>BMAU01017760.1:1162500-1762500 GCA_019973935.1 Trichonephila clavipes
TTCAGTTACAACTTAGTTCAATTAACTATAAAATGATGGTTTTTAGTTTTTTTAAACTACAATTTTTATTAAGAGCCTTTATAAACAGATGTCCATTAGGTTCCAGGATTGGTTTCAAATAATTTTTTTTACTCAAAGAATATTACTTTTTTTTAAATAAGATATTGTTGTTTCTGTATCTCGAATCAATAACAAGCAATTGCGTAACGGAGAATATTAAGGCTCCCCTACAATGTCAGGTTTTGGGGCCCCAAGCCGGATCTTACAAGGATTGTGTACTTGACGTCAGTGAGGCTTTGAGCTCCCTAGAATTCTAGGGTTCTCCACGATGCGGGAATTCCTGGAGGCGTACGTTACGCCGCTAACAACAGGGGATTATTTCTGTTACTAAAAGGAACTTAATTTTCCACTTCAGATGTGATTCAATCACAGTGAGGTTACTTATGAAATCGAAGTGCATTCTATGACATTTTAATTTTTTTCAAAAAATTGACAACTTTGACTTTTTGGTAGTTTTCCTCTTTTCTTTTTATGTATGAAATTGCGATTTTTACATATTTTGTCGTAGCACCAGTGATAAATTATTTATTGTTTAAATAATCGTTCAGCATCGTTTCATTCCTTATATGTTCATTTATTTAGTCCTTAGAACGTTCGGTAGATATAAAGTAGCGAGCTAAAATGGAAAATATATTGAAACTTGGCTCAAATGAAATGTCCAGTTCGGCACTGACCCTTTATAGAGGTCCCACGTATGCTAATGAAGAGTGGTGCTTGAAAATGGGCAAGAAACAGCCCAAAATTTGACTCATAATCAACAACTTATTAGAAGTATAACTCGAATGAAAATTTCACTTTGCTTTTGATGCCCGACGAATAAAAATAAACGAAATCAGAGATAAAATGAAAATGGGTTGAAGAAGTATACAATTAATTATTCAAAAGAATTGCTACTTCATAAAATCATAAAGTGGATGACTTGAATTATAAATGCATATCAAACATGTCAAAAAAAGAAATTTGGGAAACACATTTAAATCACTATGTAGCAGAAAGTGATGGATTTTTTACAGGAATTTTTTGTTTGTAATAAAAATTGGATGTATCATTATGTACACCCCTGGAAAAAAGTGGTTTAATGTGGAATGGCACATAACAAATAAAATTGCTTCCCTAAAAAATTAAAAACAAATTTTGGGTTGTTTTCTAAAAAAGTTACCTGTACTTTTTTAAAAATTTTTTATAGGGGCAGGAGGAAGGATTCACAAGGTACTGTGTAAGATGAATTTCTTCTTGACTTACGTGTAATAAAAACAGTAAGCCACTGAGAACTTTTGGTGAGAGTTAAGGCAGCATATTGATAAAAAAGAAAAAGCCGTTTCATTGCGATTCCCATAGTTATTTGTCCACGACAATGCACACAAAATAGCTGGCGTAACTCAAGAAAAATTGAAAACATTTCATTGGGCAACACTTTTCTAGTGTCCGGACAGCTGCCATTTGTTTGGACCCCTCAAAAAAAGTATTAGAAGGAAAATTATTTTCATCAAGAAATATAAGAACGGGTGTGCAGTAGGTTTTGTGCACATCTGATTTATTTTTATTGTACAAAAACTTACAAAAAATCGAATGCATTGGAAAAGTATGTAGATTTTTTACGGAATATATGTGTTAGAAATGTGCAACATCGGTGTGATTTTGATAAGCAATACTTCAAAAATGAACTTAAATTATTTCAATTATTATTATTTATGTTTAATCTCTCTCTTCTCGTACACTGCCCACAAAAGGAATTCACAGAATGTCAATTGAACACAAAATTTGTCAAAAGTTTGAAAATTATATTATTAATGAAAAACGCTCGTCTGGGTCATACGGCTACGAAAAATATTATAACCAGGTAGCTCAGTTGAGAAGACCAGAAGTCTATTATCAATGTATTTTAGAGATAATTCAGAATTCGGGGCATTTTTTTTCAAATAGACAAAGTTTCCAACATTAATATTAATGCATTTACGACACATATATCATTTCATCAAACATATTCCTTAAAATTTGAAAACCATATTTTTTCACTTTAATATATAAAAAAGAAATATTCATTTGTTATTACAATATGAAAATCAAAAAAATGTAGAATATGTTCTATGAAAAAAAAAAGACTTGTGCAGATACAGAAATCAGTAGCATATTAAAATGTGTAAGTACTCAGATATCAATGTACTTTAAAAAGTGTTCCATGATTGGGTTGTGTTTTTAATATAAGTCAAGAACTACAAACAAGAACACAGTTAATCATATGTTAGTTGAATAAGCATATTTATAATTCTTACACATTTCTACTGTAACTAATATTTTTATAACTATTTTATAATGCCAATAGTGTTAACTTATACTACTAGCGCAGATGACTTTTTTATTATGGATCATTTAATGTAATATTTAACTTTTCTAATAATAAAAACCTTTTTTTAAAAAAATCATTTTTATTACATTTAAAAATTTAAATTATTAAAAATAAATTAATTAAAAATATTATTTAAATACTAAAATAATAATTTTTGAATAAGAAAATATAAATAATCCCCGAATGTGTATTTTCTTTACATTTATTAACATCTTATTTCATTTTAAATATTTTTTTTACGTAGTCATTTCAAAAATCTGACATTGAGTAATAGTTTCTATTTTTTAAACGAGCATTGTTTTAGACTATATAATAATTTTTAAGCTAAAAATGAAGAGAGAAAAACTGTTAAAATAAAAGGAAAAAGTTGAAAGTTTTAAAATGTGGATATATATATAGAGAGAGAGAGAGTTTTTCTAAAAAAATATACTTATAGTTCATGTCTCCTAAACAATATAAATGTCTTTTACTTCCTGTTAAACATATTTAGTTTCTCAATAGACAGCAAAGGCGTCATTCAATCGCCCACAAGACAATAATCTAGTTCTCTCTCATAGTTACATTCCTTTTTCTCTTTAAAAACATTGAAGCTTGACTAACAATGACACTAACTATTTTACCATGATGCATCTTGTACAGAAGCCTTATCTGTTCCCTTGTATGTAATTTCATAAGTCTGTTTTTAATGTTTATATTAATGGCTCTGTTGCATGTTTTCTCAGACAGCAGACGAGTTCTGATAAGCCATGTAAAATTCAAAAGAGGGTTTTATGAATATCTTTTGAATACCGTGAGACAAAGGTGTGGGCAAGGGGAAAGTGGGAGGGGGACTCTGAAATTAGCATACTGTCTGCCAAGGTACTGCTGGGAACGTGGAGTCTGTTCAATGTTTGAAACTTTTGAAACTTCTAAAGTGGCATGTCATAACATCCGCTCACAATTCTGGACATCACGTGATTACCATCTGGGAACGAGGATACTTCTCAGCGTGGGTATGGGTCCATATTGCGTAATTTAATGGGAAACAGACTGATCAGCGTTTTCCTCTGTGGATGTAGAACTTGATAAGTTTTTTAAGGGTTCCCATATGGTTTCATTTTATCGTTATGGAGTGATTAAGAACTTGTCAATGAGATATAACTAAAGTAAAAGTAACCGAAAGTAGAAAAAATAAATTTGAAACTTCTAGTGGTCAAGTATAAGTATATAATAATTCCGGTGCGTATTCTTTGAGAGAATATCGCCGCAATGATTTAACCGATTCCATGGATAAACTCTTTATGAAGTGCTTCTCAAAGTTTCAATGTTTGTGACCCTATTTTCAATCATTATTTTCTCTGTCGCCCATACAACGATAATGCATTGAACGCAATAATAATGTACTCTAACGCTAAAGCTACAATACGACCATAATTATAAACCGTATAAATATTAATTACCGTATAAGTATTAAATTTTGTATATGTTACTTTCAATTAATAAATATTTTAAGTTGCTTTTAAATAATAAATATTTTAAGTTGCTTTTAAATAATAAATATTTTAAGTTGCTTTTAAATAATAAATATTTTAAGTTGCTTTTAAGTAATATAAGTATTGTGTTATTTTCATAGTTCAGAATGTATTCTGTTTTGCTTCCTTTTAGTAAAGTAATATTTTTTTCAAATAATCTTTTATTTTTGACTTTTCAATATGTTCGCACCTCCTAGAGGGCGCTAGTTTGAGAAACGCTGTCGTAATGGACCCTGAATTCCATTGATATCAATAATGAAGAAAAAAAAACTTGATAAACTGCTGTTATATGGAATATCTCTTTATATTGGAATATTTCTTTATATGCAACAATATAAATAACACTTAATATGAGTGGATGCAGGATTTTCTGCCCATATATTTATTTCTTTACTCATTTGTTTTTGAAACAGGCAAAAGCATTTAGCTACCAGTATGTTGTATTTATTCATTTATGTATTAAAACTTAATTCATAGCAAGTACATGGAATTTTCCCTCCAGATATTTTACATAAATTGTCTTGTAAAAAACCACAAAAATGGGTATATTTTTTTCATTCAGTTCTAAAAGTCAGTTAAAAGAGGCTACAAAGTGCCACTCGTATAAAAGAACATAAAAAAAAATTCAAAATTAAAACAATTAATTGTTGTTGTTTTTTGTTATTTGATTTGCTTTGAAAATATTGAAAAAATATTAATTGTTTTATATTTGAAGTTCATTGCTTATATTTTCAGTTATTTAATTCTTTTCTTTAATTTTAATACGTACAAATTTAATGGTAAATATTCACATTCCAGTACTAATCATGTTTTTCTTTAAAAAAATTATTTTGATTTCAACTAAGAAATTTAATTTCGAATGGAAGTAAATAACAAAAACTAGTTGCCACATAAAAACTATTAAAATTAGTTGAAAAATAAGTCACTTACTGGAAAGAAATAGGTAGGTTTAGATGAAGAATTCTAATTACGAAAAGCAGTTTTAATTGTTTATCAGAGAGTTATAATAATCTACGAAATAGTTATAACATCCTTAAAAGAAAACTATAAAATTTTCTCGATGTTATTTGTAGAAAAATTCAATATCATCTTTTTAAAAAATATTGAGTAACACCCTTAAAAAATCGATATTTAAATAAAAATATTCGAAATGATTTTTATGCCTGAAAGTTCTTATCCTTGTTTATTAACCCACATAAAATATAATAAATTCGACTTTTTTAATATCAGTTATATCAATTGTGTCTGACTAGTGGCCACACAAGAGGGAGGGCCCGGATCCGGACCCCCTCCCCCTCATAGCCCTTTATTTTGTTTCGATTGATTACAATCCTATGTATATATTATGTAAAATTTAATTATGTATTTGTCATTAATAATTAATTTTATTAATTAATGCTAATTATTTATTCAATAAATAATTTTTCATTGTTCCCCCCAAAAAAAAATCAGCAAAATCAATATGTTAGACGGCGTATTGGAGCATGATACTATGGTGGACTTTCGACCCTGGACCCCACCCCTTGAAAAAATTTTATGTGCGCCAGTGTGTCTGACTATAATAATTAACTCATTAAAAATAATGACATTAAGTGAATCATGTAAAGTTAGGCTAAGTTTTTCAGTTTTAAATTACTATTCACCCAATGATATTTTTTAATTTAAAGAAAATTAAAATTTAAATATTTTGGAAAGTTTTGTTTCGTTTTTTTATTTAAATTTTTATTGATTATTTATATTTTTAGATATATATAAGTATAATCTTAATATTTAACTCTATTTTTTTAACAATTTTTTAACTATTCATATACTTAAAAAAATACTAATAGTTTGCTGTTTAAAAAAATAATGAAACATAATAATTTGCATTATATTAAAATCGCAAATTAAATTAGAAAATATATCGTGTTTTATTTACAATCTAATATCTGTTCTAAAACATTCCTTTTACTTTTTCTTCATTTATTACATTCGAAACTGAAAGGAAATAGTAACAAAAATACTTCATAGATTATTCAAATCCACTAAAATATATTGTTGTTGTTGGCGTGTCTATGTTATGAAAAAAAAGGAAGCTTTAGATCGCTCCGAAGCTGTCGAAGACAGCTTCGGCAACCTAAACAGTTTTATCAGAGAAGATCAATAAAATGTATTATTGATGGAATAAGAACATTTAATTTTTAAAAAAAATTGTTTAAAATTGACATATTTTGAAACAAAATTAGCATTTCTTCTTTAAAAAATTCCTTTGATTTCGAACGAAAAAAAGGAATATTATGTATTCATGTATTTTTATGTGAGAAAATTAAATGATTATTATTGGTGGTTCAGATATGTCATTAACTGTGTATTATTAAGTACTTCCGTTGCCAAGAATATATATATATATATATTTCTACTATTTTCATACTTTTGTTAAGTGCTACAATTCAGCCATTCACATGCTTTAAATTTGCATTTGGGTCTAGAATCTGGCAATAACTTATTTATTGTACCCAGATTTAGCGCGGGCTCTGCATTTTTTAATGCAATTTTTAGGCGAGTTACCTTTATATTGCAATGGATTTAGATATTATATCCATTATTTTCAATTATATTAGTTTCAGTTTCAATTATATTATCTCAGTATTATTAACATGAAGGGAGAAGGTTGGCTGGCCACAAAATATGTTTTTAATCCCTCTTTTATATAAATTATTTTATATACAAGATCTGTCTTACGTCAGCAATGTTTATAATACTGCAATATTCATTTTTTTATATTTTAAGCCCCATTATAATTTGAATTTCTCATGCATATATCCTTCAATGTCTGGTTATCTAACAATTTCAAATTTTTTTCGATTTCGCTTGTTGAATGTTAATCTCTCATTAGTAGAGAATATAGACTATATATAGATATAAGTATTTTCTGAAAATTATCTAGCATTTTGGAGCAGGATACAAGTATCTTAATTTTAATTTTAAAAATTATTTTGAAATTAATGAATTATGTAAAATGATCGATTAAGCGGCTTCTCGTGAGAGAATATTTATGTAGAATAATATAGATATGGGGTCACATGGAATTAAGATGGAAATTTTTTTTGATATATAATCAACTATTTAAAATATTTTTCTGTCTCTGATAAACACAAATTTTACAATTGGAAGTCGTTTTAAATTTAGAGAAAAATGTACATTGTAAAACGCAACGAGAGTGAGGGTATATTAACGTCGCAGTGTGCAGCTACACGAGGGACGTGGTCAAGTGACGTGGACGACACCTGAGCTGGAACCTCGATCTCCTAACTACCACACCACACCAACGGGAGGAAGTATGAGCTCTCGACAAATTTAACGTGCATCGCTGCCCTACACGGCGGGTCTTTAGTGGTACTGGGCTCGAACTCGTGACAAGGCCGGCCACGATCCGATACCATGATCACTCGGTTACCGCGGCCACTATAAAAAGTATCAAAAGCAATGTTTGAATTGTTAAAAATAATTTTTTCTTTCATATAAATTTCAAAATATACTTCAATCAACTAACTTTTAAGGGGACATGGTAAGATTAAAAAGAAAATATTTCAGGTAATGTTTACATGTTTTGTATGTGTGTGTGTTTTTTTTTTTTTGCTTGTAACCTATGTATATATATTACGTGAAACACAGAGATTTGTGTTCGAAATACCACAGAAAGCTCACATAATTTTTAAGGAAAAACTTACAAGTTTATGAAGACATTTTTTTAAATGTTACTCCCATGCAATAATTGATGTACATACAAGAATTTTTATTTACATCAAATTATGTATAACAAAAGTTGGTATGGGTTTTCTGCTCCTAGTATAACTGATATTTTTAAAATACTTTTTTCTATGAATTCTTATAAAAAATTCCGTAAAATATGTGTAAGAAGAGAGAGAGAGAGTTCCAAAAATTCAACTGTTTTTTTCTTTTTACAAATGAATATTTTTTTTAATTTCAAAATGCGTTCCAATGTTTGTTTCATGTACTAATAGTAATAGGTGGATAAAATATCAAAGCATTTAGCCTAATAGGGAAAAATCTTAGCATTTTAAACGAAGATAAAAACTAGTTATTTTTTTCCTTCTGAGATTAGCAAAAAGTTTATATTTGTCATTGAGATGTGAATACTAAAGTTATCAAAACTCTAGATTTTTTAAATTTAGAGCTTTCAAATATTTTAAGATTATAAAAGTTATATAAAAATAAATTAGGGTTAAAAAAATTTATTTGAATTTTTGAAGAATTTTTTTCCCAATTGAATTGTACTGTGTCCCCTTGATACGTTTTGAATGGTAGATCAAATCCTATTGATCTTTTATGTAACTCAAACCCCTCAAACGATATATTTTCATGGATTATTTTGATGAAACAAATATCACTTATTTTTCGTTTATTTAATAAGACTGTCTATCTTGCTCATTTATAGTATTAAAAGTGTCTTATGGTTTATAAACAAGGTAAAATAAAAACTATATATAAGCTATTTTCTAAAATAACTAAAACAGCTGTTTAAATTTTCGAAAAATTAACGCAACAAAACTAAATTTTAAATAACTTTGTTTCAAAAGTCATGATCAAAAGCATGCTCTTTATAAAGATTTATTGAAACACAGAGCGCGATTAACTTCAGGAATCCAACTACGTTCGGAACCGTGATTTTAAAAAAGCGCATAAAGATCACTTAGATTACAATACATGTATAAAATTGTTTTAAGGACATTATGATAAAAAAAATTGTTTAAATACAATATTTTGGCAAAAAAATGAACTTAAAATAACCTTTTTTCAAAACGTTCTCCGTTTATAAAAACTGCTTCTATAATAATAATATTTTGCTTACATAAAGTATAGACTTCTCCAGAGAGTCTCAACTAGGATTTTTGAAAAATTCACATTATTTTCAGAGTTACTACCAATTAAAATAATTATCGGCGTTTTTTTCTTAAAATTTTCCCCCTCTGTTGCCGTAAAATATGGATAAATCCACTTTTAAGTTATATATTTCAAAAATTTTAGTTCAGCCTCTGTACAGAGGTCTGAGCTATACACAAGCAAAATATTATTACAATAGAAACATTTTTCGTAGAAGAAGAATGTTTTGAAAATTGGTTATTCTATGCCCCTTTTTTGTCAAAATATTGTACTTAAATATTTTTTTAATGTAATAATATTCCTAAAACAATTTTATATACGTTTTCTAATCTAAGTGACACTAAATATCAGAAATATTATCCATTTATACGCTTTTGCAAAATCACGGTTCCGAATGTAGTCGAATACCTTAAAAATTAAAACATAATAAATGTTAAAAAAGAAACAAACAAAGAAGCATAAGTCATTACGTTCCAAAACGAATAAAAAGAAACCAAACACATAATTTCAACATACCTTTTACCGAGGACTTTTCGGAGCCACAAAAGCCCCACATCACAGCTGAACTCATTTTTGCGTAACTAAAGGCTTGGCCTGGTTACGGCCTAACCCTTCCGTTTTAAAAAGAGGTATAAAGCATCATTTTTTTATGAAAAAAAAATTTCTCTCCCACTCCCGTACAACCCTTGCACAATCTTTTGTCCCGACTTCCGCTAAGAGAGTATAGAAAGCGATTTCGGGGTAACTTTTTTTTTATTCTATTTTTTTTTTACTCGTTCCCGAAGGTGAAGTCGGGTTGAAGGTCACCAAAACCCTTTCACATATTTGAAAATTTCGATGTTTGAAAAAAAAAAAGAAGGATTCAAACGACAACCCTGTATCCGGTGTTTTCAATTCGAAGCATCTGTTTTGCGATTCGTTTTCTAATTTTCTTCTCTTCTTCGGGGCGTGTCCAGATGATACTAAGAAATATTAATTAAAGTTGTGTCCCATTACAGATGTTATTAATGACAATGCATAGAAAAAAGGGGGAAAGTTCTCTGTATTGGTGAAAGAATAATTTATCTAAAATAAAAAAAAAGTTAATTTCCTAAAATTATGTAAATTGAATGAGATTTTGGTAGACTTATTAAAAATAAAAATAAAACGAGACATTTTTGAATCACAGATTGTGTCTGCTTTTACCAGTAATGAGTTTCTTTGCAAAAAAAATTCTAGGCGAAAAAAATTCACCACCTAGGAGCTATAATTTTGAGCACAAACTTAGGGTGTAACTGAAATGATGTGAAATATCTATTAAAACTGAAATCTCAATGTAATGTGGAATCGGAAGACAATTGTCGAACCATTCTAGGGTTTGTTCGTGGTCAAAAAAGATATATATTTAAGAGAAAAAAAATGTTTATTAAAAGATTAAACCAAATGAATGCCTATTAGTCGTAACATACGCATGATATAGGCAACTGAAAGAATCTTGTACACGTTGAAATATTTCTGAAATTTCATCTAGGGCAGCAGCACTGCTAATTCTGGCGATAAGGTCATCTAATGACTGAAAGATCGTCTTGTACACATAACATTTTAGATGTACCCAGAAAAAAAATCCAGATAGGACACATTAAGATATCTGAGAGGCAAAGTAACCTTCCCTTTGAGGTCAATCCATGTGTTGTAAAGGCAACGTGTTGGTAGATCCGCATACTTCTATCATAATAAGCTGATGCTTCATCGTGCTGGAACCACGTAGTCATTCTCTGATTTTCTGGCACTAACCGAAGTAAATCTAGAAAAAAATTCTTAAGAAATGTGGAAAGTACTTCTGTTCTTTAAGTTAATCTGATAAGAAATAAGTCCCAGTGGAAATAATTAGGAATTATTTTCTTCCATATATACCCTGATAGACTTTCCTGAGGTCTCTTGAACGTGTATCATGTGTGGATTCTTAATAATGCGGCATACTCGTGATTGCTGTGAATATTAAATATACCGCAAAATATGAAGGTTGCCTCGTTGGTAGGAAAAATAGATGTTGCAAGTTATAGTAGCGGAATGTCATGTTGTAGGACACTCTGGGTGCTATTTGTTTTTTACTCTTCGGTAATGGTAAAGGTGTGATATTTCTGCATGAAACCTTTGCCGTACAATCATCTGGCATATTCCATGGTTTCAAATTAATTCAAGTGTCTTGTGTTCGGACCGCTTATTAATTTCTTGTAAAATTGCCTCTCCCTCATTTACCATTCGGACAGTACTTCACCTATGTCATGTGTTGGGACGTGGAATGGTCCCCGTCTCTAAGAGCTGCTTGTATAACGGTAAATTAGAATCTGAATAAGGTAGTACTTTTTTTGGAAAATGCTCATTGCGATTTTTTTGCCGTTCCTCTTGCATTATCGATGGCAGGACCTTACATCAAGTGTATAGTGGTCAGCAATCGAATATTGCTCCATTTTCGGCAGTAAACAACACGAATGAAAAACGTGTGTTTGAAGAAGAATTGTTAAATGTTATGCAATTTTTTCTTATGCATTTAAATATTTTTAAGGAATAAAAAGAAAGAGGGGAAAATGTTTTCGTAGTTCAACTCTCGTTCAATATAAATATTATTTATTTTAAATTTAATGTATTTTATTTAAAATAATTAAAGTAAATTTGATGTTTTTGCAATGTATTATGAAAAATATTTCATTACAAACTTTTTTTCATTCAAAATCATCTGATCTGCTTCAAATGGATTATGTTGATAAAATCTAAGTTTACTTGAAATGGCTCTACGCATTTTTTATTATTTTTATGTACAATGGTTCTTGTAAGTATTTTTCAGAAAAACCATTCATCACCAGCAAAACCAACAAAATACATCCTCCCTTGTACGAAATTATTATCTTTGTCTCAGCAACCTTTTTTACTAAAATTAATAAAAGAAAAATGTGTTCATTTTGTAAAATTAACATTTCTACTAATTTAACATCAAGCTCTGAGATTTTTTAACACAAATTATATACATGCATGAGTTATTTCTGAAGTACTTAAAAATACAAAATTATTTTAATCATCCTAAGTATTATGTTCCGTATCTTTTCCCTCATATGAATATTGTAATTTATTCAAAAGTTTACGTTGAGCTCGAGGTTTTCTACTAAAATTACCAATACACCGTATTTATAAAACTTCAGAAAAAATATAAGTGCACGGTGTGCAAAGTGTAAAATTATAAATAAATTGTTGGTAACATTTGAGAAGGGAATAGATTTCCGAATGTCATATTTTCCTGAATCTCGTTGTATTTTTTTCATATTTTTATTGTTAATCAAAAATTCAAAATTATGAGTTTTGTAAACTCATGCATGTATATAATTTGTGTTAAAAAGTCACTTTCACCAAGAAATTTCAATATAAAGTATTCTCTTAATGCAAAATCTTATATTAAATACGAAATTTTACACAAAGATTCCAATCAAATAAAATATATAATGATATCTAACAAATTTCCAGAAGCTTTAAACCTAGCACAAATTTATTTTCTTTTAAACTAATTCTTTTATAATGCTGTTAAAGCTATTCATGGATTATGCGTAAAATAAAACTACATAAAATTACCATTTTTTTAACTTTATTACTAATTTATTAGTTTTTTAGGGTCTTACATGTTATCTCAATTCATATTTTAGAAATAATTTTTTTTTAAAATATATAAATCGTCCATAATGATCTAGTTTTAGTCCTGATTTTAGAGCCATTTCTTCCAAACTTAATTTTCAAAACATTTAGTAGAAAAAAAAATCATTACAAACATTTTGGATATCGTTTGTATTAATCCAAAATAAAAAAGTATTTTTGTAAAAATAAAACTACCATTTATGTATTCCTCAGTAAAATATTTTAAACTTAAAATTCGGATAAAATTTTTTAAAAAATGTGTCTTAAGATTTTTAAACTAATATTTTGTTTTACTTTTTTTAAAAAGAAAATTAATAAATAAATAAATAAATTTAAAAAAAAAACGAATTTTGAATTTAATTTGTATCTTTTTATTTCCACTTTATTAAAAAAAGCGAAAATATAATTAGGTAAAGCAGTAAGCGTAGCTTGTACATCTGTTATACTTCTATGAACCTTACTAATTAACTCTTGAAAGCCTCACGTAACTCAGTATCTGACCTCATCCTGCCCTTCAACCTCATCTGCTCTGCATCACTACTTAAGATTGTCCTATCGCAGGCTGAAAGAGGACAACATTTAATTTGCTCTTCGTCTGGCTACGTGATCAGAAACTCTGTCTGGACAATGTTTTTCAGTGAACCAGATGAAGAGGCCCTTGCCATAATGATGAATCGCTGGTCAATCGATTTGGACATTATTTGAAATACAGCAGATGTCCTTCTGATTTAGATTACTTAGATTATTTATAAGCTTTGACTCTAATTTTTTTTTCTTTTTTCAAAAATGGATAAAGAAATTGAAATAATTTCTATTTTTAATTAAATAAACATAATTTATGGGATCTGTCTCGGAAAAAATAATGAGAAGAAGGAAATTATAATGCTTGAATTATGTCTTGGTGTTTGGATGGATATCACGTCATTTTAGGACAGAAAAAAAGTTTCTTAGATAATATTAACTGCTCTAAAGAAAATTATTAAAGGGAAAAAAGATATTTAGCTTTAAGTTATATATATATATAGAGAGAGAGAGAGAGAGCAGAGAGAAATAAATTGTGCAAAATGAGGCAAAACATTTTAAGAGGCAAGTGAGTGTTTCAAGGGACTCGCGTGATTTAGCAATTAATTTTTGTCTCATTTACTGCTATTTCATCTACTTGCGACTCAAATATATTACATTTAATTAGTGTCAGATATTGCTCTGTATTTGCTTTTTTTGTAAAAGTGATTCTTAATAATCAAACTTTTCATGAAAAATTTTATAGTTTATTACATTTTAAAGTGTTTTAATAATTTCAAACAATTTGCAATGAAATACGTTTTTATTTAATGTAGAATAAATAGGTTTTATTTTCTTCATGTAAATCATTTAGATTTGTGTTGTTTTATTTTGTAAATAAAAATATACTCTGAAGTATTAGAATATCCCCTATATTATGTAATGGTGTTTTTAAAGGAAAACCTTTTAGAGTATATAAATGAGAAAAACAATTTTTTTAGTAAAATTAAGGTATTTAATATTTGCGACAACCTTTTTTTTTTTAAAAAAAATGGAGATATGGGGATTTTCTTGTGGTTTTTAGATTTATTTAGTACATTTTAAGAAAAAAATATGCTAAAAATAAGTAGAGAAAAAGAAGTTATTATTACTAAAATGGGTAAAAATTGACAAAAAATACATAAACGGGGCCCATTCTGTACAAAATGTTATGAACAAATTTAAAATTTTTCAATTTTGATGTGTTGCTTTGCTATCCATTTTTGAAATGAACTTCAGGATAAGAGATATTTTAGTTTTTACAAAAACTAGAGCACATTATCTTAGTTATTATATGAAATTGCTTAAAAAATCAATGATTATATTCACATATGGGACTGTAAATTTGGTACTAAAAGTGACTGATAAACATGAAAGTTAAAACACTTCTAATATTTTACAGAACATATTCAAAAAGTTTCAGTTAATTATTTTCAAAGCTTTTTGAGCAATCATTGTCCCCGTTTGAGCATTTTTTTTTAAAAAATGAGAACACTTTTCGAGTAAAACGCATTTTAAAGTATGACATCTTGCTTAAAGTAGTGGAATCTGCCTTTACTAAAACACTTGCAGCTTTTGTTCCAGTGAATGGAAAACAATAAACTTGATATTTTTTGTAAAGCTAATACGATGGTCTATAAAATAAAATCATAAAAAAAGTTGTCAATTTTTGGCGAAATTCACAATTTTAGGGTATTCGTATTTCTTAAATAAATAAATTGAATAATTTTGCTAATACTACAGTGTCTCAATACTACTTCATATAGTATTCATTCAATTTATTTACATATACTAGCCGTTACTCACTTGGTTCGCTGGATATTTTATGAGGTTACGTGACTATATATTGTTTTTAAATTTATGATATCATTAAGTTGATTTCCAAAAAACCCATTCATTCTTAAAGGATGCCTACTCAGTTCAGGAAACATGCGTGCCAATTTTAAAGTTCGTATGTATAATAGCTCCAGAAATCTCGTGACGAGAGAATGAGCGAGTCACTTTTCTCTTATATATTGAGAGATGCATACAGTTCATACTATAGTTGCTTTTAAATAATATTGCAAATTAGAATGTTAGATTTCTTTTGAAAACAATACCATAATGAAATCTACAAAAATATTTTGGAATATGATGTAGTAAGTTATGGCATCTTTGACCATTATGCGTGAGTTTCTGAGTATATTATTTATTTCAACACACAAAAAATCCTTGCTTTTTTTTTGCTAAGTTTTTATTCATTTATTTTCTATTCACCGATAAAGCAATATTACACGATTACCAGTAATAACTAAGAGTGATAATGTTATTTAGAGATTCAAAAATTAAATATATTTCGAGTCGAGTTTTCGGTCGAAAACGTTTGTTTAAGTATAATGTACAATAAATTGGGATCGCTTTTAAAAATCTTTTTTTAAAAAAATTAGAATTTTTCGAAAGTAATCAAAAATTTTATTTTTTACAAAGTAATGTAAATTTCGAAGGATGAATCAGAATTATCAGAATAGATTAAAGGGTACCTCAATCGATTTAAGATGATCTATGAAGGTTCGTAAGATCGTAAAGTTCCTCCTCATTGCTCCAGAACAATGACTTTTAATCATCTAGCTCTTGACTATGTATACACACACTGGCCAATGAATTAGAAACTCGAGATCAATATTTTATTGGACCATTTTTTGCCCCGATAACTGACCTGATTCGCTTGGGCATCACAAGTCTATAAGTTTCTGGAGTGCATTCACGCCCAGAAAATACCATGCTTTGGCTATTCTGCTTTTTAGATCTTGCAAATTGGATGGAAGAGGAGAGTGCTGCCAGATACATCTTTTCTTTATATCCTATTTATTTTCTGTGAGGTAAGATTCAAGGTATGCAGTGGCCAGGGATTGTGTTGGAAGTTAGACTAATGTTCACCTATCCAATTTTGAACCCTTCTGGCACGATGTGTAGTTGTTTTATCGTCCATGAAATATTCATCACCATCATGGTAAAAAGGTAACATTTGCAGGATGCAATTGAATTGCCAGTACATCTAGGTATCTCATCGCTGTTTGGTTCACCTCGAGGACATCTCAGAGCACCACTTGCCCTGAAGCAGAACTTCCTTCATATCATGATACTCCCACCAGACTCTTGCAAAGAGCGAGTAAGGTAACATGGATTCATGGCTTCGTGGGGTTCTCGCCAAATTCTACGTCTTCCATCTGTGTAAAATAAGACGTAGCGAGATTCATGCAATTATATTACCCTTTTCCAATCCTCAGATATCCAGTGTCTTCTTTTCCGACACTACTGCAAATGAATATTTGCATGTCGGTTAGAAATTAATGGTTTTCTCACAGGCCCGCGTCTCCATTCCTATCCTCTGCAATTCTCTGTGCCCATTTCGAGCTGAAATCTATTGAGAAGAGCCTTGTTTGACGATTTGTGTCAGTTGAAGTTCAGTAGAGTTCCTGTTCTACCGTACTATTCGTTGGAAAAGACGTCGATCATGCTCTTGGAAAACGTTGCTCGTACCGCAGTTACGTCTTCTAAAGAAGGACTGTGGATTCTGATTCCAACTTTTAAAAACGTTTGATATGTCTGCTTTTGAGAACCCAGTGAGGTTTGCTGTCTTTGAAATCTAGACGCCTTGCTAACGGGCACCAACAATAAGCCCTTTTTACAAATGGTGAAAAATCTGTCATTTTTTTCCATTTTACTTCATTGATCGTGAAAAGCACTCTTACACCTTACTTATGTCATCGTTCTTACCACGTGTAACCCACATGATAAAAAAGTTGCATAAGTAAAAACCCTAGCACGCATTCAAATGCAAATCTTAAAGGTTTCAAATTCATTGGCCAATGAGTATATATATATATATATAATCCAAAATATATAAATACACAGATAGCTATGGAACCTAAGATATATATATATATTGCAAACATTTGAAAAATTTTCTAAACTAGAATTTGCAATATAACCACGTCTTGTTGCCACTAAAGACCCATCGCAAAGGAATAAAACACATTAAATCTGTGAAGGCTCAAAATCTGCAAACTGTAGTGGTATAGAAGTTTAAAGAGTGTGGTGGCAGCTCAGGTTTTATCCTCGTCACTTGACTGTCAAAATTACGAAGTTTGTCCTCAGTAGCCTTAACGTTGCTTCCGAATGCGACATTAATAAATAATTATTGTATGTTTAAAATAATATAACCACTACTACAACGCTTCCAATCTAAGCAGAACTACTTCAAGTTCAAATATTTATGAATTGTCACACCAGAATACACTTTAACTCTTTATGCTGTTTTGACATATAGTAATACCTCGACTTACGCTACTCCGATTTACGCGAACCCGGAGTTACGCAATTTTCAAAGCCCGTCGTCGATTCGTCTGCATGCAGTGAAAATCATCGGAGAAGCTTGAAATGAAGTCTGACAAAAAAATATTAAATGACGTATAGAAAAAGCCGTGCCCTTTTTTTTCATCCCTGAAACTCAGGAGAAATCAGTCCCAGAGCTTGATGAAATTTGTAATGTGATTGATGAAGTTGTCAATTTTGCCAGGCAAATAAATTTAGAAATGGATAATGATGACTCTCAAGAACTGCTGAATTCCCACAATCAGACGCCGACAATTCATTAGCTCATAGAAATGCATGAGCAAGAGCAAGATATTAAGAGTCTTTAAATCCAGTTCAAAGCTAAGGCTAACGACAGACGTAAAAAATCTAGCTCTTAGCCGCGAAGAATTTCGTGCACCTTGATCTGATGTTACTGTCGATCCTGTGGCATAAGTAACAACAACAAATCCAATTCAATCAGATGAACGAATGGCGGTTGGGAACTTGACAGAAAACCTCAGTTCAATTGAAAAAGGGTTACAAATTTTAGAAAATATAGACTCCAACGAAGAGCATATTTTCAACAAAACAAGGAATTAAAAAAATTGTTAGCAAGCTACGAGGAAATTTTGCTGGAGAAAAAAATCTTTGACCCGGCAGACTGCTTTGTAAGATTTTATGAGACCTTCTACATCAAAATAGCTCCGGTTTGCGATTTTGTGTATTTGTGTTATCTAAGATTTTATTAAGGTATCCGTCTACATTCGGAACCGTGATTTTGCAAAAGCGTGTAAATGGATAATATTTATGATATTTAGTGTCACTTAGATTAGAAAATGTATATAAAATTGTTTTAAGAATAGTATTACAATAAAAAATTATTTAAGTACAATATTTTTACAAAAAATGAACATAGAATGACCCATTTTCAAAATATTCTCCTTTTGTGAAAAATGCTTCTATTATAATAATATTTTGCCTGTATATAGCTCAGACCTCTGTACAGAGGCTCAACTAGAATTCTTGAAATTTATAACTTAGAAGTGTAACTTATAACTTATTCATTTTTTACCACAACAGAGGAGAGAAATTAAAAAAAAAACCGCTGATAATTATTTCAATTGGTTGCAACTCTGAAAATAATGTGAATTTTTCAAAAGTCATAGTTGAGCCTCTGTACAGAGGTTGAAGCTATATACAGGCAAGATGTTATTATAAAAGAAGCATTTTTCAAAAAAGGAGAACATTTTGAAAAAAGGTTATTCTAAGTCAATTTGTTGCCGAAATATTGTATTTAAAAATTTTTTTTTGTCAAAATAGCCTTAAAACAATTTTATACATATATTCTAATCGAAGTGATACTAAATATCATGAAAATTATCCATTTATGCGTTTTTTTAAATCGGTTCCGAACGTAGGCGGATACCTTAAATCGAATTTTTTATTTTATTGCGTTTTCGACTCCAACTAAAAATAATTTATATGTATTTATATGCGAAATTATACCCGACTTCCGCGAATTTGACTTACATCGTTACCACTCAGTCCCACCTATCGCTTAAATTCGGAGTATTACTGCATATATATAATCATTGCCAATTCTTTATCAGATACATACTTTTTTAAGTCTCCATTTGAAAAAATGTCATTGTGTTCTATAGGTTAAAAAACTTAAATATTAAATTAATCTATACCATTGCGAATTGATACGACTGTTTATTTCCGTCGTACTCTCAAGCAACTCGTGGGTTATCGGTAAAACATCTCCCAATTTTGAACCACTGTCAAGTGGCTAGAGCAATGCCTGAATTGGCAAATTCCACCTCTTCCTTCCTCAGCGGCTCGACAGCCCAGGGTGGGCCTCGGCCTTCTCAAAAAGCCTTTTCCAGGCCAGCCTGCCTCCTGCTAGTGATCATCAATTCTTAGTTCTCAAAACTACGAGATTTTTCTAGGCCATCAATCATCTAAGATTTGGCCTGCCCTTTCTTCGCGTGCTAATTGGTTGGACATTGAAGTCTTTTTTAGTGTTGCAGTCTCCGTCCATTCTGACAACGTGATCTGCCCATTTAATTCATTGTATTTTGATGAAATTAACAATGTCAAATTCTTTATATGATTGATAGAGCTCAATTTCCTACATTCCTTCAAAAATAAATCTTAAAATCTTCCTTTCGTAGATACTTATCATGTTCTCATCTGTTCAAGACATGGACCAAGTTTCACATGTATAAGTTAATACTGATCTTAAAAGACTTTTATACAATAGAACCTTTTTTTCTTTTGATTAAATTCGATTTCATATGTTTTTGTATTCCCTAAAGACATCTATTAGCCACAGTAATTCTCTTTTGGGTGTCAGTAGTACAATCGCTTCTATTTTTAATTTCCAAACCTAAATAAGTGAAACCATCAGCAACTTTAAAATTATACGCTTCAATTTTAAAGTGGGAATTGTGTTAAACCATGATTTAGTGCAAGGCGTGTATTTGGCCTTATTCTCATTGATTTTCAGTCCCAGTCTGAGGCCCTCTTTCTCTAAAGATGAAAAGACTTTTCTTAGTGCGGTGGGTGTTCGAGCAAAATGATATCAATGACAATCGCAACTTACATGGCCTGAAAAAAATATTCTCATCAAAGTACAAAATGGCGAAATGCGTGTACTTTTTCCATGAGATGATACATATAAACATTTTTGTTATTTTTGATTGATAAATTTCTGAATGCTACTAAATACGGTATAGATGGTAGTATCGTTTATTGTATGATTGCCTAAAATTCGACTTTTTAAAGAATACGATGTTAAAAATGTAAACATTTGAAAAATTGAGAGATAAATATACAAAATTTTAGGTTTAAATAATTATTTTACGATATTGCAAGCTATAACATAATAAATTAATTAATAACGCAAAAAATTTTCTAATATTTTCAGTGGTATGATTTTGAAAACCACTGAATTTTGACAATATTTTATGAGGAAAGAGATCAAATGTTATGAAATTTTTAAAAATATATGAATTTGAGAACGTATAATCCTTTTTAATTACGCATATGCAACTGCTCGCTTTTCTATTAGAATCCATATCTTTCTAGCTAAGAATTTTCTGGGAGTAATATTTCAGTCGTGATATATTAAAGATGTTTCATAAATTCCTCGTATTCTGTAACAGAAATATCTTTAACTTTCACATTATTCAAATTTATTCTCGATGACTGGAAGCCATAGCTTAAATCACTGGACTTAAAATCCTGCCTGTTTGAAAATTAGTTTCTATCTAGGATTTTAAGAAGGAGGATATTGGAGAAGATATTTAAAATGTGAACATCGTACGATTAATAATCAGGCTCCTCAGGATTAGCATCATTGCCATTAAGACACCTGATTTTATTCAAAGATTTAACTGGAAAATGTTTAGCTTCCAAAAGTATGTTAGGAAATTTTAAAAATACATAATCTTTTTTTTATTCATCAGTTACAGGTTCATGTTATTTAATTGTCCAAGTGTAAAATAATTTCCTGCAACCTCTATCTATCTCAATCAACTCATATTCTAACTAACGCTGTATATTTATATGTTTAAAATATAATGATTTGCTTTTAATTGCTGACAGAGAATATTTTAAACAACTTATAAATCTATTTCTTATGAAGATGGACGCTTCAATAAATATTTAGAGAAATCTGCCCAAACAGATTTTTTTGTAGGATTTACAAAATTAGTATAGAATAACTTGTAATTAATACTTAATATTGTTCATTAGAATTTATTTGAAGTAATTAATATACGTTATCTCTGAACTTCAGTACATATTTGGGTGAGGATACACACATATTCAGAAACACAATGCATATTTACCATGTTACTGCATTGCTTTAAAACATTGTGAGAAAGTAAAATATTGTATCTAAAAATTGGCACAAATATAAATCTTTAGAAATTGTTAATTGTGATAAAAGTAGAAAAAAAAGCTTATTTCAGCTCATAAATAAAGAAACAGTTTTAATCAAGCAACACAGATTTGATCGCAAATTTTATGAATGCAATTAAGTCTTATATTTTCTACTGGTTATGGTCTACATTTTGGGGGGAATAACTCTCTTTTAAAATTTTAAATCAAGCCAATAACTAGTAGGTATTCATTCACCACAAAAACAGTGCTAATTCAAGATGTCTTTTATGTGCAACTCAAAATAATCAAGTCAGCATATATCTTCAATTAATTGTAGAAATTAAAGCAGATAAAAAAAGCAAACATTGAATAAAGCTGAATCAATTTTACTGTAATCTCGCTCAATAAAATATTTTATTGTTAAAAAGATAGATACATAACTAAAGGGTGTTTTTTAGAGGTATAGAACTTTAAATTGCAATAAAACAACGATGTATTATTCGATTGATATGAATGTTTTTTATTCGAAAGATAATCTTGTGGCAGTACATTATAAATATGATTTCTGGCATAGGACTGCCACGGCTGGCTCGGATGTAGTCCAATCTGGACGTCCAATTTTCGATGACTTTTTCCAACATTTGTGGCCGTATATCGGCAATAACACGGCGAATGTTGTCTTCCAAATGGTCAAGCGTTTGTGGCTTATCCGCATAGACCAATGACTTTACATAGCCCCACAGAAAATAGTCTAGTGGTGTTAAATCACAATATATTGGAGGCCAGTTCACAGGTCCAAAACGTGAAATTAGGCGGTCACCAAACGTGTCTTTCAATAAATCGATTGTGGCACGAGCTGTGTGACATGTTGCGCCGTCTTGTTGGAACCACAGCTCCTGGACATCATGATTGTTCAATTCAGGAATGAAAAAGTTAGTAATCATGGCTCTATACCGATCACCATTGTCTGTAACGTTGTGGCCTTCGTCGTTTTTGAAGAAGTACGGACCAATGATTCCACCAGCCCATAAAGCGCATCAAACAGTCAGTTTTTCTGGATGTAACGGTGTTTCGACATACACTTGTGGATTAGCTTCACTCCAAATGTGGCAGTTTTGTTTGTTGACGTAGCCATTCAACCAGAAGTGCGCTTCATCGCTAAACAAAATTCGCTTATGAAAATCGGGAACAACGGCTATCTCGTTTTGGGCCCATTCGACGAATCTACGCCTTGCTTGATGATCGTTTTGATGAATTGCCAAACCAAACTGAGAATAAATCACTTGACAGCTGTTAAATCGGTCGCCATCTTGGAAAGTAATGCCAACTTGGAAAGTAATGCCAACTTGGAAAGTAATGCCAACTTAAACTTCTATACCTGGAAAAAAAACACTCTTTATAAACACGCTGGAAATTTACAAAAACTAAATTTGTTTCTATCCTTTTGCTTATCAAGATATCTGATTATTTGCGACAACTTTATTTTTTAAAAAAAAATGGAGATATGGGGATCATTTCGTAGTTTTTAGATTTATTTAGTATATTTTAAGAAAAATATGCTAAAATTAAGAAGAAATTATTATTACTAAAATGGGAAAAATTTTGCAAAAATTTACCAAAAATTGCATAAACGGGACCCGTTCTGTACAAAACGTTTATGAACAAATTTTCAATGTTTCAATTTTGACGGGTTGCTTTGCTATCCATTTTTGAAATGGTCATCAGAATAAGATATATTTTAATTTTTACAAAAACTAGAGCACTTTATATCAGTTATTATATGAAATTGCTTAAAAAAACAGTGATTGTATTTACGTAAGGGACTGTACATTTTGTAATAAAACAGTAATTGATAAATCTGAAGATTAAAACACTTCTACTATTATACAGAACATATTCAAAAAGTTTCAGTTAATTATTTTCATAACTTTTTGAGCAATTGCTGTCCTCGTTTAAGCATTTTCGAAAAAAAAAATATCCATGTAAAACACATTTTAAAGTATGACATCTTGCTTAAAGTAGAGTCATCTGTTTTTGCTAAAACATGTGTAGTTTTTGTTCTAAGGAACGGAAAATAATAAACTTGGTATTTTTATAAAGCTAATATGATAGCCTATAATATTAAATAATAAAAAAATGCCAATTTTTTGCAAAATTAACAATTTTAGGGTAGTCCGATAGCTTAAAAAACATTTATTATAGGATTGCATCTAATGAATTATTCGTATGGAAATATTCAAGCATAACATTAAAGATAATCACATACTAAAATAAAGTATATTCTATAAAGTAAAATTTAATAATTTTTAAATTAATTTTATAAAAATCAGAATTTTTATATTTTCTTTTTTCCCTTAGAGCAGTTCAATATTTATATTGTCATGCAACCTTGAATTTGGAACTTTTTTTTTGTTTTTTGCTTGCTTCTTATTTCACTCTGCTGTAAAAAAATGAATATAAGATAAAATTAAAAACTGGAAATATGTGTGTTCAAATGTATTTAATCTAATTTTAATGTATAAAAATTTATTAACAGTATTCTTTTTCAAATGAATAAATCAAACAAATTACTTAAACATACATATACATACAATGCATTACCTTTGTTTCTCTCAATTTTACAACTTTGTGTTTTCACTAATTGCAGTGAAAATCGTTTAACACAAAACTATGGGGAGTGAAATATATTTTTCATGTTAAAAGAATTTTGTGTAAAAGGATATTCCAAAAAAAAATATTAAAAAAAGTTTGTTAGAGATTATTTTATTTACATAGATATGTATATATGTATGCATTTAATAAAAATCGATGAAACAAGAACATTATAAATTTTAAATAAAGGAATAAAAAACTTAATGAAATTTAATTCAAAATCTTCTAGTGTTCTTGTAGCCGCGGTAGCCTAATGGTCAAGGTGACGGACTCGTGACCGGCTTGTCATGAGATCGTGCCTATTACCGCTGAAAGAGCACCGTGTAGGGAGAGTTGCACATTAAATCTATCGATGTCCAAACGTCATCCCGATGTTGTGGTGTGGTAGTTAGGAGAAGGAGGTTACAGCTCAGGTGCCGTCACTTGACCATGGCTGAAAATTACGAGGTCCGTCGTTAAAGACCCTCAAGTGGCTGAATAGAGCTACGTTAATATTCACTCGGTCATTCAAATTTTTTTGAAAAACAAAACATTTATTAAGTTTTGGGGAAATAATCTGATTTTTTTTGCATTGTCTTTTTAGCATCAAATTGAAAACTAATTGCTCAATGTAGTCCGTTTTGTTATTTATTTCATCATTGGAATGAGCGTCTAAATAACTGCGCATACTTTTCATTATGTTCCTCTTTTCGGATGACACGCGAACAGGAGCTGTATTATTTATCAAATCCCTGGTCTTTTACCTTCAAGTCATTAAGCAAACAGGATTTGTATTAAGAGCTGTATTAGTTATTTCATTTTCGCCGTCGGAATCTATTTCAATGATATTTTTTGAGCTTTGAACAAATTTCTAAATGTCTTCGTCATAGTTGGGGCTGTGTACACATTATCATCGCAACGAATTCTTTCAATGATACAGTAAAACAGTCCAATAATGAAGAAAAACAGTACGAAATCATCTCTCGTTCATTTCACAGTTCTCTTAAATCTCCGGTATTTTCCATATTTTGTTCATTCCGATCTTTTCGTGTCAAGCAATTTTCGCTACGTGTTAAGAGAACAAGAATGCATGATAATACACTGTAGTTTGTCGGGACGTTCGTATTATTTCGTGTTAACCAATATTTCGCCTTAAGCGTTTCCGCGTTAAACGTATTCCACTGCATGAATTTAATCAGAAATCGCTAAACGTATCTAAATATACGCGACACCTCAAGGTCAGCTGAAGGCAAAAAAAAAAAAATAATAATAATAACTTTGTGCATGTGCGGTGTGCGTAGAAAGCAATAGCAACGTGTAGCCAGGGACGTCTTAATACTCCTTGAGGCCCTGGGCCCTATGAAAAAGTAGGACCTACTGGAAATCTTTAAAAGTAGACAGTATATATAGCCATGCATTGTCAAATATTCGTTCAAAAGGTAATTTGAAACAAATAAATATACACGACTCACAATCTCAAAAACCTAAGCACAAACCAGCTCGATCGATGACGGCATTTCGACTCAATGAGTTGAATGATTGTTTATGATATTAGGCCTAAGCCTAGACTTGGACAATGATCATCACATAATAATATAGACTTACCATTTTTGCCAGTTGACATGCAGTTTGAAATTCTTTATATTTCGGAGAATATGTACGGGAATAATATTTGACCACTAAAATTATCCGGATCATGATTTTATTAAGACAGAGTCAAGAGCAAAACGAAACCTCCTCAGAGAGCTTGGCCCTGGGCCCGAGCCCAGTTGATAGAGGCCCTAAGACGTCTCTGCGTGTAGATTAATTTATATAGATGTGTAATGGTGCTATCGGAATTTTTATTTCCAGTAAACTGTAATTACCTAATGAAACCACAACAAACTTAAACTGGTTTATTTGAGACTTTCAAGTGTGATAATAATGAAAATTCAGCACTTTCAACGAACTTTCAACACATTGAGACAATAAAAATTTATCTTGCTGGGCTCTATACGAAAAATCATTGTAGGCTATTAGTTTTATTAATTCTAGACGAGTTCATTTTCGAATATTTTGTTACTCCCTTCTTTAATAATCAGATTTTCCCAGTTCAAGAAACAACGTCCAAACGCTTCATGGTATCTGTTCGTCAATTTAAGAGGTGTGTTGGAAAGTTAAAATCTTATTTTTTTAAATAATTTGAGATTTTTACATTTTCAAATTGTATAGATTTTAACCTTTCTAAAAACACCTTACTTAAACAACTTGGGGAATTAGAAGCCCTTAAAACCTATTTTTAAATAATCATTGAAACTGGGCCCCACCCATTTGAATGGCAAAAAGTGTACACAAAGTACTTCGTTTTTGCTTAAATGTTTAACGTCTGATATAAACCAAAACATGTGTACCTTTTATTATAAAATTTAGCCATTTATTTTTTTTATTTCCTAGCCTATTAGGAATCTCGCTGCATACATTGAAATCAATTTATCTCAAAATGTAAATTTTGATGTTCGATGTACCTTTTCTGAGAAACTACTGTTCGCAGGTATATACATTTTTTATGATATATTTATAATGATGGCTAATATATTTAATGCACTTTTTGTAAAAAATTGAAAAATCTATTTTTTTACAAATTTTTGTATGTGAAAAATGGGTTAAATTTCCCTATGTTTGATAAAATATTTTATAAACTATAAATAAATTCAAAATTAGCTAAAAGCTCATTTCAGTATAATGAGAAAGGTGTCTTAATTGTATTAAAAATTTCAAGCTTGTGCATATAACAGATTTTGAGAAAAGGTACATCGAAAACAACCAATTCAGCATTGTCGGTATAGAGGTTTCCTATTCCCCTTAAAAATATTTTAGCATTTTATCTCTCTTTAATTTTTTTGTTTGTTTTGTATTTTAATATTTTACTAATTCAAATTTATACTATTGCGTGCTTGCGCGCAGAAGATTACTAATTGCAGAATTCAAATGTTTGAGTAATTACATGAAATAATAACCGAAAAAAATTATTAATGCAATAACGTGACTAACACAGTGCTTCTCAAAGTTTCTCTCAATATTCACGACCCAATATTCAATCATTTATTTTTATTTTACAAATGCCAGGCCATTGACCATCAGGTCATTAGGCAACGGGCTCTCCAATACCTTTTTACAATGCAGTTAAGATCATTCAGTGCAGAGCACTCGTCCAAATGAGCGGCAGTCATGTCTTGTCCAGTGTCACACAAAACGCAGATAGGTGAAGTCACTAAATTAAAACGAAACAGATGAGCACAAAGGCAGTCATGTCCGGTTAAAAGTCTAAATTTAACCACAGCAGCAGCACGAGGAGAACTTGGAATACCGTGGGATTTCTTACATAGTGTAACTCCAAGGCTTATCACGAGCAACACGAGAAGCTGTAAGGCGAAATGATTCCCTAAAAATCCTTTTAATTTCCAGTTTGGCAGAATGAAGTGTCAGGTCTCTGCGAAAGTTCTGAAGGATACCCGTTCCCTTTTTTGCCAAAAAGTCTGCCCTCTCATTTCCCCAAAGACCACAGTGGGATGGTACCCATTGAAAGACGATCTCAATATTCAATCATAATTTTCATCTCCCCCCCTCATATAATAACTACCTATTGAATTCAATAATACTATATTTTGACGCTAAAACTACGATACGACTTTAATTTCTTAAGTGTCACCGGCGTACATAAATGTCTCGCTCAGCCAAAGCATTAATTTCCCTGGACGTATATCGAAAAATCGAAGTTCGATTTTTTTTTGTGCACTGCTATTCACAAAATTTTTCCGAAGGCTTTGCAATACAATAAAATTACCTTGAAAGTGTTTACGGAGGATTTACTTAATTCAGATTATTTTCTTCGTTATTTCTTCCCCTCCATTACATCAAAACGCTTGGCATTGCGAAGCGAATCGCGTCACTTTTAATCGGCAGTTAAGGAATTTATTATGTATACAATTGCATTTATTTGTATACAATTTTATATATGACAATTACAATACAATTTTATATATACCAGTAATTATTAAACTGGTCCTTAACTTAGTATTGTTAAATTAATTATAAAATACATTGTCCAATAATGATATATTTATAAGTGTATTATATTAGAGTAAATGTGTTTATCAGTTTTATTTTTTATTACGTTAGAATATAATGTATTTGATTTGTTTATTTTCAGTAAATTAATAATTTTTAAAAATAATCTTTTGTTTTAGACTTTTTAATAGACTCGAACCTCTTCGTAGAGTTGTCACGCCTCCTTGGGGGCGCCCCCAATTTGAGAGTTGCTGGACTAACATGCTATCTGAACACACGCGGTGAGATTTTTTCCCCCTCCACTCGAATCTCTGTAATGCGGCCCTGTGGAGTTTAAACTATTCACTTTACGTTGCTGTTATTTTATCAATACAAGGTTGCAGAGTTGTCAGAGGAATTCTTTTGGAATTAGTACAAATTAGCATTGCTTCATGGATGAAGAACCTTACTTTGAAATTTTCTTGGTAGCACTGAAGTTCCACCATTTAGGGGAGCTGTTTCAGGTGAAATACTTAAGGTTCAAAATCCTTACGTTGATGTGGTGTGTAAGTTTGGAGATTGGGGTGCCAGCTTAAGGTATCCGACGACTTGCGACACCTTTTTTTGTTTAAAAAAATGGAGACGGGGATTTTGTTATGGTTTTTAGATTTGTTAGTACATCGTAAGAAGAATATATGCTAAAAATAAGAAGATAAAAAGAAATTATTATTACTAAAAGGTTAAAAAAACTGGTAAAAATTGACAGCAAATTAAATAAACGGTGCCATTTGAGCAAATTTTCAGATTTTCAATTTTGATCTGTTGCTTTGGTATTCATTTTTGAAATGACCTTCAGAATAAGATGTATTTTAATTTTTCAAAAACTAGAGCTCTCTCTCTCTCTTTATCTTAGTTATGATACGAAATTGCTTAAAAAAACAGTGATTATATTCACATAAGGGACTATACATTTTATAATAAAACAGCGATTGATGAATCTGGAAGTTAAAGCACTTCTACTGTTATGCAGAACATATAAGAAAAATTTCAGTTAATTATTTTCAAAACTTTTTGAGCAATCCCAGCCGCCGTTTGAGCATTGAAAAAAAAACACTTTTGGAGTATGACATTTTGCCTTTAATAAAACACTTGCAATTTTCGTTCTTGTGAATGGAAAATAATAAACTTGTTATTTTTATAAAGCTGATAAGATTATCTATAAAATAAAATTATAAAAAAATTTGTTAATTTTTGGCAAAATTCACAATTTTAGGGGAGTCGGATACCTTAAGTGTCATCCTCGTGAAATGATTGGGGTTTAAAACTTTGGGGTAAGTCGCCATTAGTCCTCATGTTGCATCGACATGTGATGTTAATAAAAATAACAAAATTGAATTATTTCAAAGAAATAACTGTACATGACAATGATTTTTTTAAAACTGTTTTAGGGTTTGTCGAATTTTTTTATTGCCTTGTCTCATTGTGTCTTTTCTCTCTCTCTCTCTCTCTCTCTCTCTCTCCCTTTTCCTCTGTCCCTTTCTCTTTCTTCCCCTCTCTCTCCCTTTTCCTCTGTCCCTTTCTCTTTCTTCCCTCTCTTTCCCTCTTTTCCCCTATATATGTTGGAACTGTTAATCATAATAGTAATCATAAATAAATTTTTTATTGAATCAAATTAACACTATACAAGCAAACACGATAAGTAAAAAAAAACTTAGATGAAACAGCAATAATTAATACTTTCAACGAGAAATGTGAACTTCGGACAATAATTGAGGCTCTTGATGTATATGAGACTTTCCTTATTCTAGAACAGGCTAAAGAGTCTTGTCATTTTGTGTGACTCAAAAGCAGCCCTCCTGGCAATTCTAAATTGAGGTCCATGGATTCTGAAGAGATTTGATTTCGCCTGTTTAGATTACAGGATGAGTTAGATAAAGTCTGCTTCCTCCAATGGTTGCCCGCGCATGTTGACATCACAGCCAATGAAAACCCGGATAAACAGGCGAAAGAAGCTAGAAATCATAATAATGACAACTTGGTCAACGTTACTTTATTAGACGCAAATGCTGTCGCAAATTACAAATTGAGAGAGAAGTCAATTTCTGTAACATAACTGGAGGCCGCCTTATAACAAAGACTATTGCTAGGCTAAGGACAGAGGAATGAAGATTGATAGGAATGGTAGAACTTATAGGAATTGTGATAACTCCTTAGATACAGAGCTAACTTAACTTAACTCAGTGGCGTGACAGTCTTTGAGGGCCAAGGCCTACTGTGCCTCAGTATTCGCGACCTTGGGCATTGAGGTGCATGAGCAGATGTTCCGGTCAGGTGGTCAGTCTGACGCTAAAGAGGTAACATCTGCTCGTATTTTTGCCCTGCAAGAAATAGTCCTTTTTTCGTCAACAAACCTCTATGTCAATCATATTGAAGTGATTGCCAGAAGAGTCATCTCGGCCCGTGATATTGTCTGGTTTGGTCCCGTCATAGATACGACATCATCATCAAATAACATTTAATTAAGTTCTAAAATGAGATAAAAAAAGAAAGAATTGTACTAATTGAAAATTGATAAGAAACCATTTATTTAAAAAATGAATTGCATAGTATTAATAAGCAACCTACGAACAACTCCGGCTTTTTATGTCAATCAAAGCTACTTTGAACCTAAAAGCTTCTTTATTTATACACAGGTCCTTTTCCCAGAGTTAAGAACATTTTTATATTAGAAGCATTTTAATATAATATTCCTGAAAGAAAACAATTATGTTGAATGTATGAATATGTATTGCACTTTGTTTCCAAATGACTTCATTGTAATTAAAATAGAGCATTTTAGGAAATTTAACTTGTTATTTTTTTTTGTTAGCATTTCGCTAAAGCTACCCTATGACAAATTACGATAGATTACATAATTTCGGAACCTTAACACAAGGGACAATATTTTTCAAAGTAATGACATTTTCTCGTTAATCTTTTTTCTTTCAGCTGATCTTGAAGATTTTTGTCACGTTTTTAGGGTACGCATGTCTAGCAATTTTCGCAGTGATTTGAAGGCAGAAAAATTAATAACAGATGAATATGCTTTTTCATAAATTTCTGTGTTTAGGAGTGTTAAAAATATAATGTGTAAATTATGGAAAGTTATTTGTTTAAATCTCAAATTTATTTTAAATTATATTAAACTTTAAAACCCTGAAAAGGAAAAAAAGTGATGTGGGAGCATCTATTGTAACGTTTGAAAGAATAACGGTAGCGTATTCTTGGTTAATTAAAATATGGAATTTATTTACGTCACAACTATTGAAAATTATTTACTAAATGATACATTAAAGTTATTAAATTTAATTATAGATTGTTAGAGTCCAATATTTTGTGAGAGGAGGATTCGTTGGTCACCGCTCTCGTGCAAGTTCAAAGCATCTCTCTTCTCATCTTCCGGTCGACGAGCTAGATTCCTCGGGGGGTCAAACAGGGGTTGCGTTGCACCTGCAGATGCACGTGTGGGTGTAGGGTCCACAAAGAAAGCCGACTAGATGTTGATGTTTTCGAGAAGTGACGTTACACTATCGAGTGTTAAAAAAATTAGCGTCATTCCTCTTCGCCTCAAACTGACACATGCATTACTTTCAAAACGTGAGGTATACATTATTAATATTTAAATATTCATATAAAAAACTAATAAATCTCAAAAGTCAATAGAAAAGTGATAATCGTAATTTTTATAAGAAAATTTATTTATGCTAATTAAAAAGCACATCCAATAATTTCATGCAAAAGTACTTCAGGGTTTCTTTTATAAGTGAAAAACTTTAGTGTCCATCCGATATTATAGCACTATCACCACTACAGGGCGCTTTCAGAAGTTTTAATAAATTTCTGGAAATCAAACTTAGTTTATATGTTGTTTATTTTATTCTTAAAAATTTAAGGTTCTTTATATCCAAGTACACTCTTGGAGATCGTTACATCCCACATATAATGTTCGTTTTAGAAAGAAAATTTTGCATGCTGGTGCTAATTAATGATATCTTGATCCTCTTACTTGTTTACTAGTAATATTGGTTTTAGCTTTATTATGTATGTTTTTATAAATAAGGTTTTTTTATTTCCTTATGGTCAGGGAAATTTGTTTTTTTTATATTAGTATTGTTACTAAACCCATGCTTCACAAAACGAGAAGCAACAAAACCTTGATCTTAGAAATAATTTTGAGAAATGTAAATGTAGTTAATAATATACGGACATAATTGCATGACATATATTCCTGGTACAAGAAGGAATTTTTCAAATGTATATATATATATATATTTCTCTCTCTCTCTCTTTCTATTAGGGTAGAATCTGAAAAGCAACAAATCATTTGTATTGATCGATAGATTAATTAATTGAAGCTTCGTGGCTGAGTGGTAGCGTCCACGCCACAGGTCTGGGGTTCAACCCCTGGGTTGAGCAAGGTTGATTCAGCCTTTCATCTCTTCAGTGCGTCGATAAATGAGGACCAAGCTTGCTTGGAAACTAAACACTGGGGTTTCACGTCAGACTGAGCTCTTGATCGGAATATCTACTGAAGCATTTCAGTGTTCAAGATCATGAAAATTGAGATGGGCACAGCAGGCTTTGACCTTCTTTGGGCTGTTGCGCCACCGAGTTGAGTTTGGATTAATTATTTATTTACAGAGTGTTTGAAGTAACACGAGTGTTAAGAACGATGTTCCTCGTAATTTTGAGCAACAGTCAAATGACATAAAAGTCAACTGAGTTGATATCCCATCTCCATTTTCCACAGCGTGCCTAAGTAATGACTTCCAACCCCGAGAGATTTAACGCACATCAATCTTGTTAATACGCAGGTCTTAAATGAAATCAGGTCTCAAATCCCCCCATGATTTTACTGCATCATCAATAGTAGAGAAATCGCGACCATGATAAATGGACTGCAGTGACCCTTATAAGAATTGTGACATCAACACGCAACACACATTTGCCATAGAATTTACTGTTTCACTAAAGAAATGCAAACTATTGGAAAAGGTGTCAATTATGAATGCAAATTCAGAAAAGAGAATTGTAAGACTTAAACTGATTTTTTTCTTGTGATTATAATAAATTTTAAGACCTTTAGGATAACAAATGAGTTTCTTGTGTACGTAAAGTACGCTTTTTTGTATCCATAAGGCAATTTCTGATTTCCATAACAAGCTCTATTAAGTTACATTTATGTTGCGACAAAGATTTGGTAATTAATTATAAAGGTTTTCTTACTTTTTTTGTTCATGTAACACTAAACTAAATAAAACTAATAGTTATTCTTATTGCAATAGAGCTATTTTTCAGAAAAGTATTTCCAAATTAAATTAAATGTATACATTTTAATATCAATTTCCCACCATTTGGATATTTACGTAATTCCTTTTAATTTTAAATACTTCCTGATATATTAGTAAATATATTAATAACTATGTTTTTTTTATCTGTAATCAATTTTTCTAACGTTATTTTAATTTATAAAATTTTTTTTAATAAAATTATAATATATATTTAATTTTTTTTAATTTTAAAAGCACCTTTATATTAATTGCATTTAATATGTTGTTTATCGTGTAGAGTTTTAGTTATTAGATAATCTTCGTTTTAAAATACAACTACTGGAGTTAGATTTTAATTTTAAGAAATTTTAATTGTAAATCACAGAAGCTTCATCACAACTTTCAGGAAATTTTAATTTGAGGTTTTGACTAAGGTGTAATTAACTTAAATGCATAAAGTGGGATTATATAAGTTACTTATGAAATATATATATATATGTGTGTGTGTGTGTGATTTTGATGCATTTGTTAGAGCATTGATGCATATAACATATGTTTCTCCAAAATTCTTGCAAAATATATAAATTTATGTATTCATAGTTATATATACTCTCTCTCTCTCTCTCTCTAATTATAATAAAAAGAAAGCACTTTATTAATATTTAAAATTACATTTACGATAAAATAAGCAAGAGAATATGGGAAACTTTCTCATCAAATTCATAAGTTACTTTAGAAGATGCCTTTACAAGTATCAGTTTCGAAAATATAAATGTGAATATTTCGGAACGGATGAAAAAATTAGAATGAATTCATAAATATAAAGTACGTTATACTCCCAAAGATAAGAATCTGGTGAACTTTACCATTATATTTTTAGAAAGTATTAAAAAAATCCATAATTTTTCAATCTTTAGCTAATTTTAGGAGCTTTTTAAAAGGAAAAAAAATCGTTAAAATAACTAATTTAATTATTCAGAATGATTAAGTGTTTTTTTTCAATTTATAGTAATTGGTGAAAACGATTAGAAGAAAAATTAAATGGGAAGTTATAATTATATCGGAAAAATTCATTCGAAATTACGTCAATACTTCACTTTGTTCCTAATTAAAAAATGTGGATTTTAATTAAAACTTTGAACATAAAGCAACATAAATTCAAATTACTATCGTTTGTCATTCTATTTTTTTAAAATTTTTTTTTCTCTTTCATGTAATTTAAAATGCTTTAAGCTTTACAAGTTAGGTTACCCGTAAGGTACGTTTTTACCCGTGATTTTGCAGAAGTTTATAAATGAATAAGTTTTTTGAGAGAGATATTTAGTGTTAGTTGAATTAGAATATAGTACATTAAAAAGATTGTTTTAAGAATAGTATTACTAAAAAAATGATTTAAAAACAATTTTTTGGCATAAAATGAAGAAAAAATTCCTTTTTTTCAAATCATTATCTTTTTATGAAAATAAAATGCTTCTACAATATTAATATTCTGTCCGTATATAGTTAGGACTTCTATATCAAGATTAAATAAAGATTTTTAAAATTCATTATTTAGAAGTGGATTTATTCATATTTTCTTATATTAGAGTAGAGAAATTTTAATAAAAACATCCTTTATTATTTCAATAGATTGTAACTCTGAAAATAATGTGAATTTTTCAAAAACTTTAGTATAACCCCAGTATAAATGTCCTGGATATATATAGGCAAAATATTATTATTATAGACCCCAGTATAAATGTCCATGGATATATATAGGCAAAATATTATCATTATAGACCCCAGTATAAATGTCCTGGATATATATAGGGAAAATATTATCATTATAGAAGCATTTTTTATAAAAGTAGAATGATTCAAAAATGTCAGTCTTTCTTCATTTTTTGACAAAAAATTTCATAAATTTTTTATGGCAATAATATTTATAAAACAATTTTATGTGTATATTGTAATTCAACTGACGCTAAATATCAAAAAATCCTCTATTTAAGTGTTTTTTTCAAAATCACAGTTTCGAACATAGTCACCTCGAACGTATGTAGTATAGAAGTTTTAAAATATATTAGAAGAAAATAATGCATTTATATATATATATATATATATATATATATATATATATATATATATAAGTCGACAAAATTTACATTTCTTTTTTTTTCTCCTTTCTTCTCTTTTAACTTTTTTGAAAGGTATTGAATGTATAAGACATGAAATAATCCACATTTTATCCACTTGCTATCTTATTTTTGATTCCAATTAAATTGTGAAAAAAAAGTAATTAAAATCGGCAAGAAAGAATTACGATGTAATAATTCACTTACTGCTTTTAAAATTGGTTTCCTCGCTTAATATGTAAATAAATTTTTTTAAACAAAATGTAATTTTTTTCCTATTTAAATCTTACATTTCCAGATTTTTTAAATGAAGTATCGATGGATTTAAATATGGATCGAACTCCCCTCTGATCCCGACTCCTTGTAGTGAGAGAAACTTACCAGCTGCGGTATCGAATGCACTGATTGATAGAACCAAAATGCGACTGGGTTCTGTAGAACATCATTTTCCACTTTATCTCACTTGTCGATAAGAGATACTTATTGCTCCACTACCCCACTCCTCCAACTTTTTTTTTTTTTTGCAATTCACAACGAATAAATCCTTTTTTGGAGAGGCATCTTTTGATACAATGATGTCGAAATATGATACACATTAAAAATATACCTTTATTTTTCATTTACGTTAAAAGATTTATTAATCATTTTGGTCTCATTTGAAGATTTGTTTAACAGTAAATGTTACTAAAATATTTATGACATAGTGTTCAGAATTGGTGAGAAGTCTGAGATGGTTTCCCTTCGCAGTTACATTTCAATGTGGATACCTCGCCAAGAATATGAAAAATGAAGAAAAATTGTTATGTGCCATATTTTCAGATTTATTTAATAATATTTAACTAAGAAATTGTTATACGCTGTGTGAAAATATTATTTTATTATTTGCATTTCAACTTTCTCTAGAAGCTATACTATTATTTTGGGCAAATGGATTAATAAATAAATAATAATGATCAATAGCACACATAGGAATTTTCAAAGGAGGGGGGGTCTGGGGTCGAAAGTTCACCATTCTTGTATCATGCTCCCTTTGCTTTTGTCGATTTTCGACAACAAAACACAGTAAAAAAACTAATTATTGAATAAATAATTAGCATTAATTAATAAAATTCATCATTAATGACAACTACTAATTAAATTTTAAGTACTACATACTTAGAATTATAATCAATTGGAAAAAAAATCAAGGGCTTTAGGGGGGGTTCGGAGCCCCAGGAACCCTCCCCCTTGTGTGCGCCACTGATAATGATAATTAGAAGAAAATTCTATGCAGAGATTTTTTTGGAAAAAAAAGTTATAAAATGCAACCAGAAAATTAATTAAATTTAATTAATGTTCCTTTAATTTAACTTTTAAGCCAGGGGTACTCAACTTTTTTTCTGCTGGGCCGCATACATATGACAGCTATTTCACGCGTACCACATACATATGTTAGTTATTTCACGTGGGCCGCAACAAGAGAATAAATGGGGGAAGGGGAGGGAAGAAATGCTTTTAGACCAAAATAAGATTGGAAGTTTACAATTTGGAAAATTGATCAAAATATTATAACTCCTGTTTTGCTTTTTTTCTAATTATTATTTTTTAATATTATTTTATTTTTGTCTGTACACTAAATTAGAAGTATTAAGAAATACTCCTTCACAATTCCTGCATCAGTAAACGGTTTCATATGATTACCAATAATATAACAAACTTCATAGGATGTCTTAGTTACGGCTGTGATATTACCACTGACAAAACACTTTGTTGCTGTAGCAAAGATTATTCAAGAACACCTATTTATCTCCTCTTGAAAAAGATCTTCGAGGATGAGTGTTATTGAATGATACTTGTTTATTTGTATTTTTTAAATACAGCACTTTCGTGACAAATCGAACAATTACTGTTCCATGTTTGTCTTTCACTACAAAATAGTCAGCCTCCCAATCGTCTTGAAACAATATATTTTCTTCGAATATTTTTCAATTGCAAGGTATGAAAAACAGTTAAAAATGAGTTCCACTCATAAAATGGTCACTCCTCCATTGTTGTCTGTTATCACTAAACGTAACCGATCCAAATAGAAAAAGAATATCAATTCGTAACCGTACGACACCGAAATCAAAAAGCAAAATTTATGTATTTGATTTCTTGGCAAAGAATTTCCCACCAAATTTTTAATACAATGTTCATAAATAAATTAATTTCTCAGAGCAATGGGGGCCATGACCGGGCCAATTAAAAAGGTTCGGTGGGCCGCAGAGAAGAGTACCACTGCTTTAAGCGGTCAATTTTTTCCCCAAAAATGTTCCAAAAAAAAGCCACATTTTTTAACTGCATATAACTAAGCATAATATCTAACAAAATGCGAAAATGGAAGAATTTGATTTTAATTTTCAATTTTAAAGTTTTCACACTATTTTTTACTTTTGCTTTATAATTGCGGGAGACTACAACCTCTAAATGTTTGCTTTTTATAAATACGCTCTGTATGCTATGAAGAAAGTTTCATGTATCTTAGAAGAATTTCTCTCATACTATATCAAAAAAGTTTCTTGTTCGACCTCTTTTTCAAACGGTTGAGGACTTAGTGTGTATGCATATATATATGCAAACACAGTTGGAAGCATGGTTTAATACCAAGTCTTACATTACAATGGTTACAAAAATAATAACGGCTTTTTTGGATTATATTTCCATTTTCCTTTCTTCTGAAGCAACAAATTTCCCATTGCCTTGCCAATCCCTGTTCTTCATCGAGTATTTTTGAGAATCTAAATTCCTGCCTTCAATGAAAAATTCTCGCCTTCGCCACAAAAAGAAAATCCCGGATGAAAAGTATTTCAGTACCATGGACAAATTGTATCTCTTAAAAGAACCAGCACAAGTAATTCCACTGTAGTAATTAAATATGAGTAAATCAAAGATAAGAAAGAAGAAATGTCAGTGCCCGTACAGCGTACGGGCAAATCAGTCGAGACCACCTTCGGTAGCCCGTACGGTGTACGGGTAAACCAATTAAAGGGTTAAGAAAGTTTGACTAATTGTTTTTGGCAGGAAAAAGAGATGAAAATTCGTCAATAAGAAAAATGGTGCAGGGCTCAATATTAAATCAAAATATTTTTTGATTTGATTTGATTTGATTTTAATGTACACCACACTCTGAAGCAACATGAGGACTATTGGCGACGGAACTCGTAATTTTGATAACGATCAAGTGACGACAACGACACCTGAGCTGGCAGTCACCTATATTGAATAATAAAAAGATTATAAGTAAAAAACGTTTTTAAAAGTAAAGAGTGTTTTTTTCCAGGTATAGAAGTTTAAGTTGGCATTACTTTCCAAGATCGTGACCGATTTAACAGCTGTCAAGTGATTTATTCTCAGTTTGGTTTGGCAATTCATCATGAATAGACTCACGCCTGAACAACGCTTTTAGATTCGTCGAATGGGCCCAAAACGAGATGGCCGTTGTTCCCGATTTTCATAAGCGAATTTTGTTTAGCGATGAAGCGCACTTTTGATTGAATGGCTACGTCAACAAACAAAACTGCCGCATTTGGAGTGAAGCTAATCCACAAGTGTATGTCGAAACACCGTTACATCCAGAAAAACTGACTGTTTGGTGCGCTTTATGGGCTGGTGGAATCCTTCTTCAAAAACGATGAAGGCCACAACGTTACAGTCAATGGTGATCGGTATAGAGCCATGATTACTAACTTTTTTATTCCTGAATTGAACAATCATGATGTCCAGGAGCTGTGGTTCCAACAAGACGGCGCAACATGTCACACAGCTCGTGCCACAATCGATTTATTGAAAGACACGTTGGGTGACCGCCTAATTTCACGTTTTGGACCTGTGAATTGGCCTCCAAGATCTTGTGATTTAACACCGCTAGACTATTTTCTGTGGGGCTATGTAAAGTCATTGGTCTATGCGGATAAGCCACAAACGCTTGACCATTTGGAAGACAAAATTCGCCTTGTTATTGCCGATATACGGCCACAAATGTTGGAAAAAGTCATCGAAAATTGGACGTCCAGATTAGACTACATCCGAGCCAGCCGTGGCAGTCCTATGCCAGACATCATATTTAAAATGTCATGCCACAAGATTATCTTTCGAATAAAAAAAAATTCATGTCAATCGAATAATACATCGTTGTTTTATTGCAATTTAAAGTTCTATACCTTTAAAAAAACATCCTTTATGAGCACGTAATGTATTTTGTGCATGATTTAAATTTTCATTTTATACTTTTTAACAGTCATCTAAACTGTTTGTTTTTCAGTTTAACAAGTACTGGTTTTGACAAGTGTTGACATCAGTAACCTTTTTCTTCTTTTCTCATTCTGTATTTAAATTCAAATTAAATTCCCCAATCACCTTTTGTGCTATTCTTAAGTTTTTGATTGATTGGTAGCGCCACACTACTATTAATGGATCTCGTAATTCTGAACCACTGCGAAGTGAAAAGGACGACATAATGGCTGGCACTCTCCCTCTCCCAACCTTCACACCCCTCCAACGTGAGGACTTGGAACTACGACAGATTTAACGCGCATCAGCCTACTATATTTTGTACATACACTTTTATAAAAAGTAAAAACAGAAAAACAAGTTTACTTTTTATCAGCTGTATAGTGTTATTTTTAAAATAAACACTTTTATCGTCGAATATAATATCACCATTTTTGTTTTTCAATCGAATTTCACAAATGAACTGTTATTTTAGAGTATTTTATCCATTCAGAGCAAAAAATATCAGTAAATCGAGTTTTCTCTGCTTGAATATATGAGATATACATTTTACAAATGATTAGGGAGTACAAATGTAGAAAAGAAAATTGTTTATATGCATTCCTCAAGTATTTATCTCAGTAAATTTATTTATTAATTGTTAAAAAATGTATATGTTATTCTATTTTATTGTGATCAAATTTTACATTTTGTATTCACCTTAAAATTTTTTATCTGGATACTCATAAAAAAGTAAGTAATTCTCGTTTGGAGCCACGAAAATAAACATTAAGAATTTTTCAGTACTCAAATAAAACAAATACCTTGAAATAAAAATTCCCCCTCCTATTAAAATCACATCCGTAGCTTAATGTTGTAGCTTGTACATCTTTTCTTAGTAAAAGAAACATGCCATTGAAACGCACCTTTTAAATTTAAAAAAGAAATGAAATCTTTAAATATAAAAAAATAATAAATTCAAAACTTTTCCTTTCATTTATGATTTCGAATCAATGCATCCGAACATGTAAACAAGTATAGACACGTATATATTGAGACATCATAAAAAAAAAAAAGAACTCTCTCTGCTCACTTTCTTATTATTCCCCGTTTGAAATGCAACTCACATCCTCATGTCAACATTATAGCAGCGAATCGTGGCGCCACCTTGCGACGAATCAGGAATTAAAATCACCAGTCAATATTTTTTTTTTAATTTTTACTCGCGTTCTTTTTTTTCTAAAATTTCATCATTGAATAAGAAATGTTCTATTTGAATTATTTGGGGTTTTACTGTCACATGTTACATTCTCATTCTAGCTGAATTATTTATTTCTTTTCTTACTCTTGGTTATATTTTAAAACGAAACTATCGAACTGTATATTTAAAAGATAATTGTTAGAGTGAAAATGTTAGACAGAATTCTTTTTGAGAAATGTTCACGTTGCACTTTATTCAAGAAAGTTAAATTTTCCTTGAATATTGTTTCCTGTTTTTTTTTTTAAAGAGAGTGGCTCTAGAGAAGGCTTTTTTATTAAATAATTTCTAATTATGTTTCTAGCGCATCCGCATGAATGAAAATCCGTATTAAATAAAATTATCTGTAAAAGGAACCAAAATATTTAGCTAATAAATAAAAAAATTTACTAAACACTTTATAGTAAAAAGAATATGTAGCTAGAAATTTGGCAAAGTAAACATGGTTAATAATCGCGTAAATGAATTTAAATCACCTCGTTATTTACGTATATATGACATCTATTTACAGATCAAACAAACATTTTTTTTTTAAAAAAAAAAATCAGCTTTGTACTGAGTTTATTGAGTAAAATTTTTTTCAAAAATAACTTCGGTTTAATGAGCGTGTGGGTTAATAAGGATTGTGGCGTAAAGTACCTTCCCCCTCCGGAGTCCTAATATTCTCCGTTACACCGCTGAATTTGGCTTTACATTATTCGTTTTTGGTTTTTTTTGCATATTTTTTTAACTAACCAATCTGGAAGAGAAGGGGTGCAACATCTCATTACAATAAACTGGACTGACGCTTCAACATTTGAAAATAATTAATTTTGTTTAATTTCGAATACCGTTTTACCTGTTTACCACAGACCTCTCTTATGGGGGAGGGGGTAACGCAACTGCGTTTTATCTTAAAGAGATTTATAATCTTGAAGTAAATTCGTTTTTTAATTATTAGAGCTGAATTAACAAGCTAAGGCAATGTCGCCCGGGGGGTACATTCTAAAAATTACTCCGAGGGGTATTTTCTATTGTAAAAACTACCATTTTGTTTGTGTATGGGGGTGGAGCCCCTAATCTGCCTTGTATACTCTACTGCGTACGGGGATCTTACGGTGATTTTGAATTAATATGAACTTAATGTATTTAGTGCACTTGGTGACGCTCTCTGAAATAAGCTTACATTATGAGATAAATGTAATAAAATTAAATTATATAGCTAGAGTTTCCATGCATGTAAGCAAAGTAAACATTCTAAGGTTATTACGTAAATTTCTGCGATGCAATGAATTTTAAAATGTAACGGATAGTTAGAGTAATGTATTCTTAACGGTTAAATTACTCACACACACAAGCGAAGATATTACATTTTAGGACGATGATAAACCCCCAATATTTGCATTTCGAATATCTAATCACAATTTCTTTCTCGAAGTATGTGTTTGCTGTAGTAGCTTAGAAATTTCGGACTGAACAATTCTTTTTTTCTTTGCCTCTCTCTATTCCTTTTATAAATTAATTTATTTTAGTTATCATATTTAATAAATTACAATAGGCATTTGACACATAAACCAGGTAACGATGATACAGATATGCCCACCAGTAGACATTTACTAAAACAGCTATTAATGCTATGTATTTTTTTAAATAAAAAAATAAGACTGAATCCTTACTTTTTTTTAAAAGTCTTTCGTGCACTTCTTCATTGTTCTTTTTTTCGAAAATTTCTTTCTTGCCCCCCCCCCCTTTTTCAGTTAAATTCAACTTTTTATGACTCATTTTTAATAACTATACCTTATGTATAATTAAATTTATTATAGCATCACGAACAACTCCTTTTATACATATAGTGAGTATTGTATTTGGATGAAGTTCTTTATAAAAATGTAAGCAAAATAATTTAGTCAAATATATTAGAAATAAAACCTTGTTGCATAATCACAAAATCAATTTTTAAATCATCTTAGCTCAGTTGTTTAATTGTACTTTAATGTGTGTGTAATGCCACATATTTCACTTATTATGATTGGAAAGCAGAAGCGCACACAGGAATTTTTCAAGGGGGTGGGTCGAAAGTTCACATTCTTGTATCATACTCCCTTTGATTTTGTCGATTTTGGGGAATAATTAGCATCAATTAATAAAATAATCATTAATAACAAATACTTAATTAAATTTTTCGTACTATATACTTAGAATTATAATCAATCGGGAAAAAAATCAAGGCCTTTGGGAGGGGCCGGACCCCCAGGAACGCCCAGCCACCTTGTGTGCGCCATTGTTGGAAAGATATACTCTTTTGATTTACTAATAAATATATTTTGAATTATTAATCCGATAATTAAAATAGAAAGCATTCCATTTGTAAAGTTTCTTATTCAGATTATTTTTCAAATGAATATATCTCACAACCGTTTAAATCAAGGTAATTAACTTTTCTCGAAATTCTTTGTCTTCTTCCAGTTTTATGGAACATATATATATGTATGACCAAAAAAATTTCAGAAATTTAAACAAGGGGAAAACAAATAGATAAAAGTTAACAGGCTCTCTTTTTAAGAAATCAATGTAATCCCGATTAAAATAGACCGATGTTTTTAAACTCAAAATATTTAACTAGCACCGTAAGCTAGCTTATTTGAAGAGAACATCTAATGTATTTTGAGTATCTTTTCAGTCTAAATATATTGTAGTGGGTTACAGGAGCTGGATAATTAGTCACGTGTTACACACATTTCGTTGCACTTAAAAGTGACTGTAGAGGGGTGTTTTTGTGACAGACCAAAGAATCAAAAATTTAAATTGCAGAAATTTTTTTGAAATCTTCATATTTTCATACCTTTTAAATATATTCTTAGATGATCATGTCTTTGTGAGATTTTCTGGACTTGTTTATGATTTCGTTTTTATTTAGAGAAACATTTAGAAGGAAGTTTTATATGAAATGAGGTGATAGTAGCTGAGTACTACGAAATCGTGTCTGTCGTTGTTTCTAAAGTGCTTTAAAGTTCAAACTCTGGTGCCACTAAAAGTACGCCGTGTAGAAGAGCTGATGCACGATAAATCTGTCGAGAAGTCCTTGCGTGTATGTAGAAGTTTGGAGAGTGGGGGGATATCTTAAGTATCATCCTTGTACTTTGGCTATGATTCAGAATTGCGAGTTCATCACAAATAACTCTTGCATTACTTCTAACCCCGAAGATAAACAATCTATAAATATAAGCACATTTGCACATTAAACGCCTAAAATTATAAATTGGTATGTTATTAGGATTATAAGATTTCATCAATTGCTTAAAAGTTTTGTGGCCACCATTTATAGAATTTTTTTGTTTGAAAGGGAACTAATTCTTTTTTAATAAGGCATACCTATTAAAAAAGAAATATCTTTTACATACTTTTTCACAAATTTTAAAGAAGTTAAATAATTGAATGTAATGTAGTTTAAAAGATAGCACTTTACATCTTTATCTTTGGGCTCAAAAGTTATTTTGAAAAAAGTATGAATTGGAAAAAAATTAAGTAATCGAAGAAGTGAAAATTATCAACTTCTGATTTTATTTTTAATTCTTATGAGATTTACTTGGGCATATTATTTTAGTTTATGATTATAAATAATATTTATTTTTTAATTTGATAGCATGCTTTTAATGTTTAGTATTTTTCATTAGGAAAACTAATTTTCTTCTAACTCATCTAATCAAGACAATTTCATGTGATTAAAAAATAATTAGAAATTCACATTAAGATAGATATTCAGTACGGGGTAATTTTTTTCCTTGACTTGATACCTTGAAGGATGATTGATTTTAAAATTTTGTGTAGAATAATTTAGTAATTAGAATAGAATTTAGTATTTAGAATAATTTTTTTTTAAATTTTTGTGTAGAATAATAGAATAATTTAACCCTTTATCTACCGCATTATGATTTACTGAAGTTTTTTCATGCAATGTATATATATTTTTTGAATCACTACATTTAAAATTAAGGGATATACATAAACAAACTACTCAACTTCGGTAAATTTAATCCGTTAGAGCTAATTAATTAATTAAAGAGATATTCAACTGTAAAATTAATTATATACACTGTTCACATAAAATAAACAGGCAAATAATTTTCTAAGGTCTTCATTAACATACAAAAAGAGAAATAAGGCACTTGCTTTTTGACATTAACTGCTTCTTCGAAACAAAAAGGACAATCTTCGCAATCCAATCAAAATGTCACCTGAAAACGCAATTTCTGCTTTAAAACTACTCGCCTTTCCCACTAAAATACTCATCATAGAATCTGTGCTGCCACATATTTTGAAGAGTGGATTTAAAAGAATATTCCTGCTAAGTATCGTCAGAGTACTCGTAAAAATGGTTAACATACGTAATTTTAAAGTGAGTGGTACTTATATAACTACCATCAGTAGATAAAGGGTTAAAATAAATTGGACGAATCAAATTAATTTTCAGTAGTTTAATTCTTAGTAATTAGAATATTAGCAATGTTTAGTAAATGAAATGCTGTTATTTACACATGAATATTTAATAATTAATCAATTTAAACTTTACTAATTAAACCATCATATGTTCTGAGAGATGCAATTTAGGCTTAAAAAAAATACGATACTGTATTTATAAGTTGATACGAGAGTGAAATATTTCATGTTAAAGCAGTGTTTCTCAAAGTTGCAATACTCGTGACCCAGTTTTTAATCATTATTTTCACCACGCCCCCCCATACAATAACAACGTACTGAATTCAATTATACTATACTTTGACGCTAAAACTACAATACAAATTTAACCTCTTAAGCCCCCTCCCGTCTATATAAACGTCTCTCTAAGCCAAAGCCTTTATTTCTCCAGACGTATATATACGTCTTTCCGAAGTACGATTTTTTTCTGTGCACTGCTATCCGTAAAATTATTCCAAGACTTTGGAATGCAATAAAAGGACCTTGACAATGTTTGAGAAGTATTTACTTATTCCAGATTATTCCCCCCTGCCCCAATACATCTCTTACGCGTGCCTACGTGGAAAACGGTTGACTTTGGGAAGCAAATCACGAAACTTATGATCGGCAGTCAAGGCTTAAATATATAAACCGCACAAAAATTATGAAGATAAGTGTTAATTTTTGTTATAAATTATATATATATATATGACAAACCCATGGGGTCACTGGTAATTAATAACTTAGAATTATTTAATTAATTATAAAATACATTGTGTAGCTCTGATATATTTATAAGTGTAATATATCAGTGTAAATGTGCATTTTATTTTTTATTATATCAGAATGTATTTTGTTTGTTTACTTTCAGTGAATTGATAATTTTTTAAGCAATCTTTTGTTTTCGTATTTTCAATAGGCTCACGCCCCCTTATAGAGTTCTCACGCCCCCCCCCCCCACAGTTTAAGAAACACTGTGTTAAAGTATTACTTTATTTTGAAAAAAAAATACGATTAATTTTAAATTTAAACAGCTTACCCTGTTTCTTTTTGACAACATTAGGAAATTCTAAAATAAATTCGTTTGCTTCCAGAAGATTTATGAACAACTGAGTACATTAACAAATTTATGCTTTCTTGAATCATTACATAAAAAAATCTATATTTTTTTTCTATATTACTTCTACCTTGGGAAAAAAATTTGGCAGTTGGAATTTATATTTTGAACGAGGTTAACTTGGAGTAACAAAAATACAGAGATTTCAGAAAAATTTATATATATTACCCACTAACAATATAATTTTTGTTTATTAAGCACCTTCTTAATCAGTTACTGTGGGACCTTTGCAAGATGGAGAAGCTGACAATTTTATCGAATTAATGGGAAAGTAACTGCATAACAAGATAACTAGGGGAAAAGATATCAGTTGCATCCATATACATATTTAATGTATCCCTGAATTTTTTTTAAAAAAAATAATAGTAAGCTAACTATTTGTTCTTGCTTTGGCTCTGTTTAACAGAAAAGAATATTTAATAAAAAATAATTAAGTAGCGATAAATCATCAAATAAGCAGTTGGTTAAACTAAAACATCGGCTAAATGAATGCCTGTTGTACTCAGATCTACAAAAATTTGATAAAATTCTAAGTTATACATCAGTAAAATAAATTGGTCACATGAATTCAAATAAGATAAATTATAAATTTTCTATTAAAACATTCATTTTAAGAAAGTATATCCAAACTTTATAATCATGACACGATTTTAAGATATAATTAAGAAAGTCGAATAAATTATAACACCCAGCCATTAATTTTGAAAGAAAATATAGCTTCTTCCCCTCGATTTAAGATTTATATGACATAAAATATTTTATCTAAGTAATGTTATGTTACTTTTAAAAAAACTTTCAAAAGAACCACTTAATGAAATAAATTTTTGTCTTTGATGATATCACAAACTTCAATATGAAAATAATTTATTGGAAAACTATTTTTTATTTTGTCTATTCATTCAAGAACTCAGTGACACGAGATGTAGATTAGGATACCCCTTTAAAAGTATACAATTTGAAAGATAACATCGAAATTTCCAAAACAATTTTACCACTCATTGGTTGATACGCACATCTAGATATATATTATAAATGCGAAAGTTAGTGAGGATGTTTGGCTGTCTTTCACGTAAAAACAACTAAATGGATTTTAATTAAACTTTATAGTAATATAGCTTATATATCAGAATAACACATAGGCTATAATTTATAGCATGGGCTATAATTTATAAAGATATTGTGTGAAGTGTCCAAAATATAACGATATTTGTCAAGTAAGTAGGAAAAATTCTGCCATCTGCAAGCAATTCTGGCGTGCGCTGCAAAAAAGCCCACGACAGCATATATCTATCTTTTGTTTGTGAAGTAACCCTTTTTGTTTTGGCTACGCAAGGCACTCGCTTCTAATTAATTCCTGTGATCAGCATAATCCCTAATTCTTTTTTATTTCAGAATAAAACTAAGTTTTGAAGAGAGAGGTTGTTATAAATCTCTCTTTATTTGAAAGGGGTTTTTTTTATGATTTTATTATGCACATTTGGTAGTAAGAAATTGATCTTTTTTCAAAATAAATGCTTTTATCAGTTCTGGTACTTAAAGTAAATAAACTTTCTCTTTCACACTACATCATTTGGACAAATTTTCAAAATTTGTTTGTGGTAAGTAGTTAATTATAATGCTGTAATTTTAACTGAATAGGCAGATATTGCATTTTTAAGTATAAAAATAATTATAACTCCTGTACTCTGTATTGTTTGGAGTGAATGAATATTAACGTCGCACAGTGTTCAGCTACACGAGAGCTTTTGGCAACGGACCACGTAATTTTGAACCATGCTCAAGTGACGTGGACGACACCTGAGCTGGCACCCCCTTATCCTAACTACCACACCACACCAACTTAGAAGGAATATTCTACCAATACTTAACAGGAATATTCTTTGATATCCACTCTTCCAAGATATATGGCAGCACGGGTTCTATGATGAGTATTTTAGCGGAGAAGGCGAATAGTTTTGTAGAAGATATTGCGTTTTCAGCTGACGGCTTTTTCAGCAGATTGCAAAGATTATTATTTTTGTCCCGAAAAAATAGTTAATGTCAAAATTTAAGTGTCTTATGTTTTTGAATGTTAATGAAGACCTTAGAAAACGATTTGACTATTTATTTTAAGTGAAATGGTATATATAATTAATTTTACAGTGGAATATCTTTAATTAATTTATTAGCTCTAACGGATTAAATTTCCCAAAGTGGAGTATTTTGTTTATGTATATACTTTAATTTTCAATGTAGTGATCCAAATAAATATATATTGTACGAAAAAAACTTCAGTAAGTCATAATGCGGTTGGATAAAGTATTAACGTGCATCGCTCCCTTACACGGCGAGTCTTACAAAGCTCTAATAAAGCTCGAGCTATGAAAGTAACTAGTCATTTGTCAACTTGACTCTATCGTTCACATTTCGCTATGTATTTCATTGAATCGCCATTATAATTTAAGAAACGGCGTTGCTTGCGAATATTACGATTTTAACATAAAATAAATACAACAGAAAGTAATATTAATGTATTACACTTTCAGATATAAATTATTTACACTATTTTAAGCGTTCATTACGTAAAACTTTTAACAATGTGTTACTTTTTCTGAGCAGAGATCAGCTTATAGGGAGGTATTTTCAAAAATATACAATCAAGAGTGTTACGGGGAGTTATAAATAAAAAAAATCCTTTTTATCAGCTATTAGATCTACATACTTAAAATTTAACAAAGGTGTTTTCTTTCTTTCTTTTTTTTTGTTTAGCTGAGATATGCAAAAAGCTTTTTTTTGTTTAATTTGCAATTCACATAAAATTAACTCATTAAAAACTTCTTTTTCCTTCAATCTGTGTTGTTTCATTTTTCCGTTCACCCGTGCGAAGAACGGGTATACCAGCTAGTTTATAATATTTTACTTTTATCACATTTGTACTTCCAGAATATCGTCTGGAACTTATCTAAAGCTTCTCGATGCATGAAGTTAGAAAGATATTGACCAAGCTGATAGTATTGAATAAATACAAAGGAACACATTATTATATCCTTTAAATAGAATTAATCTTAAACTCATTGGTTATCTTGAACGTCTACTATTCAAATTCAAATATGAGTACTTTTTACTATTGTCCAATGAACAGGTGTCTTTTTTTCTGAAGCATACAATTCTCGACACCAATCAGTGTATTTCTAAATTTCTGATTCATTCATAACTTCGAATTTAAATTTCATGATTTCTTTGTTTAGTTATTACTAATCCTAATGCCGCTTGATGATTCGAATAGAATAAAAAAATGATGATTTAATTTGAAATTTACGTAAAATTAACTCATTAAAAACTTCTTTATTCTTCAATCTGTGCTGTTTAATTTTTCAGTTCATCGCGCGATGAACGGATATACCAGCTAGTATGTGATATCTCTCTGATCCTATATCACAATATTGATTATATTTTATAAATATCGTATCGTACATAGATTAAATCAAAAGATCTTTTTTTTGTATCTTGAATACTTTTCAACTCACTCAAAGTAATTTATTTTTTAAAACTGATATAACTTACTCTAAATCTAAATATTAATTCTTAATCAACATCAGTTTATGAACCAACTATAAACTAAATGAAAAATGTTACACATAGCTAATAATTTAGAAAAAAAAATTTGAGGAACAATATATATTTTTTAATTTTGATTACCCTTCCTTACACATATTTTTTTAATATTTTATAATAAAAACACCATATATATCAGTTTGAATGAGTACTAGTAGTTTGTTACTTATCCCTTTAAAAACAAAGAAGGCAAAGGAAAAATTTTCATATTTTGTTTGTTTCTTTTCATTTTTTAAAAAATTTTCTTTGAAAAATTAGATTTTAGATGTATGATGTTGACAAATCACAATTAATATGCTTGAGTTCTCATTACCAAACCATTGAATAAATCTTTACACTCTTTGCTCAGATCTGTGTTACTTGTATGGAACTTACAAGAAGTTTTATTTCTTAAAAATTCTAATTTTGTAATTTCTTAAATACTTTATCAGTTAAGTCACAATTTTAATTTTTTTTAGCTTATCTCTTTACCAATCTGCGCTTGTTAGTATACCCAGAAATTCGGAATTACTAGACTAATGACCTTGAATTTACGACAACGCACATTTCATTTTTCCTTCTGACGCTGACGAAGACGCACGTTCGTTCATGTTTCGTTTCACATTCTAAAGTTTGTACAACTATTTTTGTTGTTAATATAAAATAATTATACAAAGGAAATAGTTATTCAATGAAAGTGATACTGAATGAGTGATACTGAAGTAACCGGAAACCGATGAATACGGATACGGATTTATCTACAGTGGGCCACAAAAGTGTTCGTACACTTGCAGTTTCTTATAAAATTTAATGTTTTAGACTAATAAAAATTAATACATCATAATTGTAATTTTTTAGGATATCTGCAACTTGTTCTTAATGGAATGACATAATTAATTTTTTAAAAAATAGTAAAGGGTGTTTTTTTGAGAGGTATAGAACTTTAAATTGCAATAAAACAACGATGTATTATTCGATTAACATGAATTTTTTTTATTCGAAAGATAATCTTGTGGCAGTACATTATAAATATGATTTCTGGCATAGGACTGCCACGGCTGGCTCGGATGTAGTCCAATCGGGACGTCCAATTTTCGATGACTTTTTCCAACATTTGTGGCCGTATATCGGCAATAACACGGCGAATGTTGTCTTCCAAATGGTCAAGCGTTTGTGGCTTATCCGCATAGACCAATGACTTTACATAGCCCCACAGAAAATAGTCTGGCGGTGTTAAATCATAAGATCTTGGAGGCCAATTCACAGGTCCAAAACGTGAAATTAGGCGGTCACCAAACGTGTCTTTCAATAAATCGATTGTGGCACGAGCTGTGTGACATGTTGCGCCGTCTTGTTGGAACCACAGCTCCTGGACATCATGATTGTTCAATTCAGGAATGAAAATTTAGTAATCATGGCTCTATAACGATCACCATTGATGGTAAGGTTGTGGCCTTCATCGTTTTTGAAGAAGTACGGACCAATGATTCCACCAGGCCATAAAGTGCACCAAACAGTCAGTTTTTTTGGATGTAACGGTATTTCGACATACACTTGTGAATTAGCTTCACTCCAAATGCGGCAGTTTTGTTTGTTGACGTAGCCATTCAACCAGAATGCGCTTCATCGCTAAACAAAATTCACTTATGAAAATCGGGAACAACGGCTATCTCGTTTTGGGCTCATTCGACGAATCTACGCCTTGCTTGATGATCGTTTTGATGAATTGCCAAACCAAACTGAGAATAAATCACTTGACAGCTGTTAAATCGGTCGCCATCTTGGAAAGTAATGCCAACTTAAACTTCTATACCTGGAAAAAACACTCTTTAGTACAAACGTCATTTCTTTAAATCGCCGGTTACTAAATGCATCCGCTTACAAAATACGATGCCGTGGTGAGCCACCGACCACTTGATTTAAGAAAAATCACTTTTAGGCATGGGGAAGAGCGCAATGACATAGAAACGTTATCGTAATCATTCTACTGCAAAAAATGTTTTACGTTATAGGCTCTCAGTTCGGGAACTTATAAATCCTATCTCTTAAGTTTAAATTGCTTAAATTGTTAAGAAAAGACATTTAAAACAGCAATGCATTGACAGAAATTCGTTGAAAAAAAAGTTCATGAAAAAACTAAAGGTATAATTCGAATGAATTAATTTCTCGTTTTCAAAATTTAGAAAGACACGAAACCAAAGATGATAATTCATACTACAATAAAACGTTAGGTGATGAAGTATTTTTGACGATGCACCTCACTACTATTTGGTAAAATAAATATAAAAATATATCCTTTTTTAGGTAGCTATAAAGTACTATTAACACTCTTTATTTTTTTCTTTGGAAGATTATATACGTTCAATCATGCTGTCATTATTGTGTTCCTTTTCTCTCTTATTATCTTGGCATTCTTCACATATACTGATACGTGCTTATTTCACTTCTTTTGGAAAATGCGCGTGAGATCACAGGGCGTTGCGCAAAGAACACGCAACACGAAATGATGGAGTAAAACAGTGAAAGGCAATAATGACAGTGTTCTAAATGTAAGATAAGAAAAGTATTAATTTTACAATTAAGTAGTTCCTTCAGAGTACGTTTAGATGGAATGATGAAAATCGTTTTTCACATCATTTTGAGTACAGATAAATTATTCGTACTCCATCAACAAAATAATAAATAAATAAATAAAATTATTATAGTACAAATAGATTCATAATATTCAACATTTACAAATTATTTGTTTTAACGAAGTTTGTAAAAATACCCTTTTATACCAACAGTAATTTTAAGAGGACCCAGTGCCCCTGTTTACAGTTATATATATATATATATCAGTGGCGCACACAAGGTGGGTCCTGGGGTTCGGACCCCCTACCCCCAAAGCCCTTGATTTTTTTTCCGATTGATTATAATTCTAAGTATATAGTACATAAAATTTAATTTAGCATTTGTTATTAATGATTATTTTTATTAATTAATGCTAATTATTTATTCAATAATTAGTTTTTTACTGTCGTGTGTTTCCAATTATCCCAATTAGTGTTCCCAAAAATCGACAAAATCAAAAGGAGCATGATACAAGAATGGTGAACTTTCCACCCCGGACCCGCCCCCTTGAAAAATTCCTGTGTGCGCTACTGGATATATATATATATATATAGCAGTAAATAAATTATAAGATATATATAGTAGAAAAGTGACTCACTCGCTCATCACGAGGTCTCCGGAACTTTCAGATCTGCAATCTTTAAATTTGGCAGGAATGTTCCTTTTAATGTGTAGAGATTCGTGCTAAGAAAGCGTTTTTCGAAAATTGACTTACGGTCTTAGACAAAAGTTCCGAATTTTGAACTATAAGATTTACAGATTTGAAGTTTGTAAGCAGTTTCCTTTGTTGAGTAGATATTCACTAAGAACGAAAATTTGTGGAAACCAAATCCCAAGGGGTGGGGTGGAGCTACAGAAGCGTGATAGTTAAAAAAAATTAACCATTTTTTGAATTATTAGACTTACAGGCTTGGAATTTGCAAAATAAGTTTCTTTTAATCCATTGAATTTCACTAAAATAAGAGTTCGAGGAAATCAATTACCAGGAGCGTAGGCCAGGAGCGCAGTGGCATACACAAGGGGGGGGTCCTGGGAGTCTGGAACCCCAATGCCCTCGATTTTTTTCAGATTGATTATAATTCTAAGTATATAGTACGTAAAATTTAATTAAGTATTTGTTATTAATGAATAAATTTATAAATTAATGCTAATTATTTATTCAATAATTAGTTTTTTACTGTGTTTTGTTCTCGAACATCGACAAAACCAAAGGAGCATGATGCAAGAGTAGTGAACTTTCAACCTCGGACCCCCCCTTGAAAAATTCCTGTGAGCGCTTCTGCAGGAGCGTAAATTATAATTATATTTCTTTCTTTGAAGTTTAATTCCAGTCTTTTTTTAAAAAATTATGAGCTGAATACTACAAAAATATTTTCCGATACAAATGAACGATTAATGCCAGGACTTAGATAACAATAATCTTAAAAAAAAGAATGTATCTTTATCCTTATTATTAAGGTATCCGACTACTTGCGACAACCTTTTTTTTTTTTTTTTTTTTTTTGAAAAATGGAGATATGGGGATTTTTTTTTTTGTGATTTTTAGATTTATTTAGTAAATTTTAAGGAAAAAATTCTAAAATTGAAAACAGAAAAACATTTTTATTATTATTAAAATCGGAAAAAAATTGGTGAAAATGTGCAAGAAATAACATCTAAACGGGCCCCTCTCTGTGCAAAAATTTTATGAAAAAATTCTCAATTTTTTAATTTTGATGTGTTATTTTAATATTCCTGTTTGAAATGATCTTCAGAATAAGAGATATTTTAATTTTTACAAAAACTAGAGCACTTTACCTTAGTGATCATATGAAATTGCTTAAAAAAACAGTGATTATATTCACATAAAGGTCTGTAAATTTTGAAATAAAACAGTGATTGATAAATCTGAAGGTCAAAAAACTTTTACTGTTATACAGAACATACACAAAAAATTTCAGAAAATCATTTTAAAACTTTTAGAGAAATCTCTGACCCCGTTTGAGCTTTTCGAAGAAAAACACATTTTAAAGTTTGACATCTTGTATAAAGTTATTGCATCTGCTTTTACTAAAACACTTGTAATTTTTGTTCTAGAAAATGGAAAATAAAAACTTGGTATTTTCATAAAGCTAATAAGATAGCCTGTAAAATAAATTCATAAAAAAAATTGTCAATTTTTTTAAAAAAAATCATGATTTTAGTTGTAGTCGGATACCTTAACAAAAAAAAAAAATGTTATGAAATACGAAGGAAAGCCGAAGGGTATTTATATAAATTTTTTTACACATACCCTTTTGAAGCACACATGAGAATACACTTCAGAAAAAAATACCATTTTAAGCATAAAACAATTTTAAAATTTTTTTAAAGAGATATTTCAGTATTTTAAAATATTTACTACTTTTACAAATTTTAATATCTTTTACAATTTTTTCCAAATATTCTTGGAAGTGCTCCCTACATTTCTGTATTACATTATTTCTACATTTTAAATTATCTCTTATTTTATATTTCTACATTTGTTATTACTTGGGATATTTTTCGTGTCAGCCACAGTAAAAAGAAGTAAAAAAAAATATATTTAACTTTGAGATGAGATTTTATTTAAAAATAACTATTAGCATGAATCCTTATTCGAAGCACAGAATCATCAAACATATTACACACACACAAGCAGAAAAAGTTTCAAAATTTTATGTTGAATTTTAAAAAAAAGGGCCTTGGCACTTTAAAGACACAATTATAGTGAAAAATAAAAACATGAGAAAACAAACTATTTAAAGTTCTAGAGTTCAGTAAAATAAATTAAATAGCTAAATGGAGACATCAAGTGCTCTAGTTGCGGTTTCGACATACTTAAAAAAAAGTTAAAGAACTGGCTAAATAATATAGGTAAGGCTAAGAAATTTTCTACACACATTTCAAAAAGTCACATAATTAAAATGAGGTAAAACAATTCGATATTTTCGCCATTTTTAGAGTAATGTGTCTGTCCCCTTAAGCAAAAGTTTTGAGGCAATCCATCAACCGTACGTTTGAATCAACTCTATTTCAATAATTATTGAAATACTTTATATCATTCCAATATTCACTGATGTGATGGTTTAAAAAAATCAAAAAAATTTTTCCTTCTTAAATTGCTTTCTCAACAAGTCTAGAATACGATGGTAAAGTGATTTTTTTTTAAATTTAAAGTCGTTATAAAGAAGCAAGTGTTAGAAGAGCAGCTGTTCGTGCAGCGCTAAGTTAAGATTTTCATTGTTTTAATCGGACTTGAAACTTTAAACGCGTTTTCCTCAAAACTGTTTTTCAAACCTTCCTCCATCATATCTTAAGAACGGTTTGACCGAATGACTTCAAATTTATAAGGTAGACTCAGCACACATATACGCACCAAATGGATTACGATCATTTCAAAATTCGAAATATTTCTATTTTTTAAAAAAAAAAAAATCCATGAAATTCGAAAATTTTTCTTCCGAGGTCTACCAAAAATCCAATTTTCGATATTTTTAATTGAGTGTAGTTCATTTGGTGCATTTAAGCTTATAGATTAAAACGCCGTTAATTTTTTTTAAATTTCAGATAAGCTAATCAGCCGTAATCGGGGAGGAATGTGAACGTCCATTTTTTCGAGGCGGATGTATTCAGAGCGCTATAACTCACGTTCTATTGGATATTTTTGGCTAAACATTTCTATACATACTCTTAAAACACATATAAATAAATGATTAAAAAAACTTAAAGTTTTACTGGTCGCCAAAAAAAATTCTCTAAAAATGCTTAAAAAACAGGCCGTCACATGGGGGGAACCCCCTTAAATAATTATTGAAATACATTGATTGATAATATATTGAATATTAGTATAAAAATTTATATTTTTTTAAGATCTATCCATAATACTGTGTTCAGTTACTTTAAATATAATGTTGAATAAAAGAATAAATTCGTTGCATAAAAGAATCGAAGTATTCTTAACCCAGATATTCATTTTTACTGGCAATTTCAACTGAACGGTGGATTCGTTAAGGTGCAGGAGCAAGTGTTTGATGAAAACCTGTTGCTTTAACTATGTACCACTGGCCGATTAAAAAAAGAAGGGGAAAAAAAGAAGAAAGAAACTGCATCATCTAAATTGCCTAAGAATCTTAACGGCCGTGAAATCCTTCAAGGTTCTTTTTTGAAACTACATCAATAAAGCCCTCCCTCCATCAATAATTCAAAAGCTTTTTTCCTTAAAAAAATCCACCTTGATTTCTCTATGTTCAACTAGAGAGGAATGGACAGTACAGTACAAAAAAAAATGAAAGGGAAAGCATTACTACACTTTCCCATAGCCTTGAAAAATCATAAATATGTTCCACTAACCCAAAGTCGAAATCTAGGTCAAGATAGAAAAATTCTTAACTCTATCTCCTATTAAAAAAATCAGTGAACGCATTTGGAGGAGGTCGGTACAGGAAGTAATTGTAAAACTCTTTTGTCCCACCTTGCCTCTCACCACTTATACTTTTTTTTTATATACCTGACAACCGTGTGGGAAGGTAAAAGAAGATTTGCCCTTACCGATTCAAGGTCAGAATGCCTGAAAGTTCCCTCTTGCTTGTTCGATTTCTTCCTGGATTGGATCTCCTCCCCTTAGGAACATAGACCCCCCTTTGCCAAAGAGAACTTTATGTAAGGATGGAGGTTGGAGGCTCCCCAAAAAAGAGAGCTTGAGAAAAGTTTTACAGCAGGCATAAAAAGGATTTTGAAAACCGGAGCCGATAATTTTAACGAAGATCGATGAATGCAATCTTCTTACAGGCATTCAAAAGAGCTGAGTGCTTATTCGTGGTATAGGATGGGTTATGGCATGGGGAGGTATCTGTGGGAATTGTTAGATATATATCACGTATTCCCTCCTTAGAGATTGTTTAAAATTCTCACGTAACTCATTTGTTGCTGCGAGTTATCTTTATAATAATTTTAAAATTTCTTGGTTCTTGGGGTCTTAGAATAGAGTTCTGTCGGTTCCCCAGGTTATATAAATGCTTGAAAATTAGATTAAAATGTGATAAAAAATAAATTCTTTTAAATAAACTTTTTTTTATTTTATAAATTTTCAAAGCATATTTGTTGATTATGTATAATAAGAAAGGTTTAAATTATATAATATATAGGGACTTGCTATTATTAAACTAGGAAACTAATATCTGTTTATTAAATTTGAAAAAAAAAATGATGGTAAAATCCGGTGTATAACCCGCACCTATACTTTCAAGCAGCAATTTCTAATTCGTTATATATAACGTGCATCCCCTTTTTTAATTCCTACTATTATAGCTCACACTATTTATTATATATTTGTTCAAATTTTCAATCACGATACATTTTAAAGCGCTCAATTGAGCTGAAATTTTTATGTACATGATTGTTTTGGATGACAATGCAGTAATTTAATTATAATTAATAAAAGTTAATTGATTAAAACTAGCTATTCAAAGAATTACAAAAACTTCCACATTGACATCACTTTTGGCGACTTGTGTTAAAACTTGAAAATGTTTTTTTCTCACATTTTAAAGCTTTCATTTGAACTGAAATTTTCTATACACTATTGTTTTGGGTGACAATACGATAATTTAATTAAAATTAATTGACTGAAACTAATTATTTAAATAATTACATTATATAATTTTTAGCGATTTGGGACAAAACTTTAAAATTTTTTTTTCTCACGGTTTAAAGCATTCAGTTGAACTGAGATGTTTTATACGATTGTTTTAGATGCAATACAATACTTAAATGACAATTAATAAAAAATTAATTGCCACTTAATGTTGTGATTTTGTCAGATGCAGTGGCGCACACAAGGGGAGGGGGTCCTGGGGTCCGGAACCCCCCCCCAAGCCCTTGATTTTTTTCGGATTGTTTATAATTCTAAGTATTTAGTACGTAAAATTTAATTAATCACTTGTTATTAATGATTACTTTTATTGATTAATTCTAATCATTTATTCAAAAATTAGTTTTTTACTGTGTTTTGTTCCCGAAAATTGACAAAATCGAAAGGAGCATGATACAAGAATGGTGAACTTTCGACCCCGGACCCCCCTTGAAAAATTCCTGTGTGCGCTACTGGTCAGATGCATATACATATTTATTTTAATTGTAACTATTTAATAAAAAGTAACTAAAATAAAATTTTTCTTTGTTGATCTAAGCAGGAATTGACTTAAAAATTATTTTTATGTACTTGTTAACGAAGAAAGCTAAAATGTAAGCGTGCAATGCTCTTATGTTTTGAAGTAATTTGTTTGAGGTATTATTCCAAGCTTTAGAAAAAAATAGCATACTCCAGGAACTACAACCCTTTAATTTCATAAGGAATGTCATTTCTTTTAAATAAACAGTATTTCGATTTATGTAGAAGTCTAATTTTTTTTTTCTCCTCTTACGCTCAACTACTTATTTTAATTTTTAAAGCTCTCATTTTTATACCCGGCGAATAACGCGCACACGTAAATTTCTATCGCATTTTTTGTGTTAAAAGTGCGGGTTATACGGTATTGTTGTTATTTTAAACTTTGCGAACAGATTTTATAATCCTGTTAAGTTTATTGTCATTCCCAATTTTTAAATTTCTCTTCTGATTCTGTATCACGGCTGTTGCGCAATGCCGGGCTACATCTAATTTCCTTCAGTACATATTGTATTTTAATACGTTAAATTCCATTGCGATTTAGTACCTACTTGTGCAGGAACCTAAAATTTTAAAAACTTACAAAAATTTTACATCTTCTCTTGATGCAGATTTGCATCAAGAGAAGATGTAAAATTTTTGTAAAATTTTGTAAAATTTTATAAAAAAGATGAAAAATTGAAGATGTAAATTTTTTTCTTTTTAGAAAAACATTATTATATTCATTTTATTATTATTATTTCATTATTTTAGTCGTAAAAAAGTTCTACAGAAAAGTAGGAAGTTACTTCTCAAAGAAAGTTTATCTTTGAGCAGGAAGGAATGCATTAAAAGTATCAACTTTGATTAATATTTACAAAATTTACGGTACAAAATTAAAAAAAAGGATGCATAAGCGATGTAATTATTAGAGAAAAGCAACCAGGTCACTCAATCATCACGAGTTTTCCAGAGCTATTCGTCTTACAGATTTCATATTTGGTAAACATGTTACTTTTCTTGAGTAGAGATCCTCTAACAATGATTTTTGTGGAAATCGACTCGAAAGCAGGTTGTTGGAACATTGTAGATCAAAATTCCCGTTTTTGAACTATTAGGCCTACATACTTGAAGGATTTTAACTTATGTAACTTTGTAAGGATTTTACTCTTATCGAGCAGAGATCCGCTGAAAATGTGTTTTAGACGGATCAACTCGGGAAGGGATTACGGGGGGCATACAAATAATTATACTTTGGTTATAGAAATTGTAGTCCCGTCCTTTTTAAATCAAGAGGCAATTGTTGTAAAAATGCTCTTCAATGCAATCGGCACCTTAATGCTATAACATAGATATCAAAAACTTATAAACATTATTTTGTTATACAGCACCATAAAATATCCTGGAAAGTGGGTGGGTGACGGTTAGTTGTATTATATGAGTATTCATAAATGTGTGTGTGTGTGTGTGTGTGGTTAATTGTAATACTTTTAAAAATTTTAATATTGGTTAAATTAAGTACAGTCACGTTAGACGAAGGTTCATGGTCATAAAGTCATGGGTTCGGATCTTAGGGCTTTTAAGGACCCAGAAAGGTTGATGTGTGTTAAATTTGTCCAGGCTCAATGTCCTCACGTTGGAAGGGAGTGCCAGCTCAGATGCCGTTCTCATCACTTGGCCTCGGGTCAAAATTACGAGGTGTGTCGCCAATAGTCCTTGTGTAACTTTTTTCAAAGTACGACATTAATAAATAATCAGTTAGTTAAACTGTGAACACATAACTTTTTTGCCCAAAAATTATTCTGAAAATTCGTAAAATAGTTTAAAGGAAAATTTGTTACAATCAAACAACGTGTTTACAAAAAGATAAAAAAAAGAAAGAAGAAAAAAAGATTGGGAAAAATGATTTTTTTGTATCGGAATTTCGATATTAATAAAAAGGGATGGAAAGAAGATTCTTCATTCATATTGAATTATCATTATGAATCAAGTTATTTTTCTTTAGATTATTATGTTTGGTAAGAAGATAGAATTTTTTAATACGACCCCCGAACATGAAGTATTTGAACAAATTGATTAACATCGTAATAAAGCATGACGGCAAAGGATTAAAAAAGAGGTCAGAATAGGAAGCCAGCAGATAAATTGAATCGACATTTCTCGGTTTCGAAAATTGAGCGCTCGCTAAAAGAATCAACATTATTAACACTACCTTAAATAAACATATCCATGAGTATTTTGCTTGTGTAATGTACAATAAATAATAATAAATACGAGGAAAATGAGTTGCAATCGTCAGTTCTGAAAGGAACTAATAATTTTGTGTACGTAAAAGGTTTTTTTTAAATATTTTTTATAACTTTTTAAAATTATTTATTGTCTCACATTTAATTCTAATAATTCTTTCTAATTCTGAGTAACTAACTTATTTTTTAATATATATTAATTTTTCGTTTTGTAATTTATATATTCTGTTCACTTTGAATAAAATCTTACTTTTATCATCCCTTTCAAGCTGAGAATTGTGAAAAAAAAGTTTAATGGTAAAAATAGCGATTATATCTGCAGTTTTATTTTGGATATGTTCCAATTCAAGTTATTTCACAGGAACTGTTCATGTGACATGGGTGAAACTCTGAAAGGGAAAAGATGCGTATGCTATGGTAAATTTATAATTGAATTCTGTAAGCCTTGGATCAAGCACTAAACTTAAAATACGTTTCACAGACAGAACAAAAAAATACCATGTTTCATGAACTGTAATAGTTACATACATATATACAAACAATCGCGCTGAAAAAAAAATGTGTAAAATTTATTACTAACCTGAATATTAAACATTTTCGAACATGATTTTCGTAAAAAGTTCATCTGACTTGAAGATTTTGCAATCTTGGAAAATATCCCTCCCTCTCCCCAGGTTAATGAACAATTTTAATCTGCATAAAGTTCGATAAAAATGCATTTACATATTTAGCTTATTACTAACGTACCTCGTTTTTGACTTTGAAACTAGCAATGGAAGCCAAGAAATCATTGCGGAGAACTCGTGGTCGGAATTGTATCTGGCGAATCATTTGTGCTCAAAGAGTCGAGGGACTGATGTACGCTAAATCTGTCGAAGCTGCACAAGTTCTGATACGATTAACGTAAGATAGAAGTTTGTAGAATGCAGTGCCCGCTCAGACCTTCGGCATTTGACCGTGGCTCAAAATTTTGAGATTCATTGCCATGAGATATCATTAGAGACGTCTTAAGACTCTTTGAGGTGGTGGGCCCCTGTACAAAAATAGGACCTACCTGAGATCTTTACAAGAAGATTATAGCATGCATTGTCAAATACTCGCTCAAATGGTGATTTAAAATGGCTCACAATCTCAAAATTTTTGGTACAAACCGGCTCGACCGATGGCCGCATTTCGACTCAATGATTTGAATGATTGTTTATGTTATTAGGCTTATGCCTACACATGGACAACGGCCATCACATAATAATACAATAATAATACCATCTTATCAATTTTGTCAGTTGACATGCAGTTTGAAATTCCCTATTTTTCGGAGATAATATGTACGGGAATAATATTTGATCACATTAAATTTATCTGGATCATGATCTTATAAAGACGGAATCAAGTACGAAACTAGGTTTTCCCCGAGGGCGAGGTCCTGGGTCCGGGATCAGTTGATCCTTGCCTTAAAACGTCCAAGGGTGTCATGTAACTTTGTATTTCTACATTAACAAACAATCAATCAATCCGTCTTTGAAGTCATGATCAACAACAAAGATAGCTAAATAGTAGATCGTGATCGACGGGTTGATCACGATAGTTTGTATCGATCACTTGCGTTGTGTAAATTACGACCCAAAAAAAGTGAAAGATAAATTGTTCTAATTATTCTACAATAACTATGCCAATGGATCAATCTAAATTTTTTCTTCTAAACTATTAATTGTAATTAATGTGTGAAGATAACTCCTTAAGGTATCCGAAAACGTTGAAATTAGCAAATTCGGTCAAAACACATATTTTTAATTTTATTGAATTATAACTGTCTATTTTGGCTTTACAAAATATACTTGGTTTTGTTTTCCTACGTTACCTAGAATCCCAGTGACAATTAATTTAATAAAATTAGAAAACCCGGAAGTGGGTTCAATCTACCAGAAATGGATATTTAAATTGTTTAAAATCTGTCATTAAAAGTCTGATGGCTCAAAATATTACAAATCTGTTTTTATGAAACTTTTTGAGCCTGATATTTATATTATCTTTTAGAGAATGAACTAAAGCATTTCTTATTGTATGAATGTTTTTGAGTTATGGCCTGTTATTTAAATAATGGTCTCATAAAAAAATGTCACATTTCTTATAATATTTACTCGACCAGCTCTAAAATTTTTAAATTTTAATAAAACATTAAAGTTTTACTACATTCTCTAGATAAATGCATGTAAGTTGTATTAGTGATACTTTTAATGTGATATAAATTTATTACATTTTCCTCTCATTGCTTTGGATTTTTTCAAAAATATTGCTAAAATTTCAATTATAATAGAAATGCTTGTAAAGTTTAAATATTTTTTTAAAATATTGTTATAGTTAAACATTAGTATTAATTGGTATTGATTCATAAAAACATTTATAATGTTTCAGTATGTTATTTTTTAAAAAAGTACTCTGAGCGTGTGTTCGTATTATTAAAGTTCTGATTCAGAACTTTAATAACTTAAGCATGTTCTATCGCTCACTTTTGTGTGTTTTATTTAATTTTGGACAAGTCATGGAAGCCGCTTGTTTGGACGTGTGCTTGAACTTAAGAATTTAGGCTGAATTGTAAAAAAATATTGGATGATCAATGGCCAGGCATTTGATAAATAAAATAATTAAACATGTTCTACTAAGGGAGTTTGTGATCGTTTTATATAATTTACTGTAAAATTCGATCGTGAACAAAATTGCTTCCAGATTAAAAGCGAGTATTGAAACAAATAAGGGACATCTTTAAAAATGTTTCTTATTTAATATTTTCTAACAAAATGACTGAAACTTTTTCGTATATCAATAAGTATAAAGGTTTCTCGAAGGAAATATTCCAAAAATGCTCCTATTACTGAACAACGTATAAAAACAATATAAAGAATAATCAACATTGTTGTTTTTCTGTCGTATTTTTCCCCTGTAAAAATTCAAGTACCACTGCTGTTCCCAATGATATATTTGATGAATCTAAATCTGATTTACTAAAAGGGTGTAAAGAATTCTATCTTCATACTATGTTCCGTGATTATAAAAAAAATTACATAATTTTTAAATACTATTTATTCAGAATTATATAATTCTGCTTTTATTAATTTAAAATATTATTATTATATATTGAGCAAAAACGTTTTTCTACCACCATTTTTAGAAATGCAGAAATTGGTATTTTTGAAAAATAAAAGGAAATGTTTACTGCGTAAGAGTTTTTTTTTAAATCTGAGTTTTACAGAATTGTGTGTGTGTGTGTGTGTGAATAAGCCCTATGTATCAAAACTAATATCTTCGTACAATTTATATTAAAACTTCGTTAATAGAAAGTGCAAAGACTTCAAAAATAAACTCTTAATCTTTTTAATTAAAAATTCTTCTTAAAACTGTACGTTACATAATGAACAAGTAATATAAAAAAAATTAAGTAAATTCCTACTTAGATCAACAAGGAAAAATTTTAATATAGTTACTTTTTATTAAATAGTTACAATTAATATAAATATGTATATACATATGATAGAATCACAATGTTAAGTAACAAAATAGAAAGCGATTTTTATTGTAATTTTCTATTTTCCTTTCTACTAAGGGTGTTAGTAAATTTTTTGTTTGTTTGGTATTATCTATTTATTAATTAAATTTAATTATCCTATTAAAAATAGTATATCAAAAAAAGAAATCCCATTCTCGGAAACTAGGCCATCCCTCGTAGGATTCGAACCCAAGACTTTTGAATTAGAAGTCCAACGAGCTATCCATTGCGCCACAGAACCACAACCGACGATTTTCCTTTCTATATACGCGGTAGAACTATTATTTATGTTTGCTGCTATTTATTCATTTCTTAATTTAATTAATTAATTATTTTTTTAAAAAAACTGTACTAACATCAATTGTCATCCACTACAAGTTTAAAAAAATGTATTTGCACTTGAGTGGAAGAATAGGAAGTATTTTATTAACGATTAAAAATTTGAACAAGATATATATATATATATACACTGCTCAAAATAATTAAATGATATTGCGGTTTTAGGTGGATCTTGTGGCTGGGAAACTTTTTAGCTGATTGATACATGGTCGACAGACGTAGTAGGTTATATGAGAATAAATTACACATGTTTGGCAGAAAAAAACGCATTTTATTGCGCATTTGTGTACAAAAGGAAAAGAAACACAATTTGTGCATATGAGAAAAAAAGAATAAGAAAAGGTGTTTTCTTCAAAGGAAATCATTATCAGTAGGGGATATGGTTTCCACGGACAGCCAGCAACGTGGAGCACCTTTGAGGCATGGAGTCAATGATGCTATTAATCACGAGGGGTATTCTGTCCCACTCTTCCAGAAGAGCTCTTTCCAGTTCTTGGAGAGTTTGTGGGGGTGGTTGGCGGCCAGCAACTCGTCTTCCTAGAGCGTCCCAAACGTACTCTATTGGATTCATGTCTGGAGAATACGCTGGACATTCCATTCGCATGATTTTTTCCTCGAAAAGGAAATCCTCCACCAGGTTAGCACGATGTTGCCTGCAGTTATCGTCCATTAAAATGAAGTTATCTCCGATTGCTGCAGCGTAAGGGGCTACAATAGGTCTGAGGATCTCATCCCTATATCGGCGAGCAGTCAGAGGTCCATCTCGAACGATGTGGAGGTATGTGCGCCCGTCAATGGAGATGCCACCATACACCAACACTCCCCCACCGCCAAATCTGACACTTTCGTGCACGAACGCAGGATTATTCCTACTGCCACGGTCCCTCCAGATGAAAATACGCCTATTATCTGGATGAACAGAAAAATGGAACTCGTCAGAAAAAAGAACATTGTTCCATTCATTTCTCTTACAGTTCACATGCTCTGTTGCCCACTACCTGCGGTCGTGACGATGCCTTGATGTTAGTCTAACACATACCATCGGTCGGCGAACATACAGAACTACGCCATGGAGCCGGTTTCGGACAGTCTAAGTTGAAACCGTGGTGCCAGTAGCCGAGCGAAGGTGTTGTTGGAGAAGAGTAGCGTTCATTTTTCGGTGTCTCCCAGCCGTTAACTCTAAATAACGATCTTCATTGGACGTTGTTGCCTGTCTACGACCTTGTCCTGGTCTTCGGCCTGCACTTCCAGTCTCCAAGAAACGGTTCCAGATCCTGGAAATCACACTTTGTGACACTCCAATGGCTTGCGCTACTTCAGCTTGAGTTTGGCCCCCTTCTAACCTACCAACAACTCTCCAAGCTTCTGAATCGGTTAAATGATTTCGCTGAGACATCGTACTCATCGAAACAAAGCAGTCACTGAATGCCGATCATCCTTGTCTTCATTTCAATTGAAAGTCAAATTTCATTCGCTGCCGCTGAAGCGACGTTTTTGACGTCGAACTCAAAATTAGCATACTCCACAGTTTGAAAATCAAAAAAATTTGCATTTGTGATTCTCTTCTTCCATTTTCGACAAAAAAATTTCGCTTATATCTTTATTTTATATAAAACTTACAATATCCTTTAATTGTTTTGAGCAGTATATATATATATATATATATATATATATATATATATATATATATATATATATATATATATATATATATATATGTATGTATATATATATAGGAAGAGAGTGAACCAATATTAGAAATTTAAAAAAGAGCAGGGGATATTTAAATGATCTTTCTCCTTCACTTTTACTTCAGCATCTAAACAGTGAAAGCAATAAATATCAAAATGAGTCAAGCTTATTTAAGATCTAATAATAATCTATTTCCATAGCTAAACTGATTATTTTCATGAATCATTACATCCCATAAACATAAAAAACACTCAATTTAGTGTCAATCTGATACTAGTAACACCGACATGAAAATATTCTTTAAAAAAAAAAGAGAAAAGGAATCCTTCCCATCGGAATATTGATCAATAATCTCTTTCCTCAAGGTTACGAGTCCTCAATTTAATTGTAAATGAAGCTACTTTGTCTTATACTGTATCGTAACCCAATACCATCCAAAGCACTTAGATACGAATCGATCGTTTTCTACTACTTCTTAAAGAGGGAAGGGGGTTTAATGAAAGGGTAAGAAGAGGAAGGGAGAGAACTCGTGAGAGTTAAAAATGCAGGTGCTTCCTGAAGAAAAATCCAAGGTTAGTAGGCCATGGGAAAAAGTGGGTCATTCTAATTTCCACTGAGGTACTTCTCTTCCCTCTATTTTTTTTTCATAGTATGAATGTATGTATATTTTTTACTCTTTTCTAAACTCTTTCTCTGGTTCTAGAGTAGATTCGTGGTTTCTTGACAGTAATGTGGTTTTAAAGAGAACTTTTTTTTCTGAATTTATTTCTTTTTTTGGAAGGAGGAAGACAAAATCATGGAGAGAGAGAGAGTGCAGTGAAAATCGTTTAACACGAAACTGAAGGGACTGAAATATTTTTTCGTGTTAAGGGATATTACAAAAAAAAAATACATATATTTAACAAAATTAAGTTTATTAGACTACATTTTATTTGTATAGATATGTATATATGCTTGTGTATTTAATAAAAATCAATGAAACAAAAACTTTCACAGGAATTAAACGAAATTTAAAGCAAAATTTTCCCAATTTTTTTTAAAACAAAACATTTATTGAATTTTTGGGAAATAATCTGGTATTTTTCTTTGCATTGTTGTCTTTTTTTAACATCAAACTTACAACAAGTTGTTCAATGTCGGCCATTTTGTTATTCATTTTACCATTGGAATGCGCGTCTGAATAATAGCGCGTACTTTTCATGGTGTTCCTCATTTCGGATGACGGGGGAACAGGAGCTGCATTATTCATTTCCTTTTTGTCGTCGGAATCAGCATCAATGATATTTTTTGAACTTTGATCGAACTCCAAAATGTCTTTGTCTGCTACAATTGGGGTTGTACAGACATTATCATCATCTACTGAAACGAATTCTTTCAATGGTACTGTAGGACAGTCAGTCCAACAATGCAAAAGCTTTGTCAAAAAAGTGTCGGTTCAGCTTCAATATCCTTCTTCTCCAAAAGGGAAATCTTTTCATGTTAAGCGATTTTCGTTTCGTGTTGTGATGCCCCCCCAAACTCTCGGGTGAACATCCCTTTGAGTATCAGCGTTAGCTAGAGGTGTAGGATTAACGGAAGAACTAGAAGCATACATTATCTTAATATACCTTTATAACGATATTTAACTTAATCGTTTAACAAATTAGATTATAATAATTAATATGAGAGAATATATATATCTAGGTGGCAAAACACACAATATATATATAATACCGAATTAACCTAACCCGGACCACTATCAATTACTGACTCGCCTAAACTCAAGCTCAATACTATCACTGATCCTAATATTAAATAGTCAATCCTACCTTGCTGTAATCTGAAGAATCGATGAAGACGTGTAATTACTCGAGTGGAATGTTATGCACTTTTACCCAATGTATCTCTATCACGTAGAATTTTGCTAGTCGCCATGTAACATTTCCCAATACTTCTTCTCGCTTGAACCACGGATTATGTTTACATTCCTCTAATTGCCATCCCGCTTACTCTAACTTCTGATATTTAAAAGCTTCCTAATTTGCATCTTTCTTTCACGCTTCACTTCTTGAATTTGGTTGGAAAAGAGTTGCCATTAATTTTAGCCCTAAAGAACCCAAAGGACATGTTAAAGAAAAGACGCATGAGTCCGTCACAGTGTTAAGAGGGAAAATTGTATTGTTGATGGTACCGTTGTATTATTTCGTCTTAACCGATAGTTCGTCTTAAACATATTTCACTGTATATTGATTTTTCCCCTAAATTCAAGAATTGATACGGTTTTTTTATAGTTTTGTACAGTCTAAAAATGTAGTCCAGAAATGAATTATATCAAAATCAATAAAGATTAGAACATCAAAATGAATTCTTCGCTAAATATTGAGGATTATTTCTAGTAATTTTTTTAGTTGTTTCCAAGATCAAAGTTAAAAAAAAAACTAACACAAAGGTCATGATATTCTATTTGTGTACGAATGATGCTCTTATAAATACAGTAAAAGTTGTTCCTTACTTTAAGATCACTGATCATACGCGAATTTTTTTTATACTTAGTGTCAGTTGAATTAGAATATACATATAGCATTGTTTAAAGAATGTTAATACAAGAGAAAATGATTTAAGTGCTAGTTCTGGGCAAAAAATGTATAAAGAATTAAATACAGTCGAACCTCCATATAACGAATCTCTATATAGCGAATTTTTTCCTGGAACCAAGAACATTTTAAGATTTTCCACGTAAAATAACCTCCCTATAGCGAAGTGCATTTTCTATATAACGAACTTTTTTTTTCTTGTGATTCTATTTTTTCCTGCCTACGTTTTAAGTATATTTCTGGACATTTCAATTCTCTCTTTTAACACATTTTATGGTGGTCATAAAGGAAGTTTTGGTGCATTGCAAAGATGTGAGTACATTCTGAAACAAAGAATTTTTTCAACAAAAAAATCTCAAGCAAAATTAACAGATTTTATGAGTAATGAAATTTAAGGATGTATGTGATAATGTACGTTTAGAATCTATAATTATAAAATAATGTATGCTCTTAATTAGAAAATGTCTTTAAAATTCATTAATTTTAATCTAAAATTATTTTCTTAATATTGAAAATGCAATATTTTCATCGGTATTATTTTTCTTGTTTTCCTTGAAGTTTTTTTTTCTTTCTTTTTTTTGGTAGTTAAGATATTTAAAATACTTAAATATTAATTTACAAAAAAGTGTAACTGAATACCTTTTTCAATATATAGTATTTATAAATTTAAAATTTGTTTAATGTGGCTTATAAAGTATATTAAAAATAAACCACTTTATAACGAATTTTCCATATAATGAACTTTTTTTTCAGGATTTAGCGACTTTGTTATACAGAGGTCCGACTGTACTTTCAAAACATTCTCTTTTTGGTTAAAAATGCTTAGATAGTAATAATCTTTTTCCTATATATAGGTAAGGAATCTTTACAGATCCTGAATAAAGAACTTCGAAGTGTATAATTTATAAGAGTGGATTTATTCATATTTTGATATATTAGAGTAGAGAAATTTTAACAAGAAACGCCGAATATTTCTTCAATTGATAGTGTCTCTAAAAATAATTTGAGTTTTTTACAAATCTTAGGTTAGGTTCTGTAAAGAATTTAGTATTCTTGGGAGTCGATTTCTGCAAAACACGTTCTTTGTGGATGTCTACTTAACGAAAGGAGCATGGCTGCCAAATTTCAAGTCTGTACGTCTAATAGTTGCAGAAATCTTGTTTGGAATATGTAAGTTACTCTTTCCCTTTACATGCACACATGTCAATTCGCAATTGAATTTTCATTGCTTTCTCTTCTTCTAAGTTCCTTATTTATTTCCTGCATTTGCGACTTTATTTCTTGTTTCTCCTTTCGAATTTCCTTTTGAAAAGTTTTTATATTTCTCTGTAACTAATTTAACTATCTGTCGTAAATGTTTCCGCGTCTGACCTTTTTCCGCCGGAACTGCTGAGGTTGTTAAAAAGGGCATAGCTAACTTTATTACGTTTCTTGTTTTTGCTCGGATAATAATCTTATTAACAACGACCCGAATAGCGTTTTATGACTCAAAAATAAGCAAATAAACAAGAAACTTCAATCAGCAAATTCGTTTTTAAGTCTTACATTTACTGTCCAATCATAAAATGCTCGTCTTTCTTAGTATTTTGTTGAAGAAATGGCATGCGTATGAAAATTTACATAAAACGCTACATTCAAAACCTTATTCCTTGTTAGATAGACAGGATATTAATTACAAGAACAAAGTTTGAAAGAATACGAGAAATAAATGGTAATTCACCGAGATTGAAAGTATTTCTAGTGAAATAGTGTAATTCTCTCTCTTTCTCTAAGAAACTTAGCATTTAACACTAAAAATAATTCAAACATTTATGTACTAAAAGATTATTTTTATTAACTGGACTCTTAAAACATTTTCCCCATCTTTTTAACCATCTACCAGTATCAGTGGCGCACACAAGGAAGGGGAGGGATGTCCTCGAGTCCGGATCCCCCCCATAACCCTTGATTTTTTTGATTGATTATAATCATGTGTATATAGTGCGTAAAATAAGTATTTATTATTAATGGGGTCTCGCTTCAGACTGACCACCTGATCGGGACATCTGCTCATTCACCTCAGTGCCCAATGGTCACTCATACTGGGATGGGCATAGTAGTTCCTGGCCCTCATGGGCTGTTGCGCCACTGAGTTTGAGTTTTCTTGTTTTTTATAATTAATTTTATTAATTAATGCTAATTATTTATTCAATAATTAATTTTTTATTGTTATTTGTTCCCGAAAATCGACAAAATCAAAAGAATATTTTGGGTGGCGTATTGGAACATGATACAAGAATAGTGGACTTTCAACCGTGGGCCCTTCCTCCTTGAAAAAATTTTGCGTGCGCTACTGATCAGTGTATTTGTGTTACTTTTAATTAAAAAATATGATCCTTTTTTTTCAATTTTATTTACTTTTTTCTCTCTCTCTCTATCCACTTTACTATTTATATTACCAGTTTTCAGAAACATTTCAATTCTTTTCCATAAAAAAAATTTGAAATTCTCGTATTATGAAAAAAAGTATAATGTAGAGTAACTTATAAGATGGCTGGAAGAAAAAAATTGTTCGAATGTTCAAATTTACGTACAGTTCAGAAAGATTTTTTCAAATAGTTACGCAATGTAAAAGCGTTTGGATCATATATATTTTGCATTTACTGTTTTTAAAAATTAAAAAATAAAATTTAAACATAATACAATTATGCTGAAATTGAGTTCAAGGAAAACTGAAAATTGCTATAAATATTAGAGCCCATCATAAAAATATGAATACTTTTACGAAAAATATGATTTTAATTTATGAATTATTTATTGCTCTTATTTTATTTTATTATTTATTTATTTATTAGCAAACAGGTGCACGTGCCTAATATGTCAATGGCAAGTTCCCAAAATAATCACGCTTTGTTAATATGTTTTGTTCATACAACACCTTATTATGAAAGGCGTTAAGTAACTAGAATTTTAATGTGAAATTGCGCCATTCACATATTTTCAACTAAATCCGTGCGTAACCCTTGCAATAGGTCTTATTCTGGATTTAAGTAAATAAAAACCAAACAAGTATGTGTATGTATTAATTCCAGAAATCCTTGAAATTTCAAGGTTTCCAAACACAAACCAGTATAACAGATGGATGGATTTATCAAAACAATGCGGAAGTGATTTTGAACACAACTTCTCGCCAAAATAGTTTTTAATCAATGAAAGCAGCGACTTGAACAGTTTCGTAATTTCAAATTAATTTACCTGTTGGCCTCGGATTTGAGACTTCCGCATCGCCTATTCACCATCTGCTCGCCGAGATGGGAGTTCTTGGCGTGGGTTTAAGAGTCTTGAATTTTAATGGAGAGTGTTGTTGCACAAATGATTAATATGACTGTCTCTTTTACGGCTTATTCAGGGTTAGAAGTGTTTACGAAACGCATATCAAAACAAAGAATGGGCGTAGAAAATGCCTTATTCATTTCCAAGTCGCCAATGCAGTCTGGATTTCAAGTGATTTGTCGTTTTTTTCTCTCTCAGGAACGAAGGAAATGATTCGGCAGGCTTTTGTCGGTAAATATTGTGCAAGATTTTTCAGTTCCTTAAGTCGTCGTATAAATAATGTAAAGTCAAATAATTCACTATCGATATATCTGTTTTGATTGGATTGAAAATAACTTTTTTTAAGCTAATTTTTTGCTTAATTAAAAGTTCTTTAATTGAAATGCAACATATTTTTTACTTATAATTATCCATTTATGAGCGAAATTAGTTAACTGTATAAAGCTATGTGAGAATAAATGTTTAATATATCTATACCTGCCGCTATCCAACCGCTATTCTGGGTATATTTTATGACATTGTAAGACAATGCATTCCTTTTAAGTTATAGTTCTTGCCAGGGACGTCTCAAGGCAAGGGCCAACTGGGCCCGTGCCCAGGGCCCCGTCTCGTTCTTGACTCAGTTTTAATAAGATCATAATTCAAATAATTTCAATGGTCAAATGTTATTTCTCGTTTTAGTCTCCGAAAAAGTGGTAATGTCGGATGATTTTTCAATTGGCTACATGTGATGGCCGTCGTCCATGTACAGGCCTAGGCCTGCCATCACACTCCATCATTACTTAAACAGTCAAAAAACTAAAGTCCGTCAAGCCGATTTGTGCGATTGTAAGTCATGCACCTTTTTTTTATTTCAAGTTATTGTTTGTACGAATATTTGACTACGTGTGCTATGTACTGTCTACTTTTAAGGGCCATAGGTGGGACCTAAATTTGTGTAGGGGCCCATGCAGTGGCGTAAAGGGGCGTTAGGGTCTCCTGCAAAGTCAGGTTTTGGGCCCCAAGTCAGATCTTACAAATGATTTCAACATGGTCTCAGTCAGGCTTTGAGCCCCTTGAACCCTGGGTTCTCCCGCAATGCAGGTTTGTGGGAGTGTACGCGACGCCACTGGGCCCATAAACCCATGTAGTCTTAAGAGTCCATGTTTCTAGCATTAAGCCTTCCATTGTATTGAAACATATTCTTTCATCAATCACCTCTTGACTTAAAAAGGATAGGACTTGAATTTATAAATCAGAGGTATATTTATAATTTACGCCTTTGTAGTCCCCCCACCGTAGTCGATTTTTTCAAACACTATTTTTAGTCAAAGACTATGCTTGCCGAATTTGAAGTCTGCAAGTCTAATTGTTTAAAAGGAATTTTTTGCCTATACCCCCGACTAAAGCTTGATTCTAATCAATAGGCACGGAAACAAATTAAAACCATGAGGTCTAATTTTTAAATATATATTAAAGTTTATTTAAAAAATTTAAAGAAAAACACTCAATTCAATTAGTAACACTCGGACATGACTTCCCTCCTTCGTACCCGAAGACAGAAAATTCTTTTCTAACCCCCAATGAGGGGAGGGGTTATTCATCCCCTTTTTCAGCTGGCGCTCACTTGAGCAGGTGGTGTTGGACACTTCGACGCTATCCCAAAGGGGAGAAAACTGACCATCCACTTAGCAGGTGGTGATGGACCCTTCCACTCATACACCCCGAAACATCTTTTGAGAGTCAATTTCCGCAAAACTCTTTCTTAGCAGATATCTACTCAGCAAATAAAACATGGTTACCACATTTCAAATATGTAGATCTAATAGTTCAAAACGGAAATTTTTATATATAACGTTCCCGTAAATTTCCTTGGGGGCGGATATTCCAAAAGCCCGTTTTTAGTAAAAGGAATATTCCTGCCGAATTTCAAGACTGTGGGTCTAACAGTTCCGGAAATCTCGTGATGAGTGAGTGAATGGGTAAGGCTTTTCTCCCATACATATATAGATAGATAACGTAAAATCCGGCGTATAATGCGTACCTATACCTTCAAGCTGCATTTTTTAATTTTTAGGTGTAACCGCCGTACAGCTCGCACCCTCTTTTTTTACAAAGAAACCTGAAATGTAAGCGTGCACTGCTGTTTTATTTTAAAATAATTTTTTCAAGGTATTATCTCATACTTCTGAAAAAATAGTATTCTTCTCTAACTACGACTCTAAGTTTATAAGGTATGTCATTTCTTTCAAATAAACAGTATTTCGATATATCTAGATGTCTAATTTTTTTTATGCTCATTTATTTTTTTATTCCTAAAGTTATCATTTTCATACCCGGCGATTAACACGCTCCCTTTAATTTAAGCCTCTTTTTTTGTTTCAAAAGTGCGCGTCATACGCCGGATTATATATGGTACTTAATACTTTTTAAATATCTATTTAAGGCACATATATAATATATAACTACTCTCAAATTCTGCGTTTTTTTTTGTAAATTTTATTACAACTTCTAAAGCAAAACGGGAACATTTTTAAATACTAGATAATGAAGGTATAATCGTTTAAAGAATATTATTACTTCATCTAGAAAGAGATTTCTGAAAAAAATTATTAACTTTTCAAGGTTTATCGTTAAAAATTTTGAGTAGTCATGAACATCTAAGTTGTGATAAGTTTTCTGTTATCTAGACAACAACCATCTAAGTTGTGATAAGTTTTCTGTTATCTAGACAACAACGACGACACAAACATTTTTCCTATAAAATCGCTTACAATTTCCCGTTTTAACTTTAAAAAAAAGAACATACTTTTTCCATCGCATGTTGTAAGCACAATACATGCATGCAAAAACCTTATTTTAAGGCACGTGACATTTTTATAAGTTTTTGCCATTTTAGCAAGACATTCACTTGAATTTCTGACTTACTAACTTTCTTTTCTCTACACGCAGGGGGGTTCACTAGATTTACTCAAACTAAATCTTCCAAAAATGTTAAGTACGGGGTTACCTCAGAATGCATCGCGTGCTTTTTCGAACATTTTCATTCGACATTCAACGGGCTACGTGTTTTTATACGGAAGCAAATTTTTCCACTCAACCTACAAGAAAAAAAAGAAGCGAAAAAAGAAGCAACAGCTTTCTATTTTTATATAAAAGAAGTGTATAAAAGTCTTAACAGTATAAGCAGAAAGAAGGGGAAATGTCAGCAGTGAATACAGAGAATAAATAAATAAAAAATATACTACTAGAAGAGGGAAAGATGATGGAATTCTGGGAAATCGTTTGAGTGGAAGGCATGGGGAGGGGTGCAGCGACTAGAAAAGTGGGAGGGGGTATGAGTTGCTGAGACGAGGGGAGAGAAGGAATAATACGAGTGAGTCAATTTAGCCAAGCAATTGCAATAATTGAATGCGGTTCCTTTCAACTTAATTTCTTCTCGGGTTTGGAATTCTTCGTTGAGCAAACATGGAATAAATACTCCAAAGAGACGTCGGAAAGTCGGCTGGATATTAAAAGGGCTGATTGTTGATTTTAGACGTTAAAGGCGGTCGAAGGAACCGCCACCTTCACTTAAAGGTTGAAGACTTGATAAAATGTTTAAAAAATAATGACAGTGTGCATTAAAGATCTATTTCTGGAACAAGAATTAAAGTCTTTCTTCGGGAACATTTACTGTGGAGTTAGGAGTTTGTTTACTCATGAAAGTTTTAAAAGCATGGTGTAATGTATAGCAATATTTTAAGTTTCCATGGGATAGAGCCGAGCTGATTGTAGTTTAAAATGAGAAAACTTGGATATATTTATTTATTTCGTCCTCATAGGCATAAAATATCTTAATGCATAACAAAATGTTTGAAAAAAAAATTTTCAAAAACGAAATTTCTTCTCTTTTCCCAAAAATATGCGGGAAAAAAATTATTTTTATAAAGGTATTTTCTCAAATAACTATTAAAAAATTAATGCTACGTGTAAAAATTTCCCATAAAGAGTATATATACAAGGAAAGAGTATCGAGTACTTTTTATTAGATTATGATCAATTATGATAAATGAAAATATATTTAATGTGATTCACTGTTGTAGCAAGTCCTGAGTATCGAAATTCCTTGGGGGTCAGGGACGTCTTAAGACATGGGCCCGGGGCCCTTTAATGGGGCCCTTTTAATGGTCTAATATTATCCCGGTACATATTCTCCGAAAAAAAGGGAATTTTAGACTGCATATCAACAGGCAAAAGTGATCAGACTGTATTATCATGTGATGACCGTTGTCCAGGTCTAGGCCTAGGCCTAATACCTTAAGCCAGTGATTCCCAAAGTGGTCCATATAGACCCCCAGGGGTCTATGACGATCTCCAAGGGGTTCACTGCAGCGAAAAATAATTTGGGGGTCCACGAATCCACGAAGAGTAAATGAGGGTCTATGATAGTGGCTCTCATTAAACCAGATCGTGACTTTAATCTTTAAAAAAATTTTGATCTAGTGGAAACTAGATTTTACCAATTTAATTGATTTATTTACTGAATTTAGTGAGGTGAATTTGTGATTGCTAGGTGACAGCAAAAGTTTTATTAAGACGAGGACTATTTCAGCATTTCTTTCCAGAATTAAACTAAAGAAATATAATATTTGACGGCTCAAATTCCTTCAATTTGTCACAGACAATCTGTCGGGACATTTTACTCTACGTTCAACATTTAAATGCCGTTTACTCAAATTTTGAAACTAGGTTTGAGATTGCTTTTTTTACAATAATACCACAGTAGATAAATAATTCATACAGTCACATTGAAGAAAAAGTCATATTTTAATAGGAACTGATCAGAATAGGCCCTAACGAAGATCTTAAAATAAAGTTTAGAAACGGATGTCAGTAATTTTTGCTTTAGAAAAGACATAACTGTTATTTGTCGCGAATTATGGAACATCGTGAGAAGGTTTTTAATTGCTTCTCCTAGTGAGAGGGAGCTTCAGTGAGTTTGCCAATCACTCAAAAACAAAACGCAAAAAAAAAAAAAAAAAAAAGAAGAAAAAACATAGTCACGTATTAACAAAGGAGATTTTGGGGTAAACTTGACTAGATTGATATTAAATGACGAAAATTTGTTTTGAAGCACCGGATTCTTCCTTATTCTTAATAGCATTTGTTTGTTGTTCAGTTATTTTATGTATTGATTTAATTTTAATTTAACTCATTAATACATGTACTACTTAATTTTTAAACGCTATGCTTCTCCACTGTTAGAAATTTAATTCTTTTAAAGTAAGTAGTAGTACCAGCTACTAAAAAGACATTTAAATTGATAAATTTGCAAAAATTCAATATTAAGTTAGCAGGGGTCTACCCGAAACTGAAAATCATGGCAAGGGGTCTATGAGACAAAAAAGTTTGGGAACCTCTGCCTTAAGTAATCATTCAGCTAATTCATTTAGTCGAAATGCGGCCATCGGTCGAGCCGGTTTGTGACTAAGTTTTTGAGATAGTGTGTCGTGCACATTTATTTGTTTCATTTGACCATGCATGCTATATACCAGGGATGGCGAACTATTGGCACACGGCACAATATTTTGGGCACGCCAGTGATCAAAACAATTTGTATTTTATTTCAGAATTGTAAAGTTCACTATAAAATATTACGAACAAACGCAAATGATCGGTCGCAGTGTGGCGGGAGCACATTCGTTTGTTATTGTCTTGCCTTAGTTATGTTGTGGACTACAATCGCTTATGATGCAAAGTTTGTCTATGCACAGCATAATGAATTTCATTGACATAACTGTATTTTAAAGTTTGTTTGTGTTAAATGTACGGTTTTTAAGTGTTATTTAACATGGATAGTTCAGCAAACGAATAAAAAGGGCAAGATAGTAAGTGTAACAGAGAAGAGAATCTAAAAATATGGCATTATTAGACAAAGCATTATTAGACATTGGAGACAAAGCGCTGTGTTTTTCATTTTCTTGAATAGTGGTATGCAGAACATCGTCTGTAAAACGGCATTTTGAAGAAAATCACAAATCTTCTTATCAGAAAAGTGAACTGCAGTAAAAATAATTAATTCCTTAAAAACTGATTGGCAGATGACTCCAATTGAGCATGCGCATTCCAATAAAAGTAATATCTTACTATCCTAATATATAAGTTATTTGTCATCCAATTTACAACAACAGAACTCACACAAATGTTACTTTAATTTGAATTACACGTATAACTAAAACATTTACAACTATACTGAGTAATAAAGTGTTATAGTAAATAAAGAGTTTCGTGTTCTTAGTTTTTAGTTTTATTATATTTTCCCGTAATCACCAGTCAAAATTATTTGACGACACGTCTATACCTCGTTAAACAATTTTTAGAAAATATGGCACGTTGATCCATATAGGTTTGTCACCCCTGCTATATATTGTCTACTTTTAAAAATCTCAGGTACAGCTTGCTTTTTCATAGGGGCCCAGGGCCTCAAAGAGTCTTAAGATGTCCCTGCTCGGGGTCCCTTTTGGGGGGATCCTCAATATTTTACAATTTTTCCCTTAAACATGTAGGGCCCTGTAGCTTAGGGCTCCATATTATTAATACGGTAGTAGCTACGCCTCTGCTGAGATTATAAATAAGGATAATATGTTAAGGATAATGTGATTGCAAAAATATTTTATAGAGTTTTAGCTATAATTTTTTATATAAGATATTTAAACCTTTTCATACATGAATTTTTCCACCGTGGCTATAATTGTTTCATTCGGTTATATTGTTTTCCTTATGAAAAATGTAAACAAAATTTAATAAAAAGTAGTTATGTCATTGATTTTATAAACAATGCTAATTTATAAAGGAAAATAATTGAATAAAATAAGATGAGTGAAATACGTCCAGGTTTCAATCGAAAGTCGTGTTGGACTTCATTTTAGAGTTTTTTGCAAATGTTACGATTTACTTTTTTAAATACAGTTTTCATAGTATTAAAAATGTAAAATATATTAGAAAAAACTTTAATAACAGAGTGTGTAAATCACTAGTTTTAAAAAAAATCAAATTCATTTCTCAGAATCTATTATTTTACGCTGAGAAATAGACTGACATGTTTGAACTCGTAAGTGATCTTGTTTTAAAATAAAGTACTTTTATAAGATCTCTGGAAAATATATAACTCATAAAAAACGCTTGTTCCCACGCATACAAAAAAAATTTATTTTGTGAAAAATATTAGAAAAAACACATTTACACACCCCTTATGTGTCTATAATCTTGAATTTCCGATTACTACACATTTTGTTGCAAACGCTTATTAAAATCAACACGAGAGCTTTTAAAAGAGAAATTCCCCCCCAAATGCGTATATTTAGATCTAAAAATTTTCTTTAGATATTTAGTCCTATTAAAGTAAGTTTTTAAATACAATTTTATAAAAGTACACACTGAACGAGATAGTTTATACGAATAACACGTTCTTCAAAACTTATCCCTTCCCAACTGATATACCATCAAACATTAGGTTTTTTTTTTAAAGTTTTGTTAAATTTTTAGCAACGGAACCCTTCCCCCTTCTCCAATCGTTTCGAAATTTTCGGTGCAGTAATCAAATAGATCTACTTCACGAAAAACCTTATGAAGTATCAAAATCTCTTTTGCGGTCGCTTTGGACGTATTTGCATGAGTTCTATGACTTTGATGTACGACTTTGCAGTGTTGTTGACTATTAAAGTCGCATCAAAAATTTCTGCTATATTTGAGAACCCTTTCCGGAATATCCCTTCATCTCCGCACAGTGTGCAAGGGGTATGGGGGTTGGAAAACCCCTGTTCATCATTCAAAAGATTCAAGTTAAACTGCCAGAGTGGACGAGCTCTTTCTATCCATCATCCGGTGGGGAAGGGACCGTATAAAATTGCGGGTAGCTTGTGTTCCCTTTTTTTAAAATTTCATTTTTACTAAGGTTAAAACTTCTTTTTCCTTGCAATTAGTTCTTTTAGGAAAATAAATAATACTTATGTGAGCATGAAAGATTTTGAAAATAAATATGAATATGCGAAACAAAATGTTATATAAGAGGGATAGGTAAATTTTTAAATATCGAATGCAATTTTCCCCAATAATATTCATAATCATATCATTTTTTCCAATAATATTCATAATCATATCATTTTTTCCAATAATATTCATAATCATATCATTTTTTCCAATAATATTCATTAATGAATATGGGTGAGACTAAAAATTGAAGTAAGCGTATAAAAAAACTTGTACGGACAGTTATGGATATGAAAATCAGCTTTTCGGGTTACTTTTAAAAAACTTGTGGTTACTGGTCAATCAGGATCAACGTCTTATCCTTTCCTGTTACGTAGTGTAGCTTCAAAACCCTTATACCATTTAATATAACTATATTAAACTTGTCATTTCGTGTTAAGATATGTACTATTAACATAAAAATTTAATAGCCTTTTTATATTAAAATTTTATTTATTGTAATAATTTAAATTTAAATATTTTTTTTAATTTAAGAGACGTTTAAGACAAGACATTTCGATTTATCTTCAATAATATGAAACCAATTATCAAAACCAATAACTATCTATTTGTCTTTATGAGGCAGATGTAACTGAAATATAAAAGTAAATTCAAATCATACAAAAATAAGTTTTCATACGTAAAATTTTTATACGACTAGGTTCGTTATTTATTATTGTTAAAAATTTTTATATGATTTGAACAGTGAAATTTAATTTATTAAGCTTATAATGAATTAAACAGACGTTTCACAACTATTTTTAAACTTTATGGTTTCATTGTCACGGGATTAAACTGCTGATTCATTGGATGTAATTGACAGTGATATTCAATAGTTCACAAGCAAGGAATGAACAGATTTACTTATAGCTTTTCCCTCCGCAACTGTTCTATAATACTAAAAATTCTGTTTTTGATCAAGCAGCAATAAATTGCAGTAGCTGATGAATTTGACTTAATAGATAAAATCTCACAAAATTACTTGTTTCAATATTGTTATCTGTCCTTCTGTGTTTTCGCATTCCTTATATAGGGTGTTTTTTTTAGAGGTATAGAACTTTAAATTGCAATAAAACAACGATGTAGTATTCGATTGACGTGAATTTTTTTATTCGAAAGATAATCTTGTGGCATTACATTTTAAATATGATTTCTGGCATAGGACTGCCACGGCTAGCTCGGATGTAGTCCGATCTGGACGTCCAATTTTCGATGACTTTTTCCAACATTTGTGGCCGTATATCGGCAATAACACAGCGAATGTTGTCTTCCAAATGATCAAGCGTTTGTGGCTTATCCGCATAGACCAATGACTTTACATAGACCCACAGAAAATAGTCTAGCGGTGTTAAATCACAAGATCTTGGAGGCCAATTCACAGGTCCAAAACGTGAAATTAGGCGGTCACCGAACGTGTTTTTCAATAAATCGATTATGGCACGAGCTGTGCGACATGTTGCGCCGTCTTGTTGGAACCACAGCTTCTGGACGTCATGATTGTTCAATTCAGGAATGAAAAAGTTAGTAACCATGGCTCTATACCGATCACCATTGACTGTAACATTGTGGCCTTCATCGTTTTTGAAGAAGTACGGACCAATGATTCCACCAGCCCATAAAGCGCACCAAACAGTCAGCTTTTCTGGATGTAACGGTGTTTCGACATACACTTGTGGATTAGCTTCACTCCAAATGCGGCAGTTTTGTTTGTTGACGTAGCCATTCAACCAGAAGTGCGGTTCATCGCTAAACAAAATTCGCTTATGAAAATCGGGAACAACGGCAATCTCGTTTTGGGCCCATTCGACGAATCTACGCCTTGCTTGATCATATTTAAAATGTAATGCCACAAGATTATCTTTCGAATAAAAAAAATTCATGTCAATCGAATAATACATCGTTGTTTTATTGCAATTTAAAGTTCTATACCTCTAAAAAAACACCCTATATAAAAGGAACCACCAACTTCATCGATTTTCGATGTTGTTCGCATTGTATACATTTAATTTTAATGTACGTATTTAAACTGAATAAACAGTCTTATAATATAGTGCTGTGAAGTAATGTAATAATAAAATTTTATTTTATGTGTGAGATGGTGATATTTGTTTTACAAAATAATATATTTTATTGAATTATACATTTTTTTCTTTGAATAATTTTAAATATATTTGGATTGTGTCGTTAAGAATATTGCTTTTTCGATTTTGACAGAGTAAATATTTTACAAATGTAGTTTAAGCATTCATTTTAATCGTTCCATATTGTTATATGCATAACATTTTATAATGCCTAGATAAAAATAAGAGGGAAATATATTTAGAAATATAAATTATGAGATATTATTAATAATATGTTGATTAAAATGGTTATGTGAATTGCTTTTGTAATGACAGTTAATATTTACTTTTCAGGGATTATGAACTGAATGATCTATCAAGTGGCTTGTGCAGCATTTCTGATGTAAAAAGGTAGAAATTTTCTTTGAATTGACATTTTCAAAGAAATTTTAATTGTAAGCAATGTAATAAAAAATAACCATGAGATTTCAGATGTTGATATTTTTTTGTATCTTTTTCTTTATGCACATATTTTATACACCAAATTACTCATACATACATCTTTACGCTTTTATTTTTCCAAGAACAAAAATCATTTCATGTTTTATACCAGAGGAGAAACTTATATATATATTATTTACATTCATCGCTAATATATTAATTATATTTTTACCCTCCCAAATGTGTTATGTATTTTTTATTCTTTCAAAGTGATAAAAATATATTTTTTAAAAAAATTTCCTACCATATATTTATTATTAAAATAATCTGCCCTTGAACATTATTTTGTTCTTTTAAAACTCTCCTTTAATGTCTTTGCAAACCATAATTAATTGTGATGTGAAAAAAACAAAAATAGTCTTGTCTGAAACTATTTATTGGATTTTCACTGAAACTATTCCTTCATAAGACTCCTCAATATGTGACTAACCCCTTTAATGTCCATATTTCGCTTTTCGGTATCAAAATCTCTCTAATTGACGTCCCGCCAAGTTCATCAGATGATGATCTAACCAAAAAAAAAAGTTCATCTGCGTAGAACGGGATGGGGTAGGAAGGGGACCGTTAAGAAAGTTGATAGAAAGAGAGAAACACAACGAAGATTGAAATAAAATAATAATAATAAAAGAAAAAAGACAAAATATATATCCGACCCTTTTTCATTTTCTACCACACAAAATGTCCACTTGAATTTGAGATGCTAACGCTTTGATGACTTGGCGTACTTACGCAATTACACTGACTCCAAGTTTGTTTTAAGCGAGAGTGGATTTCTGCTTACTTTCTGGATGTCAGCCATGGATTCAATTACACATGTTATTCTATAACGTTATTCTCAGAATTCATTCAGTGGTTTAGTTTTAATTTAACCTTTTTTTTTCTTTTTCCTCGTTTAAAATGATAATTATGTTTTTTAATTATGGTGGATATTTTACTTTTTTCTGCTGTGTGATAATTTTTTTTTCTTCAAAACACATATTTTAATTTCGGGTTTAATTGGTATGGCTTGTATTATATCTATCATGGTAATCAAAATGGATTTTTTTTTAAAAAAAAGGGGGAGCGTAATTATATAATCCAATAATACAAGACGTTATTTGTGAGGTTGTGATGACCTTTAAAAATGAATAAAAAATGTATCATGTTTTATGGTGAGATTTGATGGGAATTGAAAGTTGTGTCATATGAATCCTTGTACTTGCATACAAACCAAATTTAATATACAAGAATGAAAAAGGCTATTTTTTGTTATGTTATTTTAACTTATTGCATTATGTATTTATTTTTAGAAAAATGCTCTCCATTATTAATTGAATAAGGAAAATTGGATGAAACTTTATTTTTCAAAATATTCTCAGTTTAACTTTCAAGAACATATTTGAAAATTTTATTTTTATTGAATAGAAGTATTTTATTTTTAATGCCAAAAAACTGGTTATTTCTGTGTTTTGATTAGATTTTGAAGTCCCCTTCTGACACATGTAAGATAAATATTTGAGTATTTCAACAGGAAATATTAAACAACAGATTTTTAAAAATTAACCAATATTTTTTGCACGTTTCAAAATCTTTCGAAACTAAATTGTTTTTTCAAATTTTCCTTTGATAAGTTTGAATGAAGTTTGTTTCCAATCTGCTTAATTTTTTTAACTATAATTTTATATCATGAATAACTTTTTGAAATTTCACATGGCAACTTTCAAGTGCTGCATATCTAAAGCTGTAATAATTATTGATAACTTTAAAGAAAAGTATGTATAGTTAAAATGGGGTACTTGTGTGTGTGTGTGTTGGTCTAATGCCTTATTTAAAACTTCGCTGCTCAAAATTTTAAATTTCTTTATCGAAAATACTTAAACTGATGATTGCTTTTTAATTGCGAAAATTGGAACAACATTAAGATATTTTAAACATTTATTAAAGATTGAAAGTAACAATTTTAAAATAAGAGTGTATTTTAAAACATTTTCTTCCTTTTTTTTAAAAAAAAAAAAGAATTTTGCCCAAGTATTTATTTAGTTCATTTTTTTTCTACTTCTGAGGAACAAAAAATTCAGGTAGATAGTATATTTCATGTGTGTTCACTCAATGGTGTAATTAAAAAAAGGTGTATAGCTTACTCAATTCAAAACGATAAAAACCACAATTAAGTAAACCTTTATTTATTTTTCGGTGCAAAATTAGACATTTTGTGAGAAAGTTACATAGAATTGTATGAAATAATTATGAATAAAATGTTTCAGTTAACACTCATCCTGTGTAGTAATTGGAACCAGGAGGTCATCTAAAAAGAAATACAAAACACATATTAAAGAAAGATGCAATTACATAACAGATATAAATAATGGAATAAAGATCAGGTCATTAAATAACAGCCATTCTCTGTCATCTCTGACAGACACAGTTGGCAATACAGAAACATTATTTATTGTTGTGAGTTTCAGATACATCTCATCACCACACATTGAATTAATAGTATGATTACTCAGAATCCTTCTAACAAGTTAGTAATTCTGACGAAATTTTATATTACACATACACACACACATGCATATATAAAACATAGTACTTACGAATTAGCCCCTCGACCACACACAATAAATCAGTGAATATTTTGAAAAAGTTGCTCTGAAGCTTATTTGTGTATGAATAACTAAACTTAAACTATGTTTCATAACTTAAATTCTGTTATTTTAATAAAAAAAAATCAGTTATATCTTAAATAGCAAAATGTGTAGCAACAACTACTTTATTCAGGTGGCGTCTCTCTCATATGTGTGTTTTTTTAAATAAAAGCAAATATATTGGGTCCATATTACACACTCATTTGATGAAATGATTTCGTATAATTTCGGAAATATATTCCACACTTTTCCTTCTAGAAGGTAGGTGTCAAATTTTAATCATTTTCCTCAAAAAATACGGAAGAAAAATAAAACAACTTGTACTAATATTCGTGTACACATGGAAATGATTTTTTTTCATTGTTGATTGCATATTATGGCATTTGGCGACGATTTTTGATTTGGCAAAAATTGTGCGATGGATTAATATGTAAACAACAAAAAAATTTCCTTTTATTTATTAATTTCAAATAGCATGTCTTTAATTAATTGTAACGCGTGTAAAAATACACAATTTAAATTAGCTAATGCTCAAATTTCAATGAAGGAAATACGTTTTAGTTAATTAATGAGTAAATGACGTAATAAGATGTACGTAAATTGTTTTCTTGTCTATTTTAAGTATAATCTCCGAGTCCAAATGAAGTTACCCTTATTTCATCAAATTAATAAGGAAAAAAATTGTTTCATTTATCATGGCATGAAGATAGATATAAACTGAAGGTATTTTTAAAAAGTTAATATTGTTAACTTCTTGTTTTATACAGCAGAAATCTGTGTACAGAATAATTCTGATGGTTATTTTTTAAATACATGAACATAGCTTATTATTGCGAGCATTGAATATGTAATACATTTTCATGCCTCATTATAACGGGATTTCCAGCATACAAGAGTGTCTTCAAAAACCCATTAATTATTAATTATCATAAATAATACCAATATATAAATAGAACTTGTGGATTATAGCAAACATTTTGGTCAGAATATAGATTAATTGCATTAAATGAAAATGTACTAAATAAAGAAGAGAACAGAAGGTGAATAGACTATTCGAGATAATCTGTCTCCCTAGAATACATTTACCTGAACACACTTTTTTTTTTTGCCTAATCTAAAAATGTAAAACTTTAAATTAAGTAACATTGTCATATAGTTAAATAAAGGGTTGAAACATAAATTATCGAATAAGTGTAAATTCAATTTTGAAAAATTTGTAGTATTGGTATTTTTCAAAGTTTAAACAATCCAGGGGAAAAATTTTAATTTATAAAAAATTGATCGAATCAAAGCTGATTATTTCTGTACAGTTTTAAAGGAATGACAACACAGAAATTAAGATTAACTAATGGCTCTCTAACGTTGCATTTTCGAAACTACATAACGGCTGTTGGCGATAAACCTTTCAATTTTGAGCAACGGCCGAGGAAAACAACACCTGAGTTCGCACTCCACAATCCAAATTTACCTGCCTCGCTAAATTGATGAGTTAACATGCATTAGCCCTCTACACGTTGGGTCTTTCACGGCACCAGGACTCGAAACCCTGACTCAACAGAAACAACGCCGATCACAAGTTGATGACCTTGACCACTCCATTTCTGTGCCACGAAATTAAGTCAATTCAACAAAGATTGACATCATTTATCAGAATAATTAATTTTATAATTTTTAATTTTAAACAAATTTAATTATTAGAAGTAGCATAAACTATAATTAAAGGTATACTTAATCATGATTTCTGTGTTTAAAAATTATTATATTATTACTTTAGTTTCAAAATTATTTTTCTATTGCTTCTACTTATGTAACAAATCTTTAGATTATTTAGATTTAGGTATTTAGATTTAGATTATCATCATTATTAGTTTTTTTTATCGCACAACTTTTTATTACTAAATAATCTACAACAGTTGGGATTTTTTAAAGTTTTTTAAATATATTACTTTTAAAACAAGTTCTAGATGCTATCATAAATTGGTTATCATGCTATGGGTTGAAAACATGCAAACAGGCATCTTAATAAACAGACATCAGCTATAACAAATTTGTATGAAGATATATTTTCATATGGAAAACAAATCTTTCATTAATCATGAAGCCTTTTTATATGAAATTATTATGACTTTTACTATGAGAAATTCGTTTATTATACGAGTAGATTTTTGAATAAAAATTTTTTAATGTATGTATATATCCAAGTTTTGTAGCCAAACCAAGAAATGATAGAAGGATTTTCAGTTAAGAAGCAAAATAAAGTAAGAAAAAACTCGTTCCAATTAAATAAGTAAATTTAAACTCAAGAGTTTTTTCGAATGAATAAATAAAGTGTATTATATAATAAATTTGAATTTGAAGAAGAAAAAAAAAATAGTATAGTTGAATGATGAGAGAAACAGACATTTTTGACGTACAAAAAAGCTAAGTGTCTATTGTATAAGTGGGAGTCACTAGATGGAGATTAAAAACACAAAGTATTCTCTGTTATATGAAGAAAGATGTCGGCATATGAAAGGCTTTCAGTAAAAGACAGTTTAATTGAGGCGTTCGTTAAAAGTACAGAACTTCTTACATGCGATGACGGATGTCTCCGTTTCATTTACAAAAGTTTCAAGAGATTCTTTTCAGACGAAGAACCTAGTGAATAGCTATTATTTTGAAATGTAATAAACAAATTTTGAAAAATATCATGAACACAGAGTACAAATTTTAATTGAAATGTTAACGTTTAAACAACAAGCAAGAGATGAATGTTAAACAATGGTAATGATAACAAAAAAAATTCATAATCTTTTTATTGGTTACCAGAAAAATTGACCAGTTATGTACTTTTGTTAATGTTTTAATCAAATTATTAATTTTTTGTTAAAAGCAAAAAGTTACTTGCTTTTGATCTGTTAAACTTTCCTAGATGACTGGCAACGTTCGGAACCGCGTTTTGCAAAAGAGTATATATCTTTTTGAAGTTTAGTGTACCTCAAATTAATATGCATATAAAACTGTTGTAAGAATATTATTACAATAAAAAAAATATTTAAATGCAAATTTTTTGGGGAAAAATATAACGAACCTCTATATTGCGAATTTTTCTATATAGCGAACTTTTTCCTGGAATAATGAACATTTCACGATTTTCTTCGTAAAATAGCCTCTCTAAAGCGAAGTGTATTTTCTATATAACAAACTTTCTTTTGTGATTCAAATTTTTTCTCCCTATTTTTAAAGTATTTCTGAACAGTTAAAAGTTATTATCTCTTTAACACATTTTATGGTGGCCATAAATCTTGAACTGGTTTTATTAGATCCTAACTCGCCGAGAGCAATAGAGTTCTGGACGTTTCATCCAAGAAGTGCGACCTTTAACCCCCATTGTCCAGTTCACTAGAAACATGTTCGATATCTTCTTTCACCCTCTGTGGAGTTGTCTCGTGTCCCCGTGTTCTAGTTATAAAATAATATATGTTTAATATTACTTGTACGTTTTAAATTAGAAAATGTCCTTAAAATACAGTGTATTCTTCGACATTCTTTTTTCTTGTTTTCCTTGCAGTTTTTCTATCTTTTTTTTATGGGTAAGATGTATAAAATAACCATATATTAATATTGAAAAAAATGTGAATATTTATTTTTTTAATATATAGGGTTTATGAATTTAAAATTTATTTCATATAGTTTACAAAGTAATTAAAAGACGAACCTCTATATAACGAATTTTCCATAAAACGAACTTTTTTCCGGGATTTAGAGACTTCGTTATAAAGAGGTCCGACTGTATTTTATTATGTCAGAGTAGAGGAATTTTAAAACAGAAAAAAACACTCGTTATTATTTCAATTGATTATAACTGAAAATAATATGAATTTTTCTTCAGTTCAGATTCTTTAGGGAATTCAGCTATATATTATGGAAGCATTTTTCGTAAATAGAAAATGTTTTGAAAATGCGTCATCTTTTCTTCATTTTTTGCGAAATGTCTTGTCATACTATTCTTAGGACAAGTTTGCATGAAAATACACTGGTGTGCAAAAATTAAGGACGGCTTTTTCAATATAACTTTGTACAAAAGCTTTCCAACTCAACACATTTAATACCGTAAAGATCCCCAATACGTAAGGACATGTGTAATGTAAGCAACACTTACTAAAAGAGAAATCAGAGGGATAAAAAGAAGCTTGATTGAAAAAGTAGCATGGAGCGCAATGCGACTGAAGGCCGAAACATCCCTGCGATGGGTGTCCAGCAAGAAACATCCGGTCTTTAGTAGGGGATAGGATCTCCCCTGACTGCTAGGCAGGTTTCACAGCGTCTGCCCATGCTGAGAATGAGGGTGTCAATGAGTTGTTGAGGCATTGCTGCCCATTCGTCTTGCAGCGCCAATCGAAGCTCCCGAATCGTTACTGGTGGTAAGGTACGAACTGCCAAGCGTCTGCCTAGAAAATCCCATACATGCTCGATGGGATTGAGATCCGGAGATCGTGCCGGCCAATCCATACGTTCAATATTCTCACTCTCTAAGAGCTGTTCGGCAGCTACTGTGCGATGATATGGTGCATTGTCGTCCATGAAAAGGAACTGCAGACCCTTAGCGCCTCTAAAAAGACGCACATATGGAAGAAGAATCTCGTTACAATAACGGGTCCCGTTGACTGAACCTGCGTCGAAGATGTGAAGGTCTGTACGACTACCAAGCATGATGCCTCCCCAAACGAGAACACCGCGACCTCCATACCTGTCCCTTTCAATGATGTTCGAGGGATGATTGCGGCTTCCCCGCTCTCTCCAGATGAGTATGCGATGAGAATCGCTACTCAAACTGAATCTGCTCTCATCTGTAAAGAGTACTCGTCCTCATTCATTGTCTCTCCAATTCCGGTGTTCCCGGCACCACAGAGAACGCCTTCTCCGATGGGCAGGCGTTAAAGGTACACACCGTACAGGGCTTCGTGTAAACAGACCACCACCGTGCAGTCTTCTGGCCACGGTAAAACGCGATATCGGTCGTCCAGTCGCCTGTGTCGTGTGCCTAGCGATTTCTCCCGCGGTCTGCCGCCTGTTTCTTCTGGCCTGTAAGACAATGTACCGGTCATCTGTGGGTGTGGTTCCTCGTGGACGACCACTACTGAACCCCCGGATAGCTGTTCCTGTAGTTTGAAATTGTCTCCAAAGTCGTGAAACGATGCTGTGAGCAATTCCGAACTCTGCAGCCACACTTGTCACACTGCGGCCTTCCTCCAACTTCCCAATGATTCGACCTCGGGTAAAAGCATCCAGATGTCGTCTAACAGATTGATTATTCGCCATTTCTCGCTGAGGCAGCAACTCGGTGTGATTTTAACTGCTATACGGCGTGCAATCTCTTTGCCAGAAATACTGATCTTACACCGACAACATGCTTTATACTACTCAGACACTCCCCCATTACGTCTACCTGCATATCTGCGCATGTGCTACCGTACATCACCTTACTTAATCTCCTGATTGGTCTTTCTGTCCGCTCTGCCTCTTCGTTCAGCTGATATGCTAATCTTTCGACTTCGTCCTTAATTTTTGCACACCAGTGTAATAATTCAACTGACATTAAACATCAATAAAATTACTCATTTATGTGCTTTTTTTTTGAAATAACGTTTCTGAACGTGTGTTGTTAGTGACGTTAAAATATCGAATTTTTATAAAATATAAATGCCTCATGATTCACAAAATATATAAATGTTCTCATAAATGAAACTTTACGCCCTGTGTTTCATTCTTTGTCCTTCGACTTTAAAATCATGGTTATAGACAAAAATTGATAAAAATGTCTTACAGCTTAATTTTGAATACCAATTAGTTAGATTTATAGGAACATCAAGTTTTTTTTTCCGTTCAGTATTAAATGTTGCAACTGCTTTAGCAAGAATGGAACGTGTAGTAACCCACTTAAACATTTTTCTTCTTGTGCGGGGAAAGTGCTGAAACGGAGGTAAATTTTCAGCAATCACTGCTGAAAAATTTATGAAAAGGATTAAGTGAAACTTTTTTGATAAGTTCCATGCAAAATTATAATTGTTCATATCTACTTTTTAAAAATCAATGCATCAGTAGAGCACACAGGAATTTTTCAAGTGGGGTCGGTCGAAAGTCCTCTATTTTCGTATCATGCTACAATACGCCACCCAACATTTTCTTTGAATTTTGTCAATTTTCAAGAAAGAAAAAAAAATACAAAATTAATTATTGAATGAATAATTAGCATTAATTAATAAAATTAATTATTAATAACAAATCCCTAATAAAAATTTTTGTACAAAATACATATGATTATAATCAATAAAAAAATCAATGACTTTAGAGGGGAGTCCAGACCCGAGGACCCCCCTCCCTCTTGTGTGCGCCACTGCGCTGCATTATTACAAAATTTACTATCCTTCAGTAGCGCACACAGGAATTTTTCAAAGGGGGGCTCCAGGGTCGAAAGTCCACCATTCTTGTATCATGCTACGTTTGATTTTGTCGATTTTCGGGAACAGAAAAACAGTAATAAACTAATTATTGAACAAATAATTACCATAATTAATAAAATTAATCATTAATAACAAATATTTAATTAAATTTTACGTACTATATACTTAGAAGTATAATCAATCGGAAAAAAATTAAGGGTTTTGGGGGGGGGCCCGGACCCCTAGAACACCCCCCCTTGTGTGCGCCACTGCTATCCTTGATATAAATATAGCGTGTTTTTTTCGGGGATTAGGATAAAACTATCTATTATTTATTTATTTTTGTAAAAGTTTAAATATATATATGTCTCGCCATTTAGGTCAATCCTCCTATTGGTGTGGGATGGTAGTTAGGAGAGGGGGTACCAGCTCTGGTCTCATCCTCGTCACTTGACCATGGCTCAAAATTACGAGGTCCGTCGCCAAAAGCCCTCATGTAGTTGAACAGTGCGATATTAATATTCACTCACTTGCCATTTAGGTCATTTAAAAAAAATAGTAATGAAACAAAAATGTTGGAAATGAAAATTTGTTCATAAACATTTTGTTCAGTGCGGCTCCTGTTCGTGTGATTCTTTTTATATCTTTTCATGTTTTCTATTGAACACGGCTTCATCATCTCCCCCCACTTTAACAATAAAAATATTTTTTTTTCTTTTGCAAAACATTTTAAGAGATTTTTTTTCTTTTACTTTACTTAAGATTTTTTTCTGAGGATATTTACTAAATAAGTCTGAAAATCATAAAAAAAGAAAATCTATCTCACATTAAAAGAAGTGTCACCCATTAAGAATTCTTCACAGGGATTGAAAAGCATATAATTCCTTTGAAACTATTTCACATTTATAAATTTTAACTCTTTAACTTAATTTCAAAGATGCTCTTTGCTTCATTTTATTTAAAAACGCTTCACTCTCACACTAATTTGCATGATGAGATACCTGTAAAAAAACCACTTATTTGAAATTTATATATAAAATGCACTGCAAAAATAAACATATATTTAAAAGTTACTACAAATAAAGTTTCCAGTTTTTCAAATAAACATAAAAACCTTCATTTTTCGCAAGCATTTTACAGGCTGGTTTACTTTCATAGTTATGTATATTCAATGTTTTTAGTTTCGGGAGTAAAATTTTCTAAGAACTGTGCTATTCCACGTTTTATGATTCTGTTTTATGATTTTTCTCCATGAATCTTAATTAAAGACTGTCTGTAAAAGACAGTACGGATAGAAAATATTCGTTATAACCAAAGAAAACTTTACGACTTTCAATCTTGCGAAGCTATTCAGTTTTACTGATTTAAAGTACTCGGATACCTTGATGCAGTTTCAAGGATCAATAATGAAAATGTATCTCGTAAAATAATCTGAAATGAAATTGACAACTTTTAAATAATTTCATGTACGTATTGTTTTTTCTCTCTTTTTAATGGAATATTAGTATCAATCGTATTGTAATAAATTGAAGTATGAAAAGGAAACAATTTAATTACCTCGAAAATGAATTATATCTGTATATTTTAACGAAGGAAAAATTTTAATTTTTCAAAGCCATTTTTACAGCTTAATTTAATTTGTTTTTGGTAAACTTTTTCCAATTTAAAATGCTTGAAATTATTTACAACAAAAAATTTGAAATGATTTTCAAAACTACAGCAGTATTGTGAATTCATTAAGATTTACATACTTCTGAAAATATATTGTAAAATAACTTTGCCCGCGCTTTTTTTTTTCTAAGACCAATTTTTCATATACTTATAGAATTTATTTTCATTTTCTTTAGAAAGTTCCAAGTACCGTATATTTCGGCGTATAACGCTCACCTATACTTTCAAACTGCATTTTTTAATTTTTAAGTATAACGCGCGAATAACATAATTTTTTTGAAAAATAATTATTATTAATTTTAAGATGAATTTCATAATTTTTTACATTAAAGTATTTGTAACTTACTATATTGCATTTTAGGTTAACTAACTGTATTTATTTCTTGAATATTTTTTTATAATTGTAAATATTATTTTATAGTTAACTTCAAGAAATATAATTGTTTATATTTAAAATAATACTTGTAAGTCTGGAAGCAATTTCTTTGTAACTTTCTTGTTCTGCCAGATTGGCAACAGTCCGTGTATTGACATAAGCAAACTTGCTACATTTATACTTTAGCAGCAGTTAAGCCTAACAAATAAAAATTGTTCTACTAATTTTCACGCAATTTTTCTATTCTTAAACAATAAAGGACCAAACATTCATTATAAACACTTGTACGACTAATTTTAACAAAGACATATATATTATTTGAACAGAAAAAAAAGCTCTGTTTGTGATTGCAAAAGAACGTTAAAGAACAAAAAATACCGATCCGATCTTTTTATACATTTGCCTAATCTCGAACAACTTGAAACTTCTTAAGCCTAACCGACAGAAACAGACCAGTGAGATAAAAAGGCCGTTGGAAGTTTACCAAATGACTTAATGTGTTTTTCTTGGAACAATACATAGTGGAAGATTAAAAATGAAATATACAAGTATTGACAGACCAAATTCAACCGTTGGTGAGTTAAGTCTTTTTATTATTTGTGTTGTCTTTATCAGAATTCCAAGAATGAGAGACTAGCGAAACAAACTTCTTGACAAGAAGTCGTTGCGACTTAGAACAAGAAATTAAAACTCAACGACCGTTGGAAAGCAAGAGGAAAAGAAAAAAAATGTACTCGAGTTTTTCCGTTACTGAGACCTTCACCCCAGCTTCAACCCAAGGCAAAAGTGAAGAAGATAAGAAAGCCAGTTAATTACCATTACTGCTTATACCGAGACCTAATTCAAGGACGGATGCCTCGCATTCTTCGAGAACCAAAGGCAACTGTTGCTTTGAAGGACACATGAGAAATGTAGTGCATCAGGACAGAAATCGCAATCTTCAGCCAGTTACAGATATTTTGAAGGATATATTTTTTTATTTTTATTACATAATTTTTGAATAGCTGAGCTAATTGAGTATAAATGGAAAGCAAAGACTATGTAATAAAAATTTAAATTCAGAGGTATAATTAAAAATTATATTTTATATATAGAAGCTATTAAATGTGATCTGAAAATGATTAAAAATAGAAGTGTTTCGATATTAATATAAATTCATGTAATCCATTCATCATGTAATGACACGAAAATTACAGTCATTCAAAAAATAGTTTTTTTTTTTTTGTGCTCTAAAGTGAAGTCAGCACTTTCTTATATGGATAAAATTTAAAGAATTTTGTTTAAATCTACTATTTCAAAAGATGCATTGTATGATTCTTCGTATTTTCTTATAAGTTATACAAAATCAAAGTTTATTTCTACGCAAGAATTAAAAACGTGATTTTTCAAAAAGTTATTTATACGTATTGAGATAAAGTTTTGTAATTCTTTTTAAATTAACTTTCGATATTATTTGTATTATAGCAACAAGTTCACGTACATTTAATTTTAATGAGTTTCATCAGTTTAATCATAAAAAAATGAGCTGAAATTTCTGAAAATAAAGAACACTTGACAATTTAGGAATTAAAATCATTTTCTTTACTTGCTGACTGCTAATTTGTGTAATTTTAAATTTCTTCTTTTATGCACATCATTATTTTATTCGATAAGTTACACTTCGATGCTGAGGAATCTCGTTATAAACTAAAATCTCAGATTATCAAATTAAAAATTGGATGTTGATGATTTTACATTGAAAACATTTACCTTTTTGCATATTATTAATTTAAATCTATTAGAACAACAAATCAATTCAATCTTCAACAAATCTGATTTAAAAAATATTCTTTGATCTAATTACTTTAAGTATTTAAAATTTCTTATGAGGAATCTAATGGGCCAGATCGGAGGGGAATATATGAATACTATTATTCATAATATTTATTGCCAAAAGCCTCTTATGAGAAAAGAGAATTAAAAAGAGCTGTTTTTAATATATGCATTATATTTAATTATTAAAAAGAGCCAATACTAAAGAACTTAACTAATTGGCTTTCTCATCTGAGAATTTTCACCTTTTTCTCCTATAAAGTTAAAGAACATTTATAACAGAATTTCATAAGAGTTTAAAACATTTATTATATATTTTCCGAAGGAAAGCAAAGTAGCAACAGACGAAAGATGTATTTTTTTCTTATTAAAATATAGTTCTTCGTACTGAAGGACACATCCTAAAATATAGTATTTGATTTCAGAACTTGAGTAACGAAATATCTTTTCAAACTTACAAGAAGAATATTTCCTTCATATTTACTGAGAAGCTTGCCAGTATATTTTGAAATTTATTTGAATCGGACTAAGAAAAAAATTCTTCTCAAGGAATACATCTATCCTTTGCATCTTCTTTGGTTTCATAAAGATTCAATAAAACATTGACAGAAAAACATAAGAAAACATTCGTTAAGCAATCTATTAATAAAATGTTTCTGTGGTTTCTAATTTCGTTGTCATCCTATTTCTGTCCTCCTCAAATGTTTAATGGCTTTCATGGAAGGTTGCTTTAACAGAACAAAGTAATTCTGGCATAAGATGAAAATATTCTGTTTTTCCTATTGTATAAAATCTAATTCAAGGACAAAACTTTTTGAAAAAAGTTTCGAAATAAGATTTTTATTGAATAAAAGAGAAATATATATATATTTTCTTCTCTTATAATAGACTGATAAAATATAATAATACAAAATGATCCTGATTAATATATTTAATAATTTTCTTTCGTAATTAATAAATGATTTTTACTTTAATACTATGAGAATTTTTCTATGACAACTTTTCCAGTCAAAGTTGGATTGATTACCAGTTCATTTTTGTCACTTTTTACGATATTACGATTTGAAAGAATTTTCTAACTAATTCCAATTAACTTTACATTTTTAGAGTATACTTCCATTCGGTTTTCAATAAAAAGGAATTAGAAGACATTTTTTAAAGCAAAATTGATGAATGGTTCAAGTTAAAACTTCTCATTCATAAGGATTTTGTAACACTTTATGCATAAATATCGTTCATAAATCAAAACTTTTTCATAATTTATTTTTGAATTATAGGTACAAAATTTGGAGTTTTAGCTCTGAAGAGTAAAGACATTTTAGATTCTTAATATTTACGCATTCGAAAGCTCTTACACCTTTTTGTGGTATATGTATATCTAAAACCTCTAAATTCATCATCATTATCATTACTGAGGTAGACTACTTCTAAATTTGTTCGCGGTTCTCTAATAATCGTGGTCATGAATTCCGGCTGGCGTTTTTAGTCGCGAGTTCGAGTTCTAATACCGCTGAAGACTATTTACTGGGTAGAGGCGGTAGCATAATGGTTATGGTAACGGACTCGTAGCCGCCGTGTCATTAGGTCACGCCTTGTACCACAGAGCTCATCCATCGTGTAGGGCAGGGATGGCGAACCATTAACACGCGTGCTATGAATGGCACGCGACAGAATATTTTGAGCACGCCAGTGATCAAAGTGGTTTGCATTTTAATTCAAAATAACAAAGTTCACTGAGAAGTATTACGAACAAACGCGAGTGATAGGTCGCGGTGCGGCGGGGAGCCCACTCATTTGTTATTGTCTTGCCTTACTTACGTCCTTGCAATTGCTTATGATGCAAAGTTTGTCTACGAGTAGCATAGTCAATTTCATTGACACCACTGTATTTTAAAGTTTATTTGTATTATATTTACGTTTTTTAATTGTTATTTAACATGGCTAGTTCAGCACAAGAATAAAAAGGGCAAGTAAAAGATAATTTCAAATAAGGTGAATCTAGAAATATGGCATTATTAGTATAGGCGACAAAGCGGTGTGCGTTTTATGACCTGGAATAGTGGTATACAGAACATAATCTGTTAAGAAGCATTTTGAAACAAATTGCAAATTCTCTTGTCAAAAAGGCGAACTACAGCAAAAATAATTAATTGCTTAAAAACCAATCCGCAGATGACTCGAATTGAGCATGCATTCTACTAAAAGTAACATCTTACAATCTTAATATGTTATTTGTCATCCAATCTGCAACAACAGTCCTCACATTAATGTTATTTTAATTTGAATTATACACGTATAACTAAAACATTTACAACTATACAGTGCAAAAGATATTTTTTCGGAGTAAATAAAGAATTTTGTGTTCTTTAGTATTTAGTTTTATTATATATTTTCCCAATAATTGCAAGTCAAAATTATTTGATGGCATGTCTATACCTCATACAACGCTTCTTTAGAAAAAAAAGGAACGTTGATTCATAAAGGTTCGCCACCCCTGGTGTAGGGGATGCACTTTAAATCTGTAGAGAGCTCAAATGTCCTTCTTTTGGTGTGGTGTGGTAGTTAGGAGAGGGGCTTGTTAGCTCAGATATAGACCTCGTTACTTGACCATGGTTCAGAATTACATGGTCCTTCGCCAAAAACCCTCGAGTAACTGAACACACAGTGGGACGTTAACACACACATTCACTCACTCACCGTGTAGAGGCGCTGATGCACTTCAAATCTTCTATGGCTCAGACCCCCCTTTGGTGAGGAAGTTCAGGGAGTGGAGTGCCGGTTGTGTCGTCTGTGGTTCAAAATTACTAGATTCGACGCCAATATATATATATATATATATATATATATATATATATATATATATATATATATATATATATATATATATATATATATATATACACACGTCGCCCATTTGGTATATTGGTTAGCGACGCTGACTGACTGCTGTGCGGTAGAGCCTGGGTTCAAATCCCGGAGAAGTCATGAATGTTTTTGTGTCGTATAGTGCCTTTGCGGCATGGGGTTACTCTATGTACCTGTCGCGTCGTAAGTCCTCTCGTGAGATTGGTGGGAGGCGCCTGGCCCCCAGGGTAGTCTCTCTCAAAATTGGGGCGGAACCGAACTAAATCGCACTGTCACCAGCATGGTGCTCAAGGCTACGGCTAACGAAAAGCGTACATATAACCCCTTGCCCTGATGAATTTTGGGGGCCTAGATCTGACGCAGTTGAGTGAGTGAGTGAATATTAAATGTTCAGCTACACGAGGGCTTTTGGCGAAGAACCTCGGAATTTTGAGCTATGATCAAGTGACGAGGCCGACACCTGAGCTTGCACCCCCTTCTCCTAACTACCACACCACACCAAATGGAGGACTTTTGAGTTCTCGGCAGATTTAATGTGCATCGTTGTTCTACACAGCGGATCTTTAGTGGTACTGGGCTTGAACTCGTGACACGGCAGCCGTGATTCGATACCTTGACCACTAGGCTACCACGTCTTCCTGACGCAGCCGAGATCAGGTGGCATAAAAACAACACAATATATAAAAATAAATTTTGAATGCTAAATGCTTTATGAATGTTTTCCAAGAGATGTGTATATTTTATATCAAATTAATGATGTACATTCATTGTTATTCTAAGACTTTTAAATTCAAATGTTGGTTGTGATTCGTAATTACCTTTCTAAGGAATTATGTTAACACAATTAGATTTTCTGAATTATTACCTTTATAATTATATCATTTTATTATGTACTTCCTGCTTAAAACATCGTTGAGGATGAATATAAAAGAAGCATGTTTTTTATTTATTTAAGCAAATAGATTCACTGACCCATTTTAAGAACTATTTTATTTTTTGTTTGATCTTTTTTTAATATAAAAAATGTCCTATAACTATTCTTTTTCTCTTTACCTTTTATTTAACTAAACTACAAGATCATATTGCCAGAAATACTGATGCATTCAAACTTTTTTAAGGAACATAACTTCTCGATGCCAACGGCAATGCAAATTATATTCCCGATAACATATGTTCCATAGTATTACAAGTGAAATCTTCAATCCTGATAAAGGCACACCTTTTCCTAAATCCATCTATGTTGGTCAACATCTCCCTAAACAACCTTTAGAACATCCTGTGTTCTTTTGTAGAAACATTAAAATCGAAAACACACCCTTTTCAATTATGTGAAATTAGGGTAGGGAGAGTCACATCTCATACATGCCGAATAAACATGCAGTGTGCTTTGCATCCTGACACAATTACAATTTGTATGATTCTCATGTTGATTAGTCCTCAACAAGAAAACGATCTGCTGTTCCCAAAATGGCGCAACCCGCAATCATATTAATTACACATGCGTTTGAATGACGTTTCCTTTCCCGTGTTTCCTGTTTAGGCTGTTTGTCTCTGTGGGCTTCTCTGGTGTTCGCTTTTTATTTTATTCTTCTGCAGCTTTTGTTGGAATCTGTGCTGCATAAGCGATTGATTTTCAGTACCGTTGTAACGGTCATTCATGTTCGATTCTATTGTTTTCCCTTAAGAGGCATTCAGTTCGATCATGCAGACTAAGTTGTTGTGTGTTGCAAAGAATTCCATTCAAACTGGATTGAAAAGGATTGGTTAAAGCTAATTTTTTAAATACTGTCTTGATAGATACAGTTATTTGCTTAGTCAATATTGTTTTATGTCACAATATGTATATATGTATAATTGTCTAATAATTTTTTTGTAATTCTCTTAAATTTTTCTCTGATAACCTCTATGATTACACCAAGGCAGCGTTTCTCAAACTGTGAGGTGCTCCCCCCTTGAGGGGCTTGACAACTCTACGAGGGGGCCACGAGCATATTGAAAAGTCAAAAACAAAAGATTATTTTTAAAAAAATATATTAATGTACTGAAAGTGTAAACATACAAGATACATTTTGTTATAATTAAAAATAAAATACACATTTACATTGATATAATACATTTATAAATATATCAGTGCTACACAATGTATTTTAAAATTAATTTAACATTATTAAGTTAAGAACAAGTTTATTAATTACCAGTGACCCTATGGGCATGGCATACAGGTATATATAATTAAAAGCAAACATTAACATGTATCATAAGAATTTATACGGTTTATAATTAATCCCTTAACTGTCGATTAAAAGTTACGCGATTCGATTCCCAGTGCCAACCGTTTTCCACATAGGTACGCATATGTGATGTATTTGAGGGGGGGGAGAGGAATAAAGAAGCAAATAATCTGAAACAAATAAATCCTTCGCAAACACTGTCAAGGTCCTTTTATTGCATTCCAAAGCCTTCGGAATAATTTTATGGATAGCACTGCACAGAAAAGATCATACTTCGGAAAGACGTATATATACGTCCGGGGAAATAAACGCTTTGACTTCGCGAGACGTTTATATACGCCGGGAGCGCTTAAAAGGTTAAAGTCGTATCGTAGTTTAAGTGTCAAAGTATTATATTAGTGAATTCAATACATTGTTACTGTATGGGGGAGGGGGGTTGCGATGAAAATTAAGATTAAATATTGGGTCGCGAATATTGCAACTTTCAGAAGCACTTCACTAAGATGACTAACTACGTTCAGAACCATAATTCTTCAAGAGTATAAATGAGTAATATTTTTAATATTTAGTGTCATTTGAATTAGAATATACATATAGAGTTGTTTTAAGAGTTTTATTACGAGAAAACATAATTTGAATGCAATTTTTTGGTAGAAAAGGAAGAAAGTCCTTCTCCTTTTATGAAAAATGTTTGTTATAATGATATTTTGTCTATATATACACTGGTGTGCAAAAATTAAGGACGAAGTCGAAAAATTAGCATATCAGCTGAACGAAGAGGCAGAGCGGACAGAAAGACCAATCAGAAGATTAAATAAGGTGATGTACGGTAGCACATGCTCAGATATGCAGGTAGACGTAATGGGGGAGTGTCTGAGTAGTATAAAGCATGTTGTCGGTGTAAGATCAGTATTTCTGGCAAAGAGATTGCACGCCGTATAGCAGTTAAAATCACACCGAGTTGCTGCCTCAGCGAGAAATGGCGAATAATCAATCTGTTAGACGACATCTGGATGCTTTTACCCGAGGTCGAATCATTGGGAAGTTGGAGGAAGGCCGCAGTGTGACAAGTGTGGCTGCAGAGTTCGGAATTGCTCACAGCATCGTTTCACGACTTTGGAGACCATTTCAAACTACAGGAACAGCTATCCGGGGGTTCAGTAGTGGTCGTCCACGAGGAACCTCACCCGCAGATGACCGGTACATTGTCTTACAGGCCAGAAGAAACAGGCGGCAGACAGCGGGAGAAATCGCTAGGCACACGACACAGGCGACTGGACGACCGATATCGCGTTTTACCGTGGCCAGAAGACTGCACGGTGGTGGTCTGTTTACACGACGCCCTGTACGGTGTGTAACTTTAACGCCTGCCCATCGGAGAAGGCGTTCTCTGTGGTGCCGGGAACACCGGAATTGGAGAGACAATGAATGGGGACGAGTACTCTCTACAGAGGAGAGCAGATTCAGTTTGAGTAGCGAATCTCATCGCATACTCATCTGGAGAGAGCAGGGAAGTCGCAATCATCCTTCGAACATCATTGAAAGGGACAGGTATGGAGGTCGCGGTGTTCTCGTTTGGGGAGGCATCATGCTTGGAAGTCGTACAGACCTTCACATCTTCGACGCAGGTTCAGTCAACGGGACCCGTTATTGTAACGAGATTCTTCTTCCATATGTGAGTCTTTTTAGAGGCGCTAAGGGTCTGCAGTTCCTTTTCATGGACGACAATGCACCATGTCATCGCACAGTAGCTGCCGAACAGCTCTTAGAGAGTGAGGATATTGAACGTATGGATTGGCCGGCACGATCTCCGGATCTCAATCCCATCGAGCATGTATGGGATTTTCTAGGCAGACGCTTGGCAGCTCGTACCTTACCACCAGTAACGATTCGGGAGCTTCGATTGGCGCTGCAAGACGAATGGGCAGCAATGCCTCAACAACTCATTGACACCCTCATTCTCAGCATGGGCAGACGCTGTGAAACCTGCCTAGCAGTCAGGGGAGATCATATCCCCTACTAAAGACCGGATGTTTCTTGCTGGACACCCATCGCAGGGATGTTTCGGCCTTCAGTCGCATTGCGCTCCATGCTACTTTTTCAATCAAGCTTCTTTTTATCCCTCTGATTTCTCTTTTAGTAAGTGTTGCTTACATTACACATGTCCTTACGTATTGGGGATCTTACGGTATTAAATGTGGTGATATGGAAAGCTTTTGTGCAAAGTTATATTGAAAAAACCGTCTCGTCCTTAATTTTTGCACACCAGTGTATATATATATATATATATATATATATATATATATATATATATATATATATATATATAGCAGAGGCTTCTCTACAGCCTGAACGGGAAATTTTGAAAAATTCACAATATTTTCAGAGTTATTATCGATTGAAATAATAGTAGGAGTTTTTTTTTTTAATTTCTTTGTTCTGTTATATTAAAAAGTATGAATAAATCCACTTATATAAATAATGTATTTCAAAAATCCTAATTCAGGTTTTATACAAAAGTCTTAGCTACATCTAGCGTTTTAGTTACAGAACTTTTAGCAACACAATTAATAACGTTTTAATCAGAAATGTATAATTGTTGCATAATTTTTTAATAATTTTAAGTGGCTTTTTTTATTTTTCTCCAGTTACTTTTTATGTTTGAAATACGTCGCTAAGTTTGCATGTAAATTAAAAAACTTTGGGTGAAATATTTGTTACTTATATTACGTTTCTATAAAATCTATACAATGCGCAAAAATGCATTTTAGACCTTTCTAGTTAAGATATTGTTTAAGTTGCATAGAAAATTTCTAAGATAATATAATTTTATCTCTTTTACATTTTTTATGTTGAACGATATAAATGTATTAGAACACATAAAACTTTCCGTATGAAAAAAATTCACTTGCCACATTAGTTTTAATCGAACATTTTTTAATTTGCAACTTTCATTCTCAGACACTTAAGAAAAATTTTTTTAGCTAGAGAAATCTTTTGAACGGGGCTTTTGAAGGCTAAAATACTAATCATTTAGGCTTGTCCTTTTGACGCTACCATTGATAGAATTGGTGTAATTTAATTCTGATAGTCATTAAAGAGCATCTTTTTTTCATTTCTTTAGTTAAATTGCTGCAAAGTGTAATGGGTTCTCTTCTAATCTACTAATTCTCAAGGGGGAAATTCTTTCAATAAATTGTTTGAGATCTTCTTGCTGTGTAAAGGAACCGTGTGGCGCACACTGCCTTAGGTTTCTTCCCGATTAATAAAATCCTATGTATATAGTACGTAAAATTTATAATTGAGTATTTCCCATTAATAATTAATTTTATTAATAAATGCTAATTATTTATTCAATTATTAATTTTTTACTGTTTTTTATGATACGAGAATGGTGGAACTTTCGACCCTGGCCTTTGATAAATTCTGAGCGCACCACTGACTATGACTAATGCAAATAAAAAAAACCAATGCTATTCAAAGTTAAGTGAATTGTTTTGAGGAGGATATCAATCGGAAGTATTGATGTTACATTAAATTATAGTTTATATCTGAATTATTAGTTTATCCAGAAAAAGGATTAGGAGCATCATGCTAGAGTTCAAATAATCAAGCCGAGTATCTGCATTAAATGATAAGTATCTTTTCTCATGAACATTTAGAATAGGCTAAAACAGACTCTCTTACCATTAGCTACAGCAAAAGTTAATAGTAGTTGAAAGACTAAAAAATAAAAGTGTGTTGATTTTTAAAAATGGCTGTTCATTTTATGAACCCTCACACCAACGAGAACGAAGGTTCGCGACAATTCTTATAGGCTTCATCTCTGATTTAAAAAGGACAGTATATGAATATCTAAAACGGAAGTATTTCCGCGGAACCGGAATCAGGTCTCTACTTAACAAAAAGAGAAATAGTTTGTTAAATTTCATCACAAATAGGCTGCGGTAGCCGAGTGGTCAAGGTATCGGATCGTGGCTTGCCTTGTCACGAGTTCAAGCCCAGTACCACAAAAGACCCGCCGTGTTGGGCAGTGATGCACGTTAAGAGACAGAGAATGATCTATTTTAGAAGTATTTAGGTTTCGTGTGTGTGTTTCATAATATTATTCAAAATCAAGCAAAACTGTTTTCATCTTTTGATCGAAATTCATTGTGAAATAATTTTTTTAATCTGAAGAGTAGAATCACAGAAATTCTAGTTACGAACTTTCTACGAATAAAACTACCAAACGTGGCCAAGTCAAAAAATCAGCTTTATAAATCTCTCAGTGGCTGCAACAAAGTTCGAGAAGAAATTCACTCAATTTGCCAGAGCAGCGGTATATACCAAGTTTTTTTCTTCCTTCCAAGATAGACACCTGGCGATATTAACTTGGATCAGAGAATTGAAAGAGTTCCCGCCGAAGAAAATTCTCAAACAATGAAAGTGCAACCCAGAAGCACGCTCTCTCTAAGAATTTTTTTTTAAATAAAGTGAAAACAAAGACTGAATGTATCGATTTAGAGGGGTAAGGCAGAAATTTCTTTTTACTTTTCGTACGAAACAATGATTCGGAAGAAACGAGAAGGTTTAAATCCTTGAAACGAATCATTGCTTCATGCTCCTTCTTTCTCTCAATCTATATTTCTATCTTCAGCCCCGTCTCTTTCGCCTATTCAAATCTCCAGGAAAGAAAAGGGAAAAAACTTGCTATATATATAAATAAAAAAGGGCGCCAGTGCTTCTCCGTCGGTTGCCATGGAAACAGCATCCGATGGAGTTGGGTTACATTATTTGGCTACTATTGGCACTGGAAAGGAATTTTTTTAAAAATTTCCTTTTAACTTTTTTTTTCCTACTCTGATACATACGAGCTTCATCCATTAATGAAGAACTACTTTTTTTAAAAAGGAGGCAACAAGTATAGGACAATTTTTAATGACTCAACTATTATAAAAAAGGTTAAAAGTAAAACTATAATTATACAATATATAGTTTGGATTTATGCATTACATTTTGATTCTTTTTCATATTATTGCATTGTAAATGTTTAAAATAACTTTTTTTAGCTGTACATCTAATTATTTTAACCGCATTTTTTTGATATCTTAAGTTAAAAATAAATTTTAATGCATTAGTATCTTATAACTTGCAATAAATTACTACATTTTACACTGAAATATAGCACTATTTTTTAAAGTAAATTACACACTTTCTTCATTAAGTTTCAAAAAATAAATTTATTTTCAATCTAATAAACTTATGCACGCCCACATACACATATGTTTTTAATTTATTTTCTATTTTCTAATTCATATATGCCCTTATATTTTAAAAATATATATAAAATATATTAAAATATATTTTATAAGGTTCTTTTTTTTAGTTTTTACAATTTTTTATATTTTTTTATAATAGTCAAAATGCTATACCTGTAAAGTTAAAAAAAAAGGAAATTATAATATATATCGGGGGGGGGAATATAGTATATTAAGAATATATTTAATAAACTACAATGCAAAGTCTGGCAAAATTTGAATAACTTAAACAAATGTTTAGATAGAAATAGATATAAGCAAGCTGTTTACTTTTATTTATTTCTCTAATTTTTCAGGTATAAAATCTCTTTATTACTTACGATAGGTTTTTTTTAACTGGATGTTATAAAAAAGTAACATTCTTAAAGAATGAAAAATATCTCATTCGTTTTTTATTATAAGTCCATAATATGTATTCAGGCTTCCTTTTATTTATGCAAAGCATAAAGCAAACCATATTTATGTCTATAAATCAATAACTGATTTTTAATCAAATAAAAGAATAATTAACAAATAATAAGGCTTCAGAAAAATATGAATGATAAATAAAAATATAAAAACCATAAAAAAATTATAAAAATATAGTTCTGTACATTGAATGAGTCAATTAGAGCAGGGATGGATAACATGTAATTGTGAAATATTTAAATAGAGAAAAGGTGATCTAATATATAAAAAAGGTAGGCTCTATAAAAAGGATTAAATAAAATGCATGATTTCCTTGTGCATTTAAAAAAAATATATTTTTTTTGAATTCTATTCAAGTTTTTAACTAAATTATATTCGTTTATATTCATATATATATATATATATTAATTATACATATATATATATATATATGTTAATTATATATTAATTATACATATATATATTATATATTAATTATTATATATATTAATTATATATTAATTATACATATATATATATATATATATTAATTTTTCATAATATTCAAAATACTCTACAGTATAGTTAAAAAAGGAAATCTTAGTATGTATCTCTCTGGAGATATATTGTAGTAAGAATATATTTTTTTTTCAACAAACTACACACACACACAAGCAAAGCCCAGCTCAATTCATTTGACGACATAGTCACATGATAATGATGACCATGTGTTTTTAGCCAAGCAGTTCAAAAACTCATCTGAGGTCATATTTGCATGATAAAAGCAATCACGTGTTTTCAGCTAATCAGTACATGCACTTCGTTGTTGCTAACTTTTGATCTTTTTAGAAGCTTTCTCTTAAAAAATACAAATTGGTAAACAGCAATAATGCATATGGTAGACAAAATGCACTTTATTTAAAAGTACATGCATAAAATAAGATTTTTTTAAAATTTTTAAATCTTTTGAAGAAATTTATTTTTATAATTTTCAACATTTTTTTTACCAAATTATAAAATTTGAAATTTTCCCCTCAAGTACAATTAGTTTGATGTCTGTTTTGAATTCAATGAAGTACACGGGGGAGAGGAGCATTAAAGAGCTCTCGGAATGACACAATGAGAAATGTGTCCTCGTTTTCCTCTTATAATTTAAATAACATAACATGAAATTGCAGTCTGAATCATGTTATTTACAAAAAAGTTCACTTTATCCGAATACATTAATCGATAATATACATTCTATAATTGTTATAGATGAAGGTTTTCAAGTATTCACAAAAAATTATTTGTTTCTTTTTAAAATTTTTAAAGTATCCTTAAACTGATTTTTTTTAAAAAAAATTATGGAATCCTTATTTGTCTCTCTCTCTCTCTGCTTCTAGGAGAAAGAAGCAAGGACCTCAGATATTTAGTCATTTGTTTCGAAGGGGAAAACATGAAACTGTTCGTGTCATAAAAATATGCTTCATTGAAAAATTTTATAGTGTGTTTCCTTTTATTTATAAAAAATCATTCGAAAGTATTTTTCTTCGTCTAAGGCTACAATACACTAAAAAAGACAAAATTATCAAATTTTTTTGGTCATTTTTTGGTGGTTCCTCTAGTTGGGTAGATTGGTTTCAAACCCTAGATCTGATATTAAATTACTTTTAAAGAAGTTTGAAGCTTTTTATGAGTATTGTGAGTATCAAAATCTATGTCTTTTAAAACTTCAAATGGATTTTTCAAGAGACTTTTACTTTTGATGATACAAATGTTTGTGTATTCCTAAAAGCATTTTTTAAATTCAAAATGGATGCTTTTATGCTTTTATAGATATGTACTAAAAATAATAATATACATTTAAGTCTGAAAGATAAAGTCATTTTAAAAAATTCCAAATTTAATATTATTAACATTTATAGAATTATTATTTTTTTTTTTCAGATTTTACTTTAAATTTAACAGAGCCATAGTTTTAACAGCATTATTTTTGTTTTGAATAAGCCAATATACGTAAAACACTTGAAAATACTAAATATAAAAAAAGAATAAAATGTTTTATAAAAGTTTTAAAAAAGCTCAAAATTCTCATTCCTCAAAAAAAAAAATTAAATAGCCTGTTAAACTTAGTTTAAAAAGATCAATTTAATAGTTTGATGTAAAAAAAAACACAAGTTGTTTGTAATATTACTGCCCACAAAAAAAAGAGTACCGTGTGACTCATTCAGTCTGTTATATCATTTACAATTTTATTTAAAGAAGAAGTTTCTAAAACAAATACTTTGAAACTTATTTAAAGACTAATAGTCAAGAATCTACTTAAAAATTTCGTTAAAATAAAATGTGTTTTTTTTTGCGATGGTTTATTCCCGATGCATTTGAATATGAGAATAAAAATCCACACATCGTATAAAAATTATAGGTAGTTTATATTCATAAGAAAACGACATCAAATGATCCTGGAAAATATCTTTGTTTCCCAACATTTTTAAATTTCTTTACTTCTGAATTTTTTTCTTCTTTAGTGTGTATTTTCTGCATGGGAAAAAACCCTACATAATAAGAATCTTACATGCATCACAAGGCTCTTAATTTTATTTACATATTTTTCATTTCCAGTTCAGTTGATGTAGAACTACGCTTCGAAACGCGCCAACCGACTACGCTACTGAAGATACAATTTGGCGCTTTTTTTCCAATTTGGAACAACCCTCGGATTTTGGAGTACGAAGAGTACAAACGTTTCTCAGATCTGGCAACTTCCGCTTTGGTCGTCGTAATCTCGCTTCCGAAAACCTTCTCTCAAGAAAATGACGTCACTCTTATGTATTTTTTTAGCGCAAATCTATGATATGAGAAGAGAAGGTAGGGGAAAAAAAGAATAACGGTCTTCCCTGCTTTTATTTCGCAGTAGAAGCACAAAAGGAAGACTCAAGGTCATCCGAATTTGCATTTTAATAATTTTTAGTAGGAAATTCAAAACACAGGAGAGAGATGCCTTTACTGACAGTCTGACAATTTTTTTATGTTAAGTTTACTGTTGCATAAGAACTTGTGACGGGATCACGCGTTTTTTCATTAACATCTTCTTTTGGGTTCTTTAGGGCCTGAATAAATGGCGATTCTTTTCCAACCAACCCGAGAAGTAAAACGTGAAGGAAAGATGCAAATTAGGAAGTTTTTAAATAACAAAAGTTTAGAGTAAGCGGTGTGGCATTTGGGGAGTGTTATGATAGTCCATGTTGCAAGTGTGAAAAGAATTTCGAGAAGTTAAGTGACAGTCAAGAGAGGTTGCCCGTGACAGAGAACCTTTAGTCAAGGTGGAAACATTTCCACGCCAGTGAACCGCAACTTCAGTTAGGATCCGGTAGATTGCTGCTTCGTTGTACATTAAGGTAGGAGTTGCCATTTTAATATTCGGATCTGTGTTTACATTGAAATTGAGCTTAGGCGAGTTAGTTATTGATAGTGGTCCGGGTTACGTTATTTCGGTATTATATATTATGTGTTTCACCACCGAAGATTCTCTCGCATATCATATTATTACCTATTCTGTTATTGGTTTAAGTTAAGATCTTAAAGTAATATTAAGATTATGGCAGTGACTGGTTCTTCATTTAATCTTACACCTTTAGATCACGAAGTTAAGTTAGGATTGAGGTATCACCCACGGGGGAATACTTCATAATCCTTTAAAACTATTAAATAAATCGTGCAACTCATTTTTCTGACTTTCTTCCAACCCTGTTTTAGTAAGGTCTATTTCCACATTTCCTTCCTCAATCGTCGTAACAACTTTTTCAATCCGCGAATCTGGGATTGCCAACGCTTTCCGATCAAAACCTAAAACAACATGCGATCCACTAATGAAGTCAACGCCGAGAATACATGGGTATTCTAAATCTGCCAACACGTGAAACATCAAAGGCTTCTCAAACTCCCTAATTCGACATTTAATTCCACAATTCCTACATTCTGACATTTAGCTCCCTGTGCCGTGATCACCTGAGCACGTGATTTTTTTTTACTTGCTTATAAAAAATATATTTTCGGTATATCTCATCCGATATAAATGACTTCTTCGCGCCTGTGTCCCATAAGGCTTTCGTATAAGGCCTTCAAAACATTTAACCGGCCCCCTTGCCTTCGATTTCCTCGACTAAAACTTTCACTCGAGTCCCTATGTCTGTGGTTCCCTCGACTAAAATTTTTACGCGGACCCCCATTTCTTCGGTCCCCTCGACTAAAATTTTCACTTAGACCATTATTTCCAAACTGGTATCATCTATCGCTAAATCTTCGGTCATCCCTGTTAAACGCATTCCAGCTTTCTAACCACTGATCTCCTTGACGGCCATTCTCGTAATGACACCTATTATCAATTCTGCCGTTACTCGGTCTACTCAAAATTCCCGAATTCCTTTTATTTCTCCGACTATTATCAGCATTAGACATCCTACTCTCATTCCAACCTCGTCTTTTAACATTATCACTATTTCTAGAACCCCGCCTTGTTTTGTTTGAAAATCTTTCCTCAAACTTAGACAACACCTCCAACAGTTGAAAAGTGTTTTGCAGATTTCGAACCTCCTCATATTCTTGAACCTGTGGTTCGAGTTTAACAAAAATATGGTCTTCTAAAGCTTCCTCGGGCATACTAAGTTCCAGGTTTTTGTATATTTTGAGTTGATCATAAATAAAATATGTTGACTCCTGATCCCTTCTCTGTTGGGACGAATAAAACCTTATTTGCAAGTCCTTTCTATTACGAACGACGTGGAAACTCTTAGTTAAAGCCGCCTTCAATTGTGCGAAGTCCGTGGCTGTATTTTGTACTAGTGTTGACCCAAGGATGTCATACTAGTCTCTAGCCCTACCCAGGAGATGACCTTTCAAATACGCACATGATAAATCACTGGGTATCTCTAGCAGTTTAATCTGATTATCCATGCCCTCAATAAAACCCTCCACATTCTCGGACCCAGAAAAATATACCTCCTGCAAACCTCCTAACCCTGCTGCACCTCTCACCTCGTGGTGAGGGAAATTAAACGGAGATGGGCTCCATTGTGAAGTATTCCCCGTGGGTGATACCTCACTCCTGAGTTAACTAGAGGTGTAGGATTAAATGAAGAACCAGACGCTGCCATAATCTTAATATTACTTTAAGATCTTAACTTAAACCAATAACAGAATAGGTAATAATATGATATGCGAGAGAATCTTCGGTGGTGAAACACATAATATATAATACCGAAATAACGTAACCCGGACCACTATCAATAACTAACTCGCCTAAGCTCAATTTCAATGTAAACACTCGAATATTCTTAATGTATGTAAACACAGAGGTGTCGTCCACGCCCTTGACCATATTAAAATGGTAACTCCTGAACAGTGCGACGTTAATGTTCACTCACCCTACCTTAATGCAGCAGCAATCTACCGGATCCTAACTGAAGTTGCGGTTCACTGGCGTGGAATTGTTCCACCTTGACTAAAGGCTCTCTTGACTGTCACTTAACTTCTCGAAATACTCTTCACACATGCAGCACGGACTATCATAACACTCCCCAAATGCCACACCGCTTACTCTAAACTTTTGTTATTTAAAAGCTTCCTAATTTGCATCTTTCCTTCACGTTTTACTTCTCGGGTTGGTTGGAAAAGAATCGCCATTTATTCTGTCCCCAAAGAACCCAAAAGAAGATGTTAATGAAAAAACGCGTGAGCCCGTCACACTCTCATCTGAGACTTTCTGAAATAAATTTTTGTGCACAGTGGAGCAGCTTTGATACGAGCCGCCAAGGTATTCGTCTTCAACATTATGTAAATTTTGATTTACCTTGTTAATATACACTTTCTTAAATCACTTTTGCTTGCGAGGATTTTGAATTCTTGGAATCTCAGAATGTATACAAATTCTATCTCACAGTTGGGAAGTTTGTATTTATTTCAAATGGAAAGGATGATATTGATGTGATAGCAAGAATTTTAAAAGTGGTCAAAGAATCGAATCATGGCTGGCTTGTCACTTCGAGCCCAGTACCACTAAAGACCCACAGTGTAGAGCAGCGATGCACGTTAAATCTGTCGAGAGCTGAAACGTCCTCCCGTTGGTGTGGTGTGGTAGTTAGGAGACAGAGGTGCCAGCTCAGGAGTCATCCACGTCACTTGACCATGGTTCAAAATTACGTGGCCCGTCGCCAAAAGCCCTCGTGTAGCTGAACAGTGCGACGTTAATATTCACTCACTCACTCCACATAATATTAGGCCGTGGTAGAATAGTGGCTGGCGTGTCATGAGTTCGTGCCCTAGTGCCATTGAATACGAGCCGTGTTGAGGGGCTGATGCATGTTTAATCTCTCGAGGCTCAAATTCCTCCCGTTGGTTGGATATGGTGGTTTAGGGAAGTAGTACTGACTCAGGTGTCCTCCTCGTCACACTTGACCGTGGTTCAAATGACGTCGCCAATAACCCTCGCGTTGCTTTCAGTGCGACGTTAATAAACATTAACTTCCCACAACAATTTCAAAAGGACATTGTATATATATATTTAACACAGCGAAATGTTTTTAAAACATTAAAAACCTAACTTATTAGTTCTGTCAATTTATTCTCATTTTTATATAACATTCTGGTAAATAATTTTGAAAATATATGACAACCCCCCTTTCAAATAGATTAATCCAATTTTAATAGTCAAAGATATGCAAATTAAAAATGTTTGTAATGCAAAATTCCTTAAATATTAACAACAGAATCAAAATTTTATTTTGGAATAAGATGATGTGAAATTTTTTTCTTTGAAGACATTTCGTGAGTTACAGGGGAAAGAAAAGATAACTGGAAGAAATTTAAATTCAAAGGATATCTTAAAAAATTGTAATTCGTTGATTTTTTTTAAAAAAAAGTTCCTTATTCTTTTTTATTTTTTTGTCATCCAGAATTGAAAAACTTATCATTTGAAGAGAAATAAATAAATAAATACAAAATCCTTTTGTGTTTTTTATTTTAAATTATCAAACTCAACATTAAAGCAATTTTTTATCGAATTAAATTTAATCTAAAAAAGTAACTTTATATATATTTAATATTTTTTTTCTTTTTTTCCCTTTAAAATTTAACCTGTTTTAAAAAATAATAAGCGATTTTTTTCAGTGGTGTAATGTACAGCTCAGTAACCCCCGCATCGCAAGGGTGGCTATGATTCTAGGGGACCCAAAGCCTGACAGATGCTCTTTGTAAGATCGGGGGAGGCCTAATATTCTGCGTTACGCCACTGATTTATCTAATAAATTACTATTCGGAAATCCTTTGTTTTAACTTACAATTAGTCTAATAATCATTAATTTTTTTTTCTGAGAAATTTTTGGTTTGTTAAATTTTTGGTTCGTTAAATTTTTGGTCCGAACTTTCTTCTTATCTATTGATTTAAAAAAGCATGCGTAATTTTTATAAAAAAAATTAAATGAAGTTTATAACACGTATAAAGAGATCCATATTTTTCGTAATCAAAGTCTCGAATTTTACAGATACTTTTTATATAATAAATAAACTATAAAGTATTTTTATAATGTTATTTAATTTTTTATTGAGAGCATTTTTTTATAACCCCAAGAATCCCAAAATATCACAAGGAGGCTTATATAGAAGTAATCGTAAAGGACACATCACAAAGAGAAGGATTACAACACAAATATCTATGCCTTACTCGGGATCCGAACTTAGACCCTACGGCACTGCGGTCGGCATCACTAACCACTATACCAGATGGCAGGAGAGTGTTAATTAATTGTCTTTTACAAAATGACGATTCTTATGTCCAATCGGACCCCAATTAAATGAATACATCGGGACCGAACATTTTGTTCGTTAATTTGAGGTCCAAACGAAATGCAAAAGTTTTGCTCTTACCTTTTGAAAATTCTATAAGCAACTTCACGAACAATATCCAGAGTACGAAATAACACACTTTTTGTTCAACAGCTGAAAATACGGTTACTGAATTATTACGCATCAATTAATTGGAATTTTTATGATACTAACTAATAGATGTTTGATAAAATCTTTTTGATTCCTGACTCGAAAGAATTCTTTTTTGACTCTATTCAGAGAAGAAAATACTGCATCCTTTACATTTTACTGCATAAGGGAGAGGTATGTTTCCACAGTTTGCAAACAGTGTAAAATATTAGAAAATGTAAAAGTCTTGATAAGGAATTTCATTATCACTTTCTGCATTATAATCGCTATTCATTAACTCCGACAAATCAACATTTTCCTCAACTTGATTTGCACAGATAGGTAATTCATCATTAAATGCATCATAATCGTTAAAATATTATTTTAAAAAATTATTTTTTTGCTGTAAAATACACATTAGGTCTTATTTCCAGGGAATGACACATTTTTCATGTGTGTGTGTACACTAATTTACATTTATCCAAACACATCCCCGTCGTCTTCTTCTAAGACAGCGTTATTAGGTTTCTTCACAAAGTATATTGCTAAAGGATGATCAGTGTTGTAATGCTTTGATTCTTCTGGCTCTACGAGTATTAGTTTAGCTGTCGTACTACAGCAAAGGCGACCAATCCAGAGGTGTACACAAGTGTTAGGTTGGAGGGTGCAAACCCTCTTACACACTAAAAGAAGTAAGCGTTTTTTGGACTGTAAACCTCTGCCATAAAGCAGTCTGTGTACGCTAATGAGCTAACCTAACCAGTAGCGCACACAGAAATTTTTCAAGGGGGAAGGGGGGTCCGGGGTCGAAAGTTCACCATTCTTGTATCATGCTCCTTTTGATTTTGTCGATTTTCGGGAAAAAAACGCAGTAAAAAACTAATTATTGAATAAATAATTAGCATTAACTAATAAAATTAATAATTAATAACAAATACTTAACTAAATTTTACGTACTATATACTTAAAATTATAATTAATCGGCAAAAAATCAAGGGCTTTGGGGGGACCCCCATGTGCCACTTAACCCAACTATTTACCCTTCTACTAGCAATTCATTCACAGATTGCGTCTTTCAACTCAGAGAATAATATTTACTGAGACCTAATCTACTTCTAATGCATCTTTGCATTTACCTCATCCACCTATTGACCATGGACGTTTTAAAAGTTCTTGAGGCCCTATGCCCATACGCAAAAGTAGACCCTCAGCCCCAACACAAATGTAGTCCCCTCTTCTATGACCCACAAAAAGAGACAATACATAGCATAACCTTGACAAATATACCCATACAAATAATAATCCGAAGCAAATAAATATGTATGACTTACAATCGCATAGACCGGCTAAAAATTCACAGTTTTTTGGGTAAGACAACCTAAAATATCATTTGCTCCTTTGAAATTATTCGAATGGTGATCTTATTCAGGCTGAGTCAAGAATGGGACGAGGCCCCCTTGTGGGGAGGCCCTGGACCCAGGTTCAGTTGCCCCATGCCTTGAGACGTCCCTGCTATTGACTAAGACAGGAGTGGGCAATTGTTTTGGTTCGAGGGCCAAAGCGGAAGGCCGTACTTTTTGAAAATAATTGCATTTATTAGTTAACTTTGCATCTCAGAAATGGTACAGGATCAGATTATTTACTATGCTGATTTTATATCATCTGTTACTGAAAGCATACTTAATTTTAAAACAAGTTTAATTCTCACACACACACGTTTTTTTTATCACACTTTTCTACAATATTTTTTGAAATTCAGGAATGAGATTGTTTGTTGAAGTTCTCATTACAACTCAGGGGCGTAGCTACTGCCGTATCAATGAGATGGGCCCCTAACATGTGAAATAGCAGTCCTTCTAACAGGGCTCTTATATCTAAAAAAGGGTCCCGAAAGAATTTTGATACAGGGCCCACTCAGAACTAGCTACGCCAATGTTTTAAACCGCAATTTAATGTCAGCTGACTTGCATCTGTATTTACTCATGTTGAGTTCATGCAGGAAAACTTCGCTCACAAATATGTCAACCCAAAAAAAGAGAAATTCTTCACAAAATATGGTTTTCTAACAGTCTTGTCAGCCCGCTGCTTACACACCTTTTGTTAAGATTATTGTACGCTGTTTGCATTTTACGCCGGATCCAACTTGTTTTCAGAACGTTTTGAGATCCTTACTCTTGTAATCTTCTACAATTCTGTTATTGAATTCCATGGATTAACTCTTTCCTTTTATACTAAAGAGATTCATATGTTAATCCTATTAAACATTATAGTTCAATGGAGTTCTCTAATCATCTCAATTGCGGCACACGACCTATTGTATAAGGAAGATTCTAATCAGTAACAGCTACATCCATTAGTTAAGCGTGTCTAGACTTCGATTGACCTTTCAACAATTAGTCAGTCTGACTAAGTGCGTTTGTCATGAAATTAACATTTGGGCTGTATCTGAACTTCGATTGGTCATTCGACAATATCTGGTAACTGTTTGGATGCGTAATCCTCTCTGCTACTCCCACAACAGCCTACTAAGTTGGCCACTTATTAGCTCTTGGTAATAAGGCTATGAAGGGTCAGTAAATATGTCGCAATAAAGTTTCTATCACAGAATATTACAACACAGACAATATTACAGCTCCAACAATTTAAAATCTTTTCATTTTTTTATATTATAATTATTATCTACAATTCGGCCAACAATTTTAAAAAAATTTGTATACACACACACACACACATATATATATATATATATACTAGCCGTTACCCACCCGCTTCACTGGGTATTTCACGATGTTGTATATATGTATACTGTGTACATATAGATTAATTATTGATATCTAGCATTAAGAATTCGATTGTATTGAAAAATATATTTATAGCTGTTACACTCTCACCCCTTGATATAAAAAAACATAAATTATAATATCTAATTTCTATTTATATCTAAAATAGAAGTAGAAAGATATTTTTCGCTCACTTAACCTAATAATCAAGTGGATTTCCACCAAAGAAACTTTCAGTGGATCTCTACTCCATAAAATAAACATGCGTGTTAAATTTCAAGTCTAAATCTAACAGAGCAAAACCGGAATTTTTATCATCAATACCTCGTTGACAACATTCTTAGCGGATTCCAATTCAACAAAAAAGAAGCATGCAAACCAAATTTTATTATTATAGTCTTAGCAGTTCAAAAACGGGAATTTTGTCTATCAATACGCCCCAATAACTCTCTCCGCTTCCCCCTGGAGTTGATTTCCGTAAAATCCATTCTTAGTGGAACTCTATTCAACTAAAGAAAAATGCTCAACAAATTTCAAGTAAATGAGTTAAATTCAAAAACAGGAATTTTTCTATAACACGTCTTAATCCCTCACAACCTCACTCCTTTGGGGGTCCGTTTTCGCATAAATCTTTGTAAAAGGAACTTTATTCCATGAACGGAACATACCTTCTATTTTTCAAACAGGTGGTTCTATTAGTTGAAAAGTGGAAATATTTATCTATTATACGCCCCTTAATCCCCCTCAGTGACCCTTGGGAATCAATTTCCCCCAAAACTATTTTGTAGCGGATCTCTACACCATGAAAAGAATTCGCTTACCAAATTTTAAGACTGTACGTCTAATAGTTTAAAAATGGAAATAATTATCTCTAACGCACCTTAAGCCCCGCAACGCCACTTAGGAAACGATTTTCCCAAAACCCATCTTATAGCAGATCTTTACTTAATGAATGGAATCAGCTTTCTCAATTTCAAGATTTTACGTCTAATAGTTTAAAAAGGAGTTAATTGCCTATAACGCCCCTTAATTCACTACAACGCCACTTGGGAGTCGATTTTAACAAAACCCATTCTGTAGGGGGATCTGTACTCTATGAAAGGAATCCGCTTACCAAATTTTTCAAGACTGTATGTCTAATAGTTTAAAAATGGAAATAATTATCTATAACGCCCCTTAAGCCCCCGCAACGCCACTTAGGAAACGATTTTCACAAACGCATCTTATAGTGGATCTCTACTCAATGAATGGAATCAGCTCACTAAATTTCGAGCTTTTACGTCTAATAGTTTTAAAAAGGAGTTAATTTCCTATAACGCCACTTAATTCTCTACAACGCCACTTGGGAGTCGAATTTCACAAAACCCATTCTGTAGGGGATCTGTACTCTATGAAAGGAATCCGCTTACCAAATTTCAAGACTGTACGTCTAATAGGTTAAAAATGCAAATAATTATATATAACGCCCCTTAAGCGCCCTCAACGCCCCTTGCAGGTCGATTTTCGTAAAAATCATTATGTAGGGAATCTCTACTTTATGAAAGAAATCTGTGTACCAAGTTTCACGACTGTACATCTAATAGTTTAGTAACGGAAATAATTATGTATAACGCCCCTTGGGGTTCGAACTTTGCAAAATCCGTTCTTAGCTGACGTCTACTTCATGAAGGGAACCTACCTACCAAATTTCAAGTCTGTGTAGGTTTAATAGTTCCGGAGATATCGTGATTAGTCAGTGAGTGAGTGAGTGAGTCGCTTTTCTCCTTTATATATATATATATAAATTAAAACTTTTTTTTAATCTTAAATTATTTTAGAACAAGCCCTATCAAGGGCCAACATTAGTTTACTTCTTATAGGTGATGGAGATTTCTATGAAAGGTTATGCATTCGAACCAATCCGTCGACTACATTTGCATGCACATCTAAATTATTAATAAACACACACATACTCTCTCTCACACACACACACTCACGCACGGATACTCACATATATTATATATTACTGTATAACTGTATCGATTCTATTTTATCCTGCACTGTTTTGCTATATATATGCAGATAAAAGATTCTAATCAATCAACACAAGGATATTAAAGGTGTTTGGGATTCCCCTCCCCCCCAATAGACCAACATATTTTTAATTTTTACTATTGAAATTATCCATCTGCACTTTCGTCTATGTGTTTCTAAGAACGAACCCCCTCCCCTCTTCCATAACAGGTCTGTGTACGCCATTGATGTTAGCAATAAACATGGTAATTTTTCAGAGCTGTATCGATTCATTGATAAAAAAAAAGTCGTCCATTAATCTAACACGATTAATAAATAACATATTCAAGTTATTAAAACTAAAACAGCTATATAGGGGGGGGGAGTCTAAGCCATTATTCATTTGCTTGACAAAAAGCATGGCATGATCGTATGGGATTACATTTCGTTGTAGGCTACGCACGCAATATTGAATGCATGCGCATCTAACCAAAAACCAAAAAGACCTGAACAAAGAAACAAAATAACGACCGCCTCTTCAATACACATCTCTAAGTAAAAAGGCGTTCAATAATTACTATTGAACGAAAGACCCACCTGGAGTATGAACCTTTTCTATGGGGCAGGGCACACCAAATCTCGATTGACTGGTTTCAGTTGGTTTTAGATGTGTAATGACAGTCATTTAAAAGTGAGAACTCAAAGAGAGGATATTTTTTTTTCATGTGTGTGTGCTGTAATAACACCATATGTCAGATATTCGGAGATGATCTTAGAACATCACTTGCTCAGTATGTTATTCGGATATGTGTACAAGTATAGCTGTCGGTTATATATTAGCCTCTCCGGTTCAAACTCAATTTTTAAGCTAACGGTAACGTAACTTATTCTATGAATGATAAATAAGTGTATAAAAACTGTAAACACTGCAGTCAATATTGAGAAGTAAAAAAAGGGTTGCCTAAGTAGGTTTAAATAAAATAACAGAAAAAAATAGCTTATAAAAACTCTCACTGTTAAATAATTAATTTATTTTTGTTTCTTAAGGTTACATAATTTCATTTAGTTTTACTTAATATCTGTAAAACATACACACACTTGGTTATTTTTCTTGAATGTTTAAAGCATTCAAGAGAAGCAATTCCGGTGGGACTTGAATAATTTTGCGACCCGCGAGATTCATTACAACTTTACAAAATATGGTTATTTTGTGCAATATTATTGTTTTTAGCATAATGTTTGGAACAAATATATACCAGAACTATTCCTATTTTATAACATTGTGCCTCTGTTTTTTTATAAAGAGTGTTTTTTTTCAGGTATAGAAGTTTAAGATGGCATTACTTTCCAAGAGGGCGACTGGTTTAACAGCTGTCAAGTGATTTATTCTCAGTTTGGTTTGTCAATTCATCAAAACGATCATCAAGCAAGGCGTAGATTCGTCGAATGGGCCCAAAACGAGATTGCCGTTGTTCCCGATTTTCATAAGCGAATTTTGTTTAGCGATGAAGCGCACTTCTGGTTGAATGGCTACGTCAACAAACAAAACTGCCGCATTTGAAGTAAAGCTAATCCACAAGTGTATGTCGAAACACCGTTACATCCAGAAAAGCTGACTGTTTGGTGCGCTTTATGGGCTGGTGGAATCCTTCTTAAAAAATGATGAAGGCCACAACGTTACAGTCAATGGTGATCGGTATAGAGCCATGATTACTAACTTTTTCATTCCTGAATTGAACAATCATTATGTCTAGGAGCTGTGGTTCCAACAAGACGGCGCAACATGTCACACAGCTCGTGCCACAATCGATTTATTGAAAGACACGTTTGGTGACCGCCTAATTTCACGTTTTGGACCTGTGAATTGGCCTCCAAGATCTTGTGATTTAACACCGCTAGACTATTTTCTGTGGTGCTATGTAAAGTCATTGGTCTATGCGGATAAGCCACAAACGCTTGACCCTTTGGAAGACAACATTCGCCGTGTTATTGCCGATATACGGCCACAAATGTTGGAAAAAGTCATCGAAAATTGGACGTCCAGATTGGACTACATCTTAGTCAGCCATGGCAGTCATATGCCAAACATCATATTTAAAATGTAATGCCACAAGATTATCTTTCGAATAAAAAAAAATTCATGTCAATCGAATAATACATCGTTGTTTTATTGCAATTTAAAGTTCTATACCTCTAAAAAAACACCCTTTATATACTTCGAAGTGATCAGTATCAGTGATCAGTGCTTTCCCCCCACTGCATTATGCTTGATTCCTGTAGATTTATCACTCTGCTTATTACTAGAATTAGGGGTATCTGATCGTTGTATTATTATTAAACTATCTATGTTTGTATACATGAAAAATAATGAAAACAGCAATAATAAATCATTTCATTTAAATTTTTCCCTCTAATGATTGTTTGTAATGTGAACAAATCTAATACAAAGATATATTTTTATATGCGGCCCGCAGGACTATAATTTTTTTTCCGTATTGACCCACAAGTTAATTTGGGTTGTCCACCCCTGCTTTAAAAGTATCTTTGTGCAATAAAGAATAGGATTCCAAATTGGAACGTTTTATATTCAATAGAGAAGTGCTTCATTGTTAATATTATATTATGACTTCTTTGTATTATCCTGTAGATAGCAGTTTATTTTTAGAACCATTTATTTTTATTAGAGCAATTCCACTTTTTGTAGAATAAAGTTTGCTCTATATTTCATTTCTTGTCTCTCAAAATGAGCTTTATTTTTAACATCAACGGGGGGGGATACTTATTTAGGTACTCTTTTCTAATTTTTTTTAAAAAAAGACTATTAATGTATGAACAACAGTGTTGCAAACTATCATGAAAATTGAAACGTTTATCTACCTGAAATTGTGTTCCCAGTTCAATTCAGGCTGTTTTATTTATGGAAAACCTGGCGTTCACAGAAGATCAATCTCCCCCTTCCTTGTGTACGCCACTCAGGAAAACGGCCTTAAAAATCATATTTAAATCAAATAATTCTATTGATAATAATTTCTTGTTATGTTCATTTTCATTCAATTGCAATGGCAATATTCCGTTTCATATATTTCACAGTTTTATATTTTTATATTATAATGTTTAATTTATGTAAGGTTTTCAATTAAAGTAGTAGATTTTACGCAAGAGAAAGTATAGTTATAAATAATGCATGAAAATTTGATACAACAGAAAATATTAAACCAGGTTCATTTTGCATTAAAAATGGACGGAAAAGTTATTTTTAGTTGTGGGCTGAGCGAGGGTCGAATAAAATTTCTATTCAAGAAGTGTGACAAGCTCAATTTTTTTCTTTCTTTCAAATAGGGATGCAGATTGGTTATTTCCATTGCAGACCTAGTACATTTCCCGGGAGCTGGCATCACTTTTTACTGTGTATGTGGCCGTGGTAGCCTAGTTGTCAAGGCATCGGATCGTGGCTGGCGTGTCATGATTTCGAGCCCAGAACCACTAAACACCCACCGTGTAGGGGAGTTGTGCATGTTAAATCTGTTGAGAGCTCAAACGTTGGTGTGATGTGGTAGTTAGGAGAGGGGGTGCTCTCTTAGGTGTCGTCCTCGTCACTTGACAGTGGTTCAAAATTACAAGGTCCGTCGCCAAAAGCCCTCGTGTAGCTTAACAGTGCTATGTTAATATTCACTCACTCACTCAATCGCATTTTATTGTGGCACCAATGTAATTTTAACGCTCAGTCCTCCCCCAGAGGGAGATACCTGAGCTCTGATGATGCAGAATTACACTAGGAATTTAATTTTGCCGAGAACACCGAAGCCAAACAGGCCCTATAGGGATCTTTAACATGTCGCATAACCACATCGTCGATGTCGAATTTTAGCATCATGAAAATCCTCAGACTTGGGCCAGTGTCGAACCCGCAACCTTAGATGTACAAGGCCAGCACCTAACCAACTGCGTGGTTAAGCAGTCACATTGTATTTGTAATTACACAAGTATTTGTAAAGGAAATTTGGAAAGCAACAAAATAAAGTTGGAATCCTTTTGGTTATTTTTGAGTTTTATATTGAAAATCTAACGAATAAAATGAAACAAAATATAAACTACATTTATTTAAAACTTATCATTGGTTCATGTCTTAAGTCAAATATTAAGAAAATAGATTTAAAGGATTAATTGCTTTGACAAAAAGCTTTTACATGGAAATATAGAGAAAAGTAAAACATTATCTAATTCTTATTTATTTCTTTGAAAGTCACACAGATACACACATATATGTATGTACACATAAAATATCCCTTATAAAATCCTCCTATATGATAACGCAATTAATTGATATAGATTATTAAATTATAGTTTATCAGACTGTTTTTTTTCTTGTTTCATTGACTGACAATAATGTAAGTGATAGGAACTGTAATCATTCATACTAGAAATAATATAATATCTACATCGATACAGTTTCAAGAAAATTCCACGAAATAAAATCGGAAGCTCTGCTATTATTTAATATTGATTTTTACTTCACATATTTGCTGTTCGATAAAATAATAGAATACAAATTTACTTCGAATTCATGCCTTTTCCATTTTTGTTTGAAATTAGGATTCTTGAAAATATTTAATTTAATAGAAAATTTTTCAGTGATATAATATTGAAAACAGATATAAAATATTGACAGAGATTTTATTTGCAAAATAAACTTATGTCCAGGAAAAAATACTACTTGGAACTGTATCAAGAGACTTAAACAAATTTTGAAAACTTGATGCATTTCATACTAGGGTTAATATTGGTAATAATTTTTTTTTTATTTAATCAAATTTATTGCATTACAAATCATTACCCTTTTAAAGAAAAATACAACTCTGAAGTAATTTATTTTTAAATTATTAAAATTATTGGGAGGATAAATTATTACTTATCCTCCCTCCAAAAAATGTTTTCAAGCCCAGAGTTATATATAAACGTTCCTTATTAAGTAAGCTGAAGAAAAAGGAATGTAATAATATAAGATGATTATGCATCAGAATGTTAGAAATCCTTTATAAAAAATTCTTGTTCAGCTCTGAAAAACATTTAATTGCTGTATTTATTATCTATTTGGAAATTCACTCGATTATAAAATATCAAATCATTTTCATAAATTTTAATTTCAAGTAATTAATAATTTTTCTTAACCGAAAGCCGTAAGATTGAGCAAAAGAAATAGATACATACCATGTGTTTATTATCACCAGGGTATCATCCATCCATTACAGATTTTCATTCTGAAAGAATATTTTTTATTAGTCAAATTGCTAAAAATTCCTACTTAAAATAAATAATAAAGAATTATTAAAGTTAATGAAAAAGGAACAAAATTTGTTGTAAAAAGAAAGATATATAATTAATTATAATGTTTCAAATTCTAATAGTTAAATTTCTTTTTTTTTAAAAAAAAAGAGAAAAAAAAAAGAAAGTTAAAATTTAAATAAAATTATTTCCTTTACAAACATTAAAGCAGCACCTCTTCACTTAAACGGGGGGGGTACATTTATGTATTGTACACGTTATTTCACAGGTATGAAGTGAGTTGCAGCAGTTTATTAGTACTGCAATGCAAAATATTTACTAAACAAGCATCGTTTCGTTTATATATCAATTAAATCAAACAAATTTTCGCCATATGTTAAAAAGATTTCAAATTTTTGAACAATTTTTATCAAGTATACTGTTGAGAAGGAGTTTGCTAATCTTTCAACGTTTAAATTTTACGGACTTTCTATCTAACTTTAATTTAATTCGAATTGTAAATGGACATGAAAATCTTATCTTTTATGGTCGTATACAATATAGAGACGAGTGGACTTTGAGCTTATGGTGATGTAGTTCAAAATGTAGACATATTCTTTTTATTTGTAATACAGACTAAACACTTCTACCACAGCTGTCTTTTTGAGGATTTTGAAATGTCGATCTGTTTGTAATTCTCCTGTTATTACAGAGCTTTTTTTTAAAATCCTGTGTGGTACTGTTTCAAATTTAATTTTTTATCTATTTTTTCTATTGTGATTTAACTTACTTTTGTAAGCCTTATGTGTTATATTTTATGGAACGTCAGGAATTTTTGTTACTTTTTAAAGAAAAAAGGAAATAATATATTAAGCAGAAAATTTTCAACGTTAAATAGATTTTTTCGAATTATAATTCATAAGAAAATGTATTGTGTACTGTGCATCTAATTTTTTTTTTATAAATACAAAATTAAAAATCTGATCTTAAAATGAAAGAAATAAAATAATGAAATATTTACTATACGGGTTGCATGCAAAAAGGTTCATTCAAATAGAGAAATGAATAATGTATTAAAATATACTCTCTTTTTTTAAAACGTTATATTAATGTTAAAACATCGTTTCATTTACAAAATAAGAATCCAGAATTGTAGTCATATACTTTTAGATAATAGAAAATCAATTTTAAGGCTACACAGTACACTTCTTCAAAATTTTCTTTTGGAAACAGTTACAGTAAAAATAACTTATGTTTTATATTTAGGTTATAATAAGCTAATTTTGTAAGTAAAAAGTCAATTGGACCAGCCATTATTTTACAATTTTTAAAAAATTGGAATTTTTTTCGAAGTTTTTTTTAAACCCTTATAAAATGCTCAATTTTTAAAATCTTTTAGTCATTTTAAGTGATTTATATTTTTTGGATTATTGTAAACAAAAGTTAGAATGGATTTGAAAATATGTTTCTTAGTTGATTTTTAATAATTTTTTTTCTAGCTAAACCTGGGAAAAATATGAATTTTTTAAAAATATTAACTTAAGCATTTTTTAAAAATATGACTAGAGATCCCAGTCCTAAATCCATACTAATTTCTGTAGAGCATGCGTTTGAGAGTACATACAAAAAATTTCAAGATTTTATCTTAACAGGGAAAAAAAAGTCCTAGGGTTTAGTAAACACTTACATCTTCAAAATGAAAAATATGAAAAAAAAAATGCATTTAAAGTTTGTAAAGGCATAAAACAAAACCTTATCATTTCCGTAAAGCTCTAATTTTTCAATATGTTATTTCCCAATATATTTTCTACATTAAAACACTATTTTAATTAAATATGGCTAAAAACATTTTTTAAAATTCAAAATATATTTTTGCATAATATTGATAGCATTAGTTACGACGACAGGTTATTCAGCTTCATCTTAACCTTAAATTTTCACAAATGCTTTGAAACTCAAAGAATTTATATACACAATAAAATATTGCTGTTAACTTAACCTAAAAATCGTCAGGGTTGTGCATTATTTTTGTTCAGTTTTAAATTGGGGCAGTTTAGCTAGTTTGAGTATTTGTTATTGCACGACCTTAAAAAACTATAATATAGTACTACAGTGTGCTTATTATAATGGAGTTTGGTACATGATGGAACTATTCAGTTTTATCTGCAATATTTGTATACAGGATACTTGCATTTGGAATTCTAATTGCAGTATCAAATGAGGGTGTTTTTAGATTTTTTAATTTCAGTAGTATTCCATCACTTCGAAATATTCTTTTTCACAGTAACCTGACACGTTTTAGCTATGACATTTTCTCAACAGGAAGAAAATTAAGATAAAGCTTTCAAGATATATAAACTATTTTTTAAAACGAATATTGGCCTTGAAATCAATCTGAATTATGTAACAATGATAACTCAAATTATAATCAAGCAGAAATGATTTTAGTAACGAAAATTGAAATTAATAACCATTTCACACTGAAATAGTTCATTGTACTCAAAAATATTTTTAAATACTTCAACTTAAGAATGGAAAAACGTTTTAAAATGAAACCGAAACCAAAACCTAAGCTGAGAAAACTTCAAATATCTGAAAAACTAATTTGTTATCAGATCTGAAATTTGGTGGCAATCTACACAATGATATGAGCCACAAGAAAATATGAAAAAAAAATTTTTTTTCGGTATATTTGAGATTTGTGTGTAGCTTTAATAAACCTTCTTTTTCTTACCACTGTAAATTTTACAGATCGTTGTTGAATCCTGTTCGTCGGCTTTTTTATTATTAGTATTTTTCTGATCATGTTCATAATGTTTCAATTGCATAATTCAATTGCATCAATTGGTATTTTAACTTATATCGTAGAAAAATTTTAAATGCACTACGTAACCCATGATTAACAAATTGTGTATGTGTGTTTGATTTCAAATTTTATATTTTAAAATTTTTACTATAAATTTCTTCTACAGTAAACACTTGAGTGTATAATTGTTACAATTTCATTACAAGAATGTATATTTATTTTGAAGACTGAATGTGATGTGAAAATGTTTATATAAGTATAAAGTTGTCCCAAAATAATTTCGTAAAATTGATTTTTCTATTCTAAATTTAAATTATTTTGCTTTTTAATCAATAATTCTCTAATATTTGAAATGTTTCGGGATATAAACATACTCGTTCAATATATCTTAAATAAAAATAGCGCGGAAAAAATATTGCAAATACATATAAAAAATGAGTAATACTCAAAATATTTTCATTTTAATTTCAAAATATGTTTTGTGATTTAGAAATATATATTCTCGGAAACATTACCTTTTTTTTTTCCAGATATATCTCATATAAAAAATTTTAAAAACTAAATTTTTTTTTAAAATTCAACTTTTAAGCCGTTGTACATCCTGTGCCCCCACGGGATAAAAACGACCTTCTACTTCCAGGTTCATTCACCTTCCTCATCATTTCACCCTTTAAAAAAATTGTGAAGGTCACCCTAGTTCCCTCCTCCCCCATCCGAACCTTGAAAACAGCTCCAAAGGGCAATGAATTGATGAATGACGTCATGCTACAACCCGCATCAAATGATTTGCCTACTGACACAGTTTCCTATATCACAGAACGGTTTTTTTTTAAAAAATAAAACATCATGGTGGTATACAATGACAGAAGAATATCTTAGAAAAATGCTTGTCATTTGGAAAATTTTCGAAATGAAATTTTCAGAAAATGAATGTAACGTACTTATTAGTATAATGTTACAAGAGGTGGGGAACCTTTTTTCCACTTAAGGCCGCATGTTAGATTAAGTAGTAATAAAGGAGGCCACATATGTTGATATATCTATAAATACGTTTTTTATTAAATTATTAAAGTTTTTGTATAGATTTAACAATCTTGGCATTATATAGAAATATTAAAAGTTATATCCTTATTTGTTTATTATTTGACATTAAAAAGTTACAGTATAAAACAGTTTTGTGTTAAGGTAAAAGCTTGTTATAACATTCATCATTGATTATTATTTTTTTAATAAAATTATTAAATTAATTGTAACTTTCTATATTTCATTGTTGGTACTTTTTTATGTAAGCATATATATATATATATATATATATATATATATATATATATATATATTTGGATTAAGCTTCAAAACGTGAAGCCTTAATTGATCATCTGAAAGAGCATGTATGGGATTGTTGCCATGTTGCACTAGATGATTTTCTAACATTTGAAACATACAATAGGCTATTCGCGTGAGCAGTCATTGAAACATACATTCCTGCAGTTCTTTATTTAATTCCATTGATTTTCAAACTGTTGTAACCTAAATAACTAAATATTAATTAATGCAAATGCTATCTTTTATGAAGGCATCACAAGAAAATCACGGTAGCCGCGGGTTCCCTACCTCTGTTATAGTACATACTTGATATTAATAATGATATATGCATGCAATTAGTATTGTATCAATTATCCAATTAGGTAAAAAAGATGGGAAGCAAATAAATTGTGAAATTGTAAAAGATAAGAGAGCCGCAGCAAAACTTTCAATTTCTTAGGCTTAGGATTAAGGTAGTAGGGCTAAACAGGGTTTCAAAATACTTACACTTCTTGTTGTACTTGCTTATTTTATAGGGGAGATTACAAATAAAATTATTTTCAAAGATTGTAGTAAATGTGAAAGTACACAAATTATTTTGTAATAAATCTAAAATAACGCATTCCCCAAAAGTATCTAAAAATGTAATCTATTTAGCTATAAATGTAATCTAAATTCAACACACACACAAACTCATTACGGTCAGGGTGTACATGATTTTAAAAAGTTCAATCAAATTATTTGTTTAAATAGGTCTTTAAGCATGATATGAAAAACAACATTAAAAGCAAACTTCTCAAATGAACATCCACATAAAAGAAAACGGATAAAAAATATGCAAATAACAAATTCTTTAAAATGAATTTGATAAGTTCCTTTCTTACGTTTCTATTGGTCAAAACTATGATCTTAAATAAAAATTTAAAGACGGGGATAAGTTATATATTCATTATTAAGTTACCTTAACACATACTGAAATTTGAAATAAATATTAAATTACATTGAAATCTGTCTTAAAATTTATTTAATTTTCAAATTTAGTAAAATTTTAATTTCAGTTGTATTGATAGAAATTCTATCGAAATAACTCTTAGTTTTTCAGAAGTTATTTATTTAATTAAAAAAAATTATTTATGAAAATACAAAACCTTCCAATTTTTTTAATGTTTCCTTGAGGATTTATTAAGATATTACTTCTTGCTAAATCCTCAAAATCTCTGTTAATCTCTCTGTTATATTATTAAAAGAAAAAAATAATAAATGGCCAATACTTTTTACAATGCCAATTTAAAATCTTCTTTTCACAAAAATCAAGGCCTAAAAATGAATTGAATGGAACAAGTTTTGATGAAAGTCTAGGTTTTTACATTAAATATACGTCTTTTTTTTCTTTCGTAAATTCAAAATTTTCCAACATTTTTTAAGTAGGTTTTAAAAATTTAATGTATAATAGTTTTGAACTTAATTAGTTCATTAAGCATTATTAAAAATTAAGCTTGTAAATTAATTTATTAAGATATTGAATTATTTGATTAACAGAACATTTCATTTTAATCGCATTTAATTTCTTTTATTTACTATCCCCATTATCTTTTATTTTAAAATAATAATACAAAAAAATTAAATTAATTATTTATGATTAGAGATGATGACACCAATTTTTTATGGGAAACTTTTTAACACTGAAAAATAAGCATTTCAAAGAGTGCCTTTCACATACTTTACCCCATCTATGATTGACCCTGAAAAAGTATGCCCATCTTTTTAAGCAGTTCATTCACCCTTTCCCCCTTTGCTAACAAAAAATGGGTAAAAAAATGAGCGACCCAAGGTTACCCATCCTACTCAATATGACGTCATCAACATGTGACTGTTGGGCTGTTGGCCATCCGGGAGTTGATCAATGTAATACAAGGTATCACTATTAAATGTGGAGGCCGCATGTAGGCGTATTTTAATAATTCAAAAATTATTTTAAAAAAATATAAGTAATTTATATATAACTGATTGTATTGCAGACGTAAAAAAATGATTTAATGAGAAAATGATTTTCTTATTAAAATTTTTCTGTCTGTCAAGCCATACAGCGGGTACTGAAGCGACTAATTTTTGATAGCAGGTCTTCGGTTATAATATATGACCTGAAAAATGCCTTAGTTACTTCTTGCAATATAATTGTAAAACTGGTTGAATAGTTTTCTTTTTAAAGTATCTAATTAAAATATCCTTACTAATATTATAAATGCGAAAGTTTGTATGGATGTTTGTTACTCTTTCACGGAAAAACAACTGAATAGATTTTAATGCAACTTTACAATAATATAGTTTATACATCAGAATAACACATAGGATATAATTTATAAAGATATTGAGTGAAGTTTCCAAAATATAACGACAAATTGTCAAGAAAGTAGGAAAAAAATCTGCCATCTGCAAAAAAGCTCCCGACAACATATATCTATCTTTTTTGTGTGAAGCAAAACTTTCCCTGTTTGTTTTGTTTAAGCCATGCCTCAGTGCGCTCTCGCTTTTAATTTATTCCTTTGATCAGTGTAATCACTATTTTTTTTTATTTCATAATAAAACTATATTTCAAAGGGAGATATGGTGGCAAGATTTTAACATAAAATAAATACGACAGAAAGTAATATTAACGTATTACACTTTCAGGTATAAATTATTTACACTATTTTAAGCGTTTGTTACACAAAATGTGTAATAATGTGTTACTTTTGCTGAGCAGAGATCAACTTAGGCAGGTGTTTTCAAAAATAGACTGACAAGAGAATAACGGGGAGTTATAAATAAATAAAAATCCCTTTAATCAGCTCTATGATCTACAAACTTAAAATTTAACAAATATGGTTTTTTTTTATGTTCAGCTGAGATATACAAAAAGCTTTTTTTTGTTTAATTTGCAATCCACGTTAAATTAACTCATTAAAAACTTCTTTATCCTTCATTCTGTATTGTTTAATTTTTCAATTTACCTGTAAGAAGAACGGGAATACCAGCTAGTATATATATATATATACTGAATAATTTTTGAGCTTAGAAATACGGGAAAGGGATTAATTGCACCAAAATGTTGTTGATTTTTTAAAAAAACTATTTTTTATTGCATTTTCTGATTTTGGGTTAGAATCACTTAAAGTTCATGTCTCGATTAAACTGCTACAAATTGACTAGCTACAACTATGATCACAAAACAGGCAATTTTTGTTAAAAAAATATATTTTTATTTCAGATGGGCTGAGGATTAGTGTTTTACCTAGTGCAGACCTAGTACATTCCCCGGGAGATGGTATCCCTTTTTAGTGCGGCACCATATAGGCGGATACTAATTGCCGCAGGTAGTTTTGACTCAAGTTTCCTTCACAGAGAAATGCACCTGAGCTCTGACAATGCGAACCTGTACTAGGATTTAATTTTGCCTAGAGCACTTAAAGCCAAACAGACACTCTAGGGATCTTTTACATGCGGTATAATCATACGACATGGCCGCTGTCGATTTTTTTGCATCATGAAAATCCACTGACTTGGGCCGGTGTCGAACACGCAACCTTATGTGCAGAAGGCCAGCGACAAACCAACTAGGCCACACAGCCGGGATCTTGATAAAAAATAATCGTCCTTATCAGTACCACACACTCTCCAAACGATTTTTATCTTAAGTTTGACACAGCGTTCCACTGCTTGAGTTTGAACTTTGGAAATCTATATCTGAAACATTTATTACTGCATAATCTTGAAGGACATGTGACACGATCGCAGATGTTGCTCTATAAGAGACTCCATAACAACCACCGACCAGTGATGTTATTTTTAAGTTAATTCTCGTTTACCACTGAGTTCTTTATTGGTTCCATACCTGAGCCTTGAACTGATCATCATCATTGCAATTGAGTGGATATCAGATCTTCTATGAATTTTCCTTTGTTCACTGTTACATTATTCCCGATTGTAAGTCTTCAGAGTTTCCCTCGAAATATTTTGATGGGTCTGAGGCTCTGCCCCTTTTTTTTTCAATCTCAGCCCCATTCTGTTTTTTGCAAGTTAAACCATTTAAACTTTTCCAACTTATACTCCCATTCCAGGAAAATAAAACGTAACTCAAGAATTTGGTTGACTTTATGGCAATAACAATTAATCAAAATCTTGTATTTTCACAAATTTGGATTTTTCGGCAAATTGATTCCCCGATAATCATGCAATTTCATATTATTTCATAAGAATCAGAACAGATTCACTTTTGAAGATATCAATATTTTTAATGAACGTAGTATGGAATGAATGTAACGATGGTATTTTATGAGTGAAGAAATACTTAATTTATAACACACTATCATGGTATTAACCAGTGGCACACACATAAATTTTTCAAGGGGGAGGGGGTCCAGGGTCGCGCACTCGCGAAAGTCCACCATTCTGGTATTCTGCCCCAATATGTCACCCAACGTATTGCTTTGAAACAGTAAAAAATTAATTATTAAATAAATTATTAGCTTTGATTAATAAAATTAATTATTAATAACAAGTACTTAATTAAATTTTTCGTACTACATACATAGGATTATAATCAATCAAAAAAAATATCAAAGGCTATGGGGGGCAGATGTTCGGTCCCGGGGCCCTGATACAAATATTTAGTTTTTTAAAATAAAAACTTACATATTTTGTTGTTTAAGTGTAGTGACATTTCATATCCCTTTATTGCTAACCCTCAACATTCAAAAAGCATTTAAAAACAGAACATAAAACAAACTGGAGAACAAGAGAGGAATGTGTCTATTTCCATATGCCAAACAACCTTAATATTTCGCATGTCTGCGGCTAGTCAAGTGAAAAAAAAAGAGAAGTGTCGACTCGTATATTTCTCGTGGTACTCCGGCTTTCAGTCTCCGTAATATTTAAATTTTCTTAGAGACCTCACTTTAAAGACAGTTTTTTCAATAAAAAAAAAGAGGAAATGATATATATATCTTATTTATTCGTTTCTTTCTTCTTTTTTTGAGTTAAAAAAAGATGAATTAAAAAAATAACGTAATACTATTTCTTTTTAAAAAAAATAGTTTAAATGCCTTTCGATGAATAAATATTTTGAATTTACAGGCATAATTTTTTTCTACTATTTGTATCTCATACCAAATACATCACAGATCATCCTAAAAATAACGTTTTTGTTCATTGACCGTTATAGAATCTTTGATTGCATAACAGCGTCAATACTTTCATCTGTTCATCAAGGACCTGGTGGTGTGGTAATTTATTAATCTAGATAGATTTTTCAAAGCTCCTCCATCACACCCAAGGGGGGAATATTGGGCCATTATTAGGACATAAGCATTCTAGAAGGAAATTGGTACTGAATCAAGAAAAAGCATTGTTAGCAAGACTTTTTTTTGTTAAGATTAATTCTCGAATTTTCTAAAAGGTCTGACTCTAAAATGTATTATTTAAATAAAATTCAATGAGAATAAAACTAAACACATGCCTTTATCTACACTAAATCATATCATAACAATACCCACACTTTAAAATGAAGAGTATAATTTGGAAGTTGTTGACAGTTTCACTTATTTAGGCTCAAGAATTAACAATAGAAACAATTGTACTACTGAAATCCAAAAGAGAATTACTATGGCTAATAGTAATGGAATACGAAAATATATGAAAACCAACTTAATGAAAAGAAAAACAAAGGTTCTATTGTACAAAGTCTCTTAACTCAATCAAGCATGTGAAACTTGGCCCATGTTTCGAACAGATGAGAAAATGATACATATCTACGGAAGGAAGTTTTTAAAATTCATTTTTGGAGGAATTCAAGAAAATTTAACTTGGTGAAAAAAATTAAATTTAGAGCTCTATCAATCATATAAAGAATCTTGACATTGTTAACTTCATCACAATACAACGAATTAAATGGGCAGGTCACGTTGTCAGAATGGACGAAGACCACACCACTAACAAAGTCTTCAATGCTCAACCAAATGGCACACGAAGAAAGGGCAGGCCAAATCTTAAATGATTGATGTCCTATAAAAATCTCCTAGTTTTGAAAACTAAGAAATGGAGAACACTAGCAGGAAGAAGGCTGGCCTGGAAAAGGCTTCTTGAGAAGGCCAAGGCCCACCCTTGGTTGTCGAGCCACTTAGGAAGGAAGAATTTGAATAAAATAATTGAATAATTTTATAACATATATGCTCAACAATATGTTCAGCAAGGCAAGCACATTAACAAATATTAGAACAAGGCACTTTAGGGGCATGAAAATTCAGAAGAATGGGACAAGAAAGTACATACCTTCTGCAAACACTGTCACGACACGGAGAGATTAATACATAACATCTTTTCTCCTGTCCTGCCATTCTGGCAAAATTACAGCACATTACCAACAGCCCTCGTGAGAGCTTAAATGAAGATAACTGCATCCAGGTTGCCAGGTTGTCAATCGGACCTTTAGTTCTATTTAATTATTGTTCCTAATAAGACACCCAACCAAACAACAATAGGTCCATATATAGAGTTAAGAGGTTGAATTAACGTTGCACTATAAGACAACACGAGGGCTATTGGCGTAGTAAATAATTTTGAACGATGGTCAAGTGACGAGAACGACGTCTGAGCCGGCTCTCCCTTTTCCTAGCTTCCACACCACACCAATAGAAGGACGTTTGATATTCGACAGATCCAATGTCATTGGGGGGTCTTCAGTGGCCCCGGGCTCGAACTCAAGACCGAAAAAGTGCTCTCAGAGCAATGGAGCTTCAAAGATCAATTCACCCTTGTCAAGACACAATGGCCATGAGTTTGTGATCTTAACCATTATGCTACCACTGTCATTGTGTATAATGTTAAAATACTCTATATGTATAAAATATTATTATTTTTTATTTATTTTTGTTTATTATAACTTCTCATTTAAAACACAGTTACGACCTTATTAAATTAAATAATTATAAAATTGATAAAAGTAGCAAAATATCTCCATTTTTAAAAACTGTATGTGCCATGCGCAAGCATCAATATTTTTTTTTAGTTGAAAAAGTTTTTTTTGGTCGTTTTAATTAGCTAGGTGATAGGAAAATATCTTAAAATATTACAATCGTAAAAGAAAAATAATTAATTTTTTTCATTCTACTTTAACCCCTTGCGTATCATGTAATCACGTGTGGATGCATGCTTTTAAAGGGCAAAATCTCATTGTAATTTCATGTGGATACATGGCTTATTTAGGAGTTCGACCTGCGTAACTAGCACAAGAAACATTATAAGGTAGATTTTCTTTTATTCGGGTTGTATGAATTTACAAAAGTAGTTACAAAATGTCTGAGCTACAAAAATTGGAAAATTAGAAAAATTAAAATTACAAATCTTTGTGAAATCGTTCGAAATGTTCCTTGGAACAAAAAAAAAATCCACATGTTACTGTCATATTCATCGGTTTCCGGCAAATATTCTCACTGAGTATGACTTTCGTTGAAATCCAATGACGGTGTCACATTAGCAAGAAAAAGCAAAAAAAAAAAAAAAAAAATAGTTCAAAAATACAGAACTTTAGAAATTGAAACGAAACACAAACGAACGTACGCTTTAGTCAGCGTCAAAAAAAAAAAATTAAATGTTCGTCGTATTGTCGAGGTCAGCATCCCCAGAAATCTAGAATTCCTGGGGATACTGGAAAGTGCAGACTAGAACGCAAGGGGTTAATGGCTATTACCAGAGTCTTCATTTAACTAAATAGAGCAGAAAGGACTGCTGTTTGTTTAATGAGACTAGAATTCTATGACATCCCGCATGATAGATGTTAGGAAAATGAGACTGAAATTCAATTGTTGTATGATGTGACTTAATTGTTACGAAGTTAGATATCTGCAGTTAGATCATTATAATGCAGGGCGTTTACTAATAGAGTAATTGAGTGTTGTTGTATCCATATGTTAGATCCACATGTACATTCATATCTGAAAGTTTTCAGATTGGATTGTTTGATTATGGTTCCAAATTATTAGAAGTGTACCCTATACAACTTTCCTTCTATTTTTTAGTTCAGCAAGATTTAATCAAATCACACAAAGTCATAAATAGGTTCTACATGTTCTGTTTTCATATTTAGAATTTACTACTGCATAAAAATTCATTTTTATGCAGAAATTTATCAGGATTAAAAAAAATTCCGAGAAATGATCTGTAAAATGAAATTGATTGAAGTAGTTATATGAGATTTTGTTGACTAAATGTGAGTTATTTTTTAAAACGATAAATGCTGATTAATTATTGCAGTTTTACGAATTTAATAGTCTTGAATTCATTGATTCAGAAATCTTTTTAGCTGGTAGTAATTGAAAATATTAGTAATAATTTAAATAACATTTTACCAGTGAATGGTTTTTAAATATTTCGCCATATTAAGAACAGAAAAATCGAATCAAGTGGTTTTACACCAATAGTAACATACCATGAGTCTCTAGCTAAAATTATTAACTGTGAAACTTTTTCTATACGTAGTCTCAAATAAAATAGATAATTATTCTTTCCATTTAAAACATAATTCTTCAGAAAATTCCCATAAATTGTATCTTAAAATTATTGCAAAGAGAGAGATTTTATACAAATTGAAATTATGGTGAATATTTCTTTTAGTCAATATGAAAATTTGTTCTTAAAAGCACAAGAAAAAGATACATGAAACATTCAAAGGCCAAACATTTAAAAAAACTTTACGAATTGTGTTTTTATTGAATATATTTTATCAGATAACATCGCCAATGTTCTTGCTAGTGGCAACTTAGTTAAACAGTCACCAATTCATGGCTCTTATAACCAATGTATCTAAAAAACTTAATTTCAAAATGTTTTACATTCTATTGATTTTTTTTAAAATGATCTTGTAAAAATTATTTAAAAATAATTAAACGAGAGAAAATTTTCCCATTTGTCAAAAAGGTTCGAATTCAAATCGATATGATTCATATTATTCTCAATCAACAAGTACGTAAATATTTTATCTTAATATCAGGAAAAAAAATTATAAAAGGAAAAGTTTAAAACGTCTTTTAAATTGAAAAGTTCTTGAAATAAATTAGACATTGAAAAATAAACGATTTGACTATTTATGATACATGATAGCTATTTGCAATATGATCATATTGTTCTTCGTGTAGAGAATAAAATTCTGGATGAAATTTCCAAAATTAATTTGAAATAAAATTCATACACAAGTTTTTCAAAAAATTATTTTGAAAAATTCATCACAGAAAATTGTAGATATGCACAATACGAAAATTTCAAAATTGGAATGAATTGATTTGCTTCTTGAAACCCAATATAAGCAAAAGGAATTTATATTAGCTAAAGTAAATTTGCTTTTAAATGATAAATTCCTTTTGAAATTCATAGGTTATCGTAGATTAAATGAAACAAAAAGAAGTCGCACACATAATTTTTCATTTCACGAAAATTGATTTGCCTTGGAAAATAAAAAATAACTTGATGCTTTTTTGAGGGGAAAGCAAAACTTAACAAGCAAGAAAATATTTTGTACATCATAAGTAAACAAAATTAATATTTTATCGAATAATTTATTTTTAAAATATTGATTTTCTGATAAAATTTTAGACTTTAAATGCCTACAAAGGGGGAGGGGTGAAAAGGAGGAAGAAAGAAATTCACATCTGATCTTTTTTGAGGGTTTTTCTTTTGTTTTATTTTTGTTTATACATATAGCAAAACACAACAGAGCTGCTTAAGACCAGAGACATCTAAGGCTCCTTGAGGCCCTGGGCCCAGATAAATCTTAAGATTTTTTGAGGCCCTGGACACCTATGCAAAAGTAGGCCCTACCTAAGATCTTTAAAAGTAAATAATATATAGCATCATGCATTGTCACAAATACTCGTCCAAACGGTAATTTTAAACAAATAAAGGTGCACGACTCGCAATCTTAAAAACCTACGCACATCGGCTCGACAAATGACCGCATTTCAACTAAATGAGTGGAATAGTTGTTTATGGTATTAGGCCTAGGCCTAGACATGGACAACGGCCATCTCATAATAATAGTCTTACCACTTTTTCCAGTCGACATGCAGTTATTGCTAGACATGCTAGATTATTGTTCATCCAAATCAGCTGTGTTTACTTGTATTTATTATTTTTGAATTTTTTAAACGATTGTCCTGTTTAGGCGACATTAATTCTAAGCAGCCAAATTTTCGTGTTGAAATTTTAAGGTTCGAGCCTTGATAGAATAACACAAAAGGGAATAATATAAAGAAGTTTCATGAAATTTATATTATTTGATAGGTATGAATCACTATCGACATATTTAAAAGTTTTGTTTTCTTATAGTGTTAACAGTGAACTTATTTTTTTAGGCGGAAAATATCAGAGCAATAATGTATAAGTTCACATTTAAATTATAAATACTCATTTATCGTTATGTTTGCTAGGTTTAAGAACATTCGATCATAATGCAATTATTTTGCTTCGATCTTAAAGTTGAAAATTCTCACTGAACTAGTACAATAGAGTCAAAATATCGAACATATTTTATGCTTGGAAAATTTATATTTAGAACGTAATCACACAGTACATTAAAATGTATTAGTTTTTACATCATAGGGAAGTTAGAATATTGCATTATTATTGGAATATGTTTTGAAAACTGAAATTTATACATTCCATGTTTGTATTCTATTTTTATCAGGTCAAAATATTCTTAAAATATTAGCATATATTTTAAGAACTAAGATGAAAAAAATATAGCATATATTAAGAATGAAATAGTGGAGTATTAAGAATGAAACTACTATGAACCTAGTTCTAGAAAATATGATGAAGATTTTTTTGTTGTTAATTTTGAGAGAAACGATAGGCATCAGATAAAAAGGGATTTGTTCTTAAATGTGAAAGATTTAAGATGCACAGTGAATTTTTTTACAGAAAAATAAATAAATAGAGAGAGAGAGAGAGAGAGAGATCTGTAAATGATATTACAAATTACGAATTAATACAAAAAAAAATTTCAGATAGCGCAAAGAATGTTAAAGTTACTTTAACTTAAATGACTCACAAACAAGCACATAAAGGCTTTTAGAAAAACGTAGGAAAAAAAGGTTTTCATATAAGAAATAATTATTTTGAATCAAAAATTTTAAAAAAGTATGAAACATTAATTTTATGTAGTGGCAAGAGTTAGATTTTAATAACTCAACTTGCCAAGGAATCATTCGTTTTCACAATAATAGATGGCTCGTAAAGCAATAAGGATTTAAATTCCAACTTTTATGAAAAGAGCAATTACGGTGATTATACACAAAAAACATGTTTCAATAACACAAAATAGTGTTCTAGAATCTAATAAAATATTATGAATATATGAAAAGCTTTTAACAAAGAAAAGATTGAATTCTTATCAGTTTTAATCTATAAAATATTGAGCGTTATATGAAGACACGGAAAAGGATTACTAAAAACAACCACTCCTAAACGAAAGTAAAAAATTTAACAATTTAGAATACATAAATAAAAACACTGAAATAAATAAAAGGAACTGATAACGCAGCTGTATTCTTATAAATATTTTAACTTGGTTTTGATGAGAATTACATGAAAGTTCTTTTATTTCCATAGATAAGAAATATCAAAGGTGGACAACGAATTTTCAAAATAAAATCCGAGGTTATGTAAATTGCCTTTGCAATTCATAATGAAGCATTATCAATATTCAAACATCCTTATTAAAACAATGAAGATATTAAAAATATATAAAGAGAGTCAATATGTCGTTTATTACGAAATTCACTTGCAAGACGCTTTGTATGTCACTGTACAGCTTTTACGCATTCAAAAAAGAAATTTTGAGGATTTCAATATTAAATGCATCTTAAAAAAATAAAGTTATCTATAGCAACTTAAATTATTAAAATAAAGGGAAAGTGTGATTTCTAATATAAAGGGCTAGTTATTCACAAAGTTAAAACAAGCTATACAAATCATAAAATTAAGGAATTTGTGTTCTCCCACCAAACATGCTATTTTAAGGGGTATTATTTAAGGGGTATTATTAAGGGGTGTTATTTAAGGGGAAAGCTGAAATCTTACTTTTTTGACAAATTGAGATTTTTACATTTTCAAATTGTATAGATTTTAATCTTTCTAAAAAATACCTTACTTTAACCTCTAGGGTAAATAGAAGCGCTTAAAACGTATTTTTAAATCATCGGTGAAACAGGTCCACGCCCATTTGAATAGCGAAAAATGTCAGCAAAGAACTTCGTTTTTGCTTAAAATTTGAACGGGTGATATAAACCAAAACATGTATCTTTTATTGTAAATTGAGCTTTTCATTTTTTTTATGTCCTAGCCCATTAGAAGTCTCACTGTATACATTAAAATCAAATTATCTCAAAATGTCAATTTTGGTGTTCGGTGCACCTTTTCTGAGAAACTACTGTTCACAGGTATGTAAATTTTTTATGATATACTTATAATGACGGCTAATATATACTAAAATAAGTTTTTTTTAAAAAAACCCTCAAAAATTCATTTTTTACAAATTTTTTTAATGTAAAAAATAGGTCGAATTTTATTTTGTTTGATAATATATTTTATGAATAATAAAAAAATTCAAAATTAGCAAAAAGTTCATTTCAGTATAATGATAAAGGTGTACTTTAATTGTATAAAAAATTTCAAGCATGTACATATAACAGATTTTGAGAAAAGGTACACCGAAAACAGCCAATTTAACATTGTCATTATAGAGAGATAGAGAGAGGTTTCCAACTTCCCTTAGTTAAATAATTTAGTATTAAAGTTTTTAGATAGTATTTTGAAACTTTAATTCATTTTTATAAGATATATGACACAATCTACAAAACAAATGGATAATAAATCGATTAAAGGTTTTAATAAGATAACTCATTTGAAGGAAAAGAACGAAAAATAATTTATTTATTTTAGAGTATTTACCATGCTTAGAGATATAAATTCGTGAACAATCAGATAAATTCAAAATTACAGAGTTTTCTTTTCCTTTCATCCCCTCAAATGAACTCTGGCTCAAATATTATCTATTTAACATCCTATAGCCGAATAAGCATTCAAATAATAGGTTTTTGATAAGTCGTAATATTTAAAATATTAAAATAGTATTCACAGGATATAAAACCAATTACTGTTCTCTTTTTAAAAGCTAAATTAATTGGAATGAAATTTTTTTATACCTCATTTAAACTCTTACGTTTTAAATATTTATATAAAAAAAAGAGAGATGGAAATATTTCATTTGAAGATGCTAATCGTTACATTAAAATAAAATTTATTAAGTTGAATTAATCAGAAAAATACAAATATGCATTTCCTTTTTCATTACTTTATGAAATAAAAAACTGTATAGTACGAACAAAAGTACCTAAAATTCTAGTGCAAAAAATTTAAACCAGCATTCAGTGCTATATAATTAATTTCTGTCTTATTTTAGCATTAAGTTCCGAGAAATTAGCTCAGCAAAGTCTCTCTTCAATATATATTTTTAGAAGTTAAATACGTAAAAAGTAACATTTTCATGCCTTTTACTTCTGAAAAGATTTCTGTGTTTTCTCTTATAGTTATATAAATATATGTTTAATTTTAAAATTACAATTGTTTTTACTACAGTTATCAAACTTAAATGCATTACGTAATGATGGTGAAATATAAATTTCATGCAATAAATTGATAAAAATCAATAATATTTGAACTTGTTTATTTTAGTTTTAGTAGTAACATTATTTAATATTAATTTATGAATTGTTTTCATTTTCAACCGGTCAAAGAAATTTATTTGGTAAAGTATTTTTTTAAAATATTAATTCTCAAAGATCAAGTTCATATATGAATTGTATGAAATAAATAAAAAAAGCAAAGTTATTATAAAAATAAAGTTAATAATATATAAAGTCTATATATGAAATAAGAAATGAAGGCATTGGATTTTAAAGCAATGGTTAGTTTCACCAGACGTAAGGATAAATGTGTTTAGATTATTGCTTCTTTAATCACATAATGGAGTGCGAATCATATAAATGTGAAATAAAGAGGAGCTTTATGAAATTAATAAGTTATAATGTTACCAAATATCTCTCAGATTCCAATAATTTAAAAAAACAATACTTCAAGAGCTTTTAAATAAAATGGAGTTTCAAACTGCATTTGAACAGTAATCACTGCAAAATTGTGGCTAACAGCTGAAAAAGTGGTATGTTTAAAAAAATCTGTTAGAAATTAACTAATTTCAAACTTTGTTGTATAGCAGAATGTTGTAATAAATGCTTCTTAATTATTTGTATGTGTAGTTGGTGCTATATTTGTATACCCGATCCAACATTTTGAAGCAAATTTATATGTTAATTAAAATTAAAATAGGCTCATTATATTGTTGTCAAAAATATTGTACATAAACAATGCTAATTTATTATTATAATCTATGATCAATACTCGAAAATTACGTGTTTTAACACAGACTGAATAAGTTTATAAACTCTAAAAAAATTCAGTTTTAGCAATACCAAAAAATAAATAAAAACTTATTATAAAATTATTTAAAATTTAAAGAAGAATTTATTACAGACGTGTACTTTGGTGAATAAATCTAACTGATAGATAGCGTTTACAATTTTCAACTTAAAATTCGAAATCAAGAAACTTAATTATGAGGCATATGAAATAAGAATTACATGTTTTAAGACCTAACCAATTCAAATCAAAGGTATTAGAAATATTTGCCATGATGTCTGAAGCATTGTACTTCTAAATACTATTCTCAATTCAGTTATTTAGAAAACATTTCGAACTATTTATCTGAATAACTTTTGCAGTGGTTGTTCTGCGGTTTTTCTATAAAAAAACTTAGTCTTTCAACAGTGTAGAATTATGCACAGTTTGTAATTTGTGCAGTACATTTTGTTATAAAACTCATAGATGTTATAGAACTTCAGTTATGTAGTCATTATTTTAATGAAAGGAACATAACATTTGTACCTTATAGTAAATTTGAATGTAGATTTTTTTCTTATAATAATTGTAAAGAAATCTCTTAGAAATTGAATTATTTCTTAAAACAATAGAGTTCATTTCGAAAGAAAAAATAGGGATATTAAACAATAAAAAAATTCTCTTTAAAAAAAAAAAAAAAATTAAATTTTATATGATTTAAGGGAAAATTTAATATATTTTTAAAAGTATTAATACTTAATTAGGTTTAATTGTAAATTTTATACACATTGCACATTATAGCATTATAAAAAAATTTTTAATGCTTAAAAGGAAATTAATTGGAACAAATAACTGAAAAATCTATTACGAAATCTACTTACAAATTTAAAAATCATATTTATCTTTAAAAAAAGTCAATCAAGAACATCTTGCAATGCTTTGGATCTATTTGCATAAAATCTTAAGAGATTATTTTTCAGCAACATTTTCCTTAATATTATACATGTTTATTGAACATGTTTTAAGATGCATCTCTTTAACCTTTTTTTTTAAAAAATTTCAACAATACATCTATTTCATATTACACCATTTTGCTGTTTTAAATCATTTTTATTTTATAAAAGTTGGAAAGGTAATTTCTTTTAGCAATTAACATCAATTTCATTTACTGCTACACGAACTGATATATTTTGAAAATATTTATCGCAAAAATATTCTTACTAAAAATCGGAAAATAATTTGGTAACAAAAATTCCTTGGTTTTTTGTTGCTGTTGCTTTTATTATTACTAACATTAAATGACATTTAGGAATACAAACTAAGATTATTTCCAGTAGTATAAAAAAATGTCTATTTTTTTCTTTCACACATACACACAGTAGGAGAATGAGAAAAGTTTTATTTAAATAACACTATATCGAAATCCCTATTTGAACGGTCATAGTGTTCTTCTTAAACTTTTTGAATGCGTTCTGTTTTAACTATAAACATTTCCTGTTTAGGCTATTTGAAATTTTGATAGAGATAACTAAAAAATTTGATGCAGAATATCAAAAAGAAGTATTAAAATTATTAGAAAGTTTCCATTTAGTGTCGCAGAAACATTTATCGTAGTAAAAAATTCAATTTATAATAAAGATAAATTTTACTTAGACTTGTGAAGACTCATTTAATAAAAAGATACTTTTAGAAGTATTTGAAGCATTACATTCTGTTCGATAGCATTAAAATGTTTCATAAGATTATTAAAAAATACATTTTAGAATTTTAGAAAATTCCACAACATTTAAGAACTGTGCATAGAGAAATTCATTTTGCCTCTAAGAAGGAGAAATTCTTCCAAAACATATGAAATTGAATTGATTCATATGCAATTTATTTTTAAAAAAACTATGCAATTTTCATCATAAATGGAGACTGTATAGTTTAATTTCATTAATGGAAAATCTTTTATGAAAAATTTGTCAGCCACTGGTAAAAAGTTATTTTGTTTTATTACTCTTCAGCAAATTGTGTTACTTTTGATTTATTTACATCATTTAAAATAATAAAAATGATTTAAAAAATAAATTAAGAATTATTTTGTAATCATTTTAAGGGAAAACGACAAAGAAACAAGTATCATACAGAATTATCAGTTAATTATTGCCAAAATAAAGATTTAAATACATCCTGTCGTTTTTTTTTAAAGTATTATTCTACATCATAACTTTTTGCATGAAAATTATTTTTCCTCTAAAATAATATTTTTAGTTTAACTTATTTCAGAAAAACAGATTAAGTAGCTTCAAATTACAGTAATCACAATAAAGTTCCCAGAGATTTAATAAATATTACAATCAAGTTATAGTTTTCAAAAATTGGGCTTGCAGGTCATTTTTTTCATAAAGTGACGCACTGAGATGTTACGAAATTTTAATATGAAACATTTACATTTTCATATTATAATTTAATTTCTTTTCTTTGCAACGTACTAGTGGATTTCTTTATTAATTTCGGGAATTGTGTGTAGTTGATATATCTCTAAGATAAAAAACTTATAGTACTATAATAAAAACGAATGTGAGAAAAAAGACAAGTACAGCAATATATATTTGTTACTATTTCAAATTCAACAGTATGTTTCAAATCATACAAATTTTATCTTTATCGGGATTCAGATATATATTTTCCTCTGCATTGGTCCTTTCAAAAAATTTTATACAGTCAAAGTGAACATTTTGAAGATAATTTATTTTGATAGTTTGAAAGCCTGCGACAAACAGGAAGAGAAAAAAAGTTTGTTGAGAACTGGAAAAGAACTTTTGTTTGCCTCAATTTGATTTGTTTGTCTCAACAAACAGCTTTTTTTGATGATTTGTTTGCTTTCATTGAAAAATAAGTTATCTAAATATTATTTTCCATCGTTCTTTCTTCTCAAAAAATGTTTGTCTCTCTGCCATATTCACACAATGAATAAATCGTGGTTTTGGAGAACTATGAAAAAATTCTTTTCTCGGTAGATGGCATCAGAGAGTAAAAAAGGACGCACTCCAAAGTCAAACAATTCCGGAACTGGGCAGCGGTTGCCTAGCAACGATATCACCTCTCTTAAGCTATTGCATCTTCTTAAGGCGGGAGGGGCATCTGTGCAACATTTCACAGAGTGAATATTCTTTCGAAGTTTTTGAAGATTAAATTTGGCATCGCCTATCATAATTTTAAAGTAGAGAGTCATTAATCTGAGTATAACAAAAAAAATCTATTCGATTTATTATATTTTGGGAAAAAAGAGCCATCTGTGTTTTTTAACAATTCTAAAATTTCAAAAGCAATCCAGTATTTCTTAGAAAACTAACTCTCAATTTAACGTACATATAAACTGAAATCTTTATTCTAATACAGGGTTTTAAAACTTTTTCATTGTTAAGATATTGAATTAGTTCAATAGATAGATATTTTCATAGTTACTCACTTAATTTAGAACTATAACTTACAGTGTTTCTATTCCAAAGAGGAGTATACCAACTCACATCAGCAATATTAAAAAAAAAAGAATCTTAACTTAAAGTAAGATAATTTAAATTAAACATTTAATAAATAAAATAAATAAATTAAACATTAAAAATTTAATAAATAAATTAAACATTAAAAATTTAATAAATAAATTAAACATTAAAAATTTAATAAATAAATTAAACATTAAAAATTTAATAAATAAATTAAACATTAAAAATTTAAAAAATAAAATAAACATTAAAAATTTAATAAATAAAATGAATAAATTAAACATTAAAAATTTAATAAATAGAATAAATAAATTAAACATTAAAAATTTAATAAATAAAATAAATAAATTAAAAATTTAATAAATAAAATAAACAAATTAAAAATTTAATAAATAAAATAAATTAATTAAAAATTTAATAAATAAAATAAATAAATTAAAAATTTACTAAATAAAATAAATAAATTAAAAATTTCATAAATAAAATAAATTAATTAAACATTTAATAAATAAAATAAATTAATTAAACATTAAAGATTTAACAAATTAAACAATAAACAATTTTAATTGCTCCTAATGAGAAGAATAAATAAATATTTCAAAAAGATAATGAATTGACCTGAACAATATTTAAAATAAATTAATTATCTTGTCCCATAATGACAAGCGTGAGATTTCTATTAACGTTGCTGTATAAAGCCTCGTAATTTTAAGTTTCGGTCAAATTATGACGACGACATTAGAGCCAACGCCCCTCTAAATTACCACACTATTTCAACGGAAAGACTTTGAGGTTGACAGTTTGAGCGTGATCAGTCTCTCTACAGGGCGGGTCTTTAGTGGCACCAAGGCCCGAACCCGCGACACGCCTGACACAAGCCCATGACCAAAACCACTAGGCTACCAAGGCCACCACACAATAACAAACCAATTTGTTTAAAATGTTTAATTAGTTAAATTGTAGTTTTAATTATGTATGCAGAAAAAGAGTTAAAATTAAATAGTATCAGTTAAAACTTATTTCTTATCACTGATTTGAAACTTGACTACCATTAAGATAATTGTGAAAGTTAAATTAATTTTTAAAAAGAGGAAAAGCAATCAGTTACCCAATAGTAGGTTTCCATAAACATTTTTCAGATGATGATTTTTTTGCCTTTAACGAAGTAATTTAGATCATCATAGGCGATGGTATCTTATTTTAAATTTACATTTAACTTCTCTCTCTCTCTCTCAAAAGGAAAAACCCAGCATATGAAATCATTATTATAAAATATTAAATGAAATTTTTACTTACTTTTTAAGAAACATTTGGTCTTTTTATCTTTACAAAACAACAGCAAAAACATGCCATTGAGCATTATGTATTCTTTTTTAGTTTGGTCAGAGGCACTGCCTCAATTTGATTCATACGTTCTACAACTAACTTTTTTCAACTAGCCGAGAGGGCCGGGCTACCCCAGCCCCTATCCACAAGAGGCGGGGGTGAAGGTTACAGCGTGAGGGTCATTGAACTAGAGGGGCCCACTGCCCTGGAAAACCCTCATATCACCCCACTGACACGTGTTTACCCCCTTCTGGACAGAACTTTGTAGTTAACATGTTGTGAAAACGCAAATCCATTTCATTGGCGCATGGCCGTATAGAATTTGTTACATTGTAGCAAAACTAAATACTCTTTCATTATTCAAATGTGGAAATTTAAATTTCTGGAATGAAATATTACAAGTAACTTTTTGGAGGTAAATAATTTCTATATTTTAGTAAGACATTCTAGGAATATTCGATAATATGCTCAAATGAAAGTTTATTATATATAAATAGAAACAAATATAATTTAAATTCTTGTTAAACAAGTACCTTACCCCAGGCAAGGAAAAATATATTTATGTAAAAAATACAATTTAGTTTCTTCTCTACGTTGAATGATTCTTCTCCATATTCTCAACATTCACAGAAGAAATGAATATTGAGTGTTTTATAAAAAATTCTGAGCATATATATTATTAAGGCAGTAATAATATTCAAAGCAAAATGTATTATTAATAATAAAAAGTAAAAAAAAGCCCCTTCGAGAAGATATATTTCAGATTGTAGTAACTGCCTACAAAAATACGGCATAATTTACTTATTTTTTTAAAATAACTAATAAAATAGTTTAGTATTTCAGATATTTCATATCTTCAAAAACTTACCTTCTTCTACATTAATTTGTTTATTTTTCAAATTAAGCTGAAGGTTATTTTGTAAAACTCTTATTTTCTGTGTTACTTCTTATTTTAGAGACTATGGAGATTATTACTTTTAAGCTATAGATAACGTGTAATTTTTATAATAAAAATACAATATATGGTTAGATCATCAAAAATGTTTCAAGAAAGATTTAAATATAATTCAAATTTTTAAAAGATTTATGCAACATCATTATAAAATATTTGTCACTAAATGTACATATGAAATTTGTAAGTTGTTAAATATGTTTACTAAAATAAATATTTAAATATTTTATGTCATTATATATTCATGTATTTGAACCATATATTCATATCAAGGAATTTATACAACAAAGTATAATATTTTTATTAAATAAAAATTTGTTTAACTTGATCACCCAATTTAAGGGGATGAAATATAAATTTAGCAATTGTAAATGCTTCTGCAGATATGAAAACAAGCATTTTTTATGCATATAATTTTAACAGCATTCACACACACACAATTCAATGTTATACTATAAAATTATATTAAATTAAAGTAAAACACATTTCAACATACATGAAACAATTACTTGATTATAAATAAATGTAAGGAACGATTTCAACTTCAATTATTTCGTGAACTTTATTTACAAATTTAGAAAGTCACATAAAGAAACATGCATTAAAAAACTGTTTTAAAATATTTTGGTTTTATTTGGTACAGATCAGGGGTGACGAACCTTTATGAATCAAAGTGCCATTTTTTTCTGAAGAAGTGTTTAATGAGGTATAGAGGTGCCATCAAATCATTTTGAGCTGTGATTATTGGAAAAATAATAAAACTAAATACTAACAACTCTCAAAACTCTTTATTTACTATGAACAATACCTTTTGTGTGTGTGCACTGTATAGTTGTAAATGTTTTAGTTATACGTGTAATTAAAATTAAAGTAACATTAGTGTGACTTTTTTGCTGTTTCAGATTGGATTACTATTAGCTTACATTAGGATTGTAAGATGTATCTTTGAGTAGATTGCATGCTGAGAATTGGAGTCTTCTGCCAAATGGTTTCTAAGCAATTGATTATTTTTGCTATGGTGCACTTTTTTGACAAGAGGATTTGTGATTTGTTTCAAAATGCCATTTTACAGACTATGTTCTACATACCACTGTTCCAGAACATAAAAAACACACCGCTTTGCCTCCTTTACTAATAATGCCATATTTCTAGATTCGCCAAGTTTGAAATTCTCTGTTACACTTACTATGTAGCACTTTTTGTTCTTTTGCTGAACTAGCCATGTTAAATAACAGCTAAAAATGGTAAATATAACACAAATAAACTTTAAAATGCAGTTATATCAACGAAGTTGACTATGCTATGCGTATACAAATTTTGCATCATAAGCAACTGTAGTCCACGACGTAACTATGGCAAGACAATAATAAACGAGTGTGTTCCCCGCCACTGCACGAACAACAAACTTACGTTTGTTTGTAATACTTCATAGTGAATTTTGTTATTTTGAAATAAAATGCAAACCCCTTTGATCGATGCATGGCATGCGCAAAATATTGTGTAGCGTGCCATTGATGGCACGCGTGCCACTGGTTCGCCATCCCTGGTATAGATGATCAAATTTAGAACAGATTTTACGAAAAAAGGAATAATTTTCAATATTTTTTTTCTGTTACAAAATGTTGTAAAAAGACAAATAATATGCATAAAAATTTTAATGACGTCCACCATATATATATATATATCTCCCCCATCCCTCCCACATAATTCTAACTCATGTATATTAATATTTAACAAAAACAAATTAAAATTAATGATGATATTATGTTATGAAAGGAAAACATATTGCGCTGAATAGCCATGAAAATGGAGTTTAAAACTACTCTCTAAAAATACAAGTTCTTTGTTTTTTTGTTTGCTTTTTGCTTTCTTTTTCTTCTCTTCAAACTTTTCGCGCACTCTTAATTTATATGTAACTACTATGTATACGATTATTTGTTGGTGAGCAATCTACACTTTAGACTTTGAAATAATAAAAGGGTTATGTGTTGCTTCTTAAACATTCTTTGTTTAGAATTAGAAAATCGCATTTTTTTATTAGAAATCAATGCTGTTTAATACACATCAAAGTATTCATAAAAACGATCACTCAGGAGAAAAAAAGGAGCAAAAAGGAATGAAAAAGTGATATATTTTGCAAGGAGAAATTGATAACTAATATCTTAATCATAGATTCCCAATTATCGTATTTTATAATACATGGAAATATATTCCACATATTTTACAATACACCAGTTTCTTACAAAGGTGTGTTACATTTCTAAGAATGAATGCAAATTACTGCTTCCTATTTCCAAGATAAATCCATTTTTATCACTCGAAGGCGATTTAAGAGAAAAAAAAGTCTTCAAATCTTTAAATTAAACATAAGATGAACTGTATTAAATCAATTACGGAGATCAGTAAAATATTTCTATGTAAATGTTCTTCTATTTGGTACAAAAATAGGTTTATTTGATTAAATACAGGTTCCTTAAAGCCCCAGAAATTTGACTGGAAATCACACAGATAAAAGGTTCATTTTATTTAATGACTAAGCAGAATAAGTCAGTAGGGTACTAGAAGTTTAAAATTGAAGGAATTTTATTTAAAGATTCCTTCGAACGGCTAGAAATTGTATGAACATAACTCGTGAATAATCTATGATCCAGATCCGGATATTTGCATTTTTTTCTGATTTTAGGAAGAAAATCATAATCTTAAGTAAGCACATTTCCATAGTTTCTTTTAATGGATTTTTCTTCTTTGACTTATTCTCTGTATTGATTTAACTTGATACTTGATTTGTTATGTCGTGTATGAAAATAAGTAAAAATTTAAAAACAAGCGTAGAGTGAATAATTATAAACTAGATAGATACAAATTTCATTATATTAATTTTACTCAATTACAAACAAATCTATTTGTATAATTCTTGCCATAGTGCATTAAATATTAAGGGGGAAAAATGACATGACTCTTTTTTTAGTACACTTTCTCAAATTTCTGATTTGTCCCTTATATGTTTATTCAATACATATAATGATTACGTTACATTTTTGATATTTAATCTGGAGCAAAAATTAACATTTGTAATTGTGTAAACTTATTATTAGTTAGCATAAAGTTGATACAAACATTACAATTCTTAATTATAACTTTAAGGTGGAATACATTTATTTAATTCGTATAATAATTATGCTATATCTTCGATATTTAATCTGAAACAAAAATTAACAGATAATATTATGTAAGCTTAGCATAAAGTTGAGGCAAACATTGTCTGTGCGTGTGAAATTCTTAGTTATAATTTTTTGAATTGAAATATATGCCACTTAAATTAAAAGAATTTTAAACAACAATATTGATATTAGTATTTCATTATTTACCAGTTTTTACATATTAAATACATAATAAATTTTATTTTACCTTTTAACAATTCTTGTATTTATTTTCTGAGAATCATTTTTTAACTCAGGCTAAGTTAAATGGAAATTTTAAGTGTGAGGAATGCCAATAATGAATTGAACGATATAATATATTGGTAGTAGTATATAAGTGGTATTAAACCCTAAAATAGAAGGATTTAGACAGTAAAAAAATTCTAAACAAACCCCAAAAAATCAAAGAAACTAAAGTGTACACTATAAACAGGCCGTATAATAATAGATGTAATAATTCAAAATTACAGCTACATAATATGCATAAAGAGCTGTAATACTCTACAGGCTGTGCGATATCTTAAATCAACTTGAATTGATAATTTTAATCCTGATTCTCCATAATCTGCTTTAATCCTTATAACTTAATAGTTTTTAATTCAATCAATTTTAAATCTAACACTTTATTCTTGTTCAAGTTGAAGTGCAAAAATATTTTGACACAAAAAAATTCTTGTGATTGAGATTTTTATTTAAAATTAAAACAGGAAAATTTATAGGATGAACTTCAAACATATATCAAGTTAAAGGAAAACAAAATTTTGCTTTACGTCAAGTTAAAGAAAGTATGAAAAAATAAGCAATATTCTGTGTGTGTGTATTTGGTGTAACACCAAAACTACAGTAATTTAGGAAGAACTTTCTTTTATATTTTTTTTATCGATAGTATTACAAACAAAAACATCTTTCGTTTCTGAATACCATTAAATATTTCAGTTTTATGGATTTAAAAACAAATTTAAGAATCAACAAAATAAATAAATAAGAGACTGTTATCTTCAAAATCAAGCTCTTATAGCTTTGCACTTCTTACAGGAGAAAATAATCTATCGTAATACAGCGTTATAGTTGAAATAGGTGTAATTAACTGTAAAATTGCAAAAAGACTTAATGCCCAATTTGAGTAATATCTAATCATTCAGGAGCTTCAAGATTTTGCAGATACTATTTAACTTTAGGCATGATTCTCTGATTGCCGTCAAATATGATTGATTACATAATTATACTCTATCTAGATTTACCAGGAAAAATGAGACTTTTTTATCTAAGTGTTTAAAGGCAAATAAGGTAGTATGAACTAAAACTATGTGATTAAGTCTAACATAACCACTAAGTTTTTGAAACATGCCCTTTCGATTAATAGGAAACACTTAAAGTAGCCATTTGTTTTGCTCATAAATTGGCTCACTCTATTTATATATGCATATTTGTACATCAAGAAATCAATCTCTATCGGCAAAATTATTCCAGATATTAGCAGTATTTGATTCATAAGTGTATTGGATTTTTTTCCTCTTGATTCTTTTAACTTGTATTTGCTCATTGCTTGTATTTTAATGTATTTATTGAGTGATTTCACGAAGTTTTTGAGTAAATAAATAATTACGTATGAAGGAAAAACATAACTTTAAAAATCATGCTTTCCTCTCAAAAACTATCCTCTAAACCTGATCTGCAAAAAGGTTTAACAAAGTCGTTGATAGATAAAAATAACTTTTTTTATGTTGAGATTAAATAAAATTATTTAAAAATAAGATTCATTCACAAATAGATCATGGTAAAAAATTATATGCAGATATTTATAACAAAAAAAGAATAAATGTGTTTATACTGTTAAGAATTTACATAACAAATTGTTACACACACAATTGCAAGAAACTATATATATATATATATATATATTGTTAAGTTTATGCTAAGCGTAATAATTGATCACTTTAGTTTAACACTATTCTACATACCTATAAATAAGTTTAGATTATATCTTTTAATGTGTTCAAATTGGAATCTCAAATTATTATCCTTTAAAATCATCATTTATTATCATAGGTACAATATGTTAAGAAAAACGGACAAAAATAATCAAACGAACAAAATGTACTGTTTTGTTTAACAAGCCCTTTTAAAATTCATATTTAAATCACCAATTTTTGCTCCACAATTAAAGTTTAAAATGAAGAAATCAAAGTTTGAATTGAAAACTTTTTTATGCATTCAAAATGCACTACATGAACATTTCTAATGTTTTTAATGCGTGCATATATAAAAGGATTTTTCTGAATATTTTTTTTGCAACAACTTCTTTCTTTTACACACACTTTTAAAATCATAGTATTTAACCTATTTTGATGCTAACAGAGTCAAACTCTCATCACTAATAGCCCTAATGTACCCACTCTCATAATTAAAAAAACGATACTAGTGCTGCCAACAAGGAACTCTTTATTAAAAAGTAGTTTTTCCATTTCCCTTATTCGTATTAAAGAATAGCAATGTCAAAAATAAGAATGTTTTTTTAATGGGATTTTTTTGAATAATCACGCTTAATAAGTTTAATGTAAATGAAGAGAAATTGCCAAAGTGTATGGGTGCTATAAGTTTTTTTCTTTCCTTCTCTATTTTTTCTCCATTTAAATAGTTTCTTTTTAAAATGCTTTTTTCTGAATTCTGAGTCATGCATTTGAAGAAATTAAAATCACGTAGCTTCACTAAGAAATTTTGCTGAATATTAAGAAATATTTGTTTCAATAAAGTAAAAATAAAATCTTATTCGAACAGTTGCTGTTAATTTTGGAATTAGATTATTTACCGTGTTTCTATATCTACGAAACTGAATGAATATTTTCATTGAATTGCATGAGAAGATTGTTTAAATATTGACTGACAATAGTTTAGAAACAAATACTGCTCTACTTTTTTTCTTAGTTGCAACACTACGTAATTTTTAAAATTCCATAATTTCGAAAATATCCACATTGATCATGATTTACGAAACCACTTACACGTTTAATACGATACCACTAATTGTGTCATTATTTAAAATTACATTTACAAAACTATACATTAATAAGTGGGAAACGCATAATACATATGTGGAAAAAAGTTTTATTTATAAGTCTCAACTATCATAATTTATGAATCTTAATCTTGAACAAAATAAAGATAAATTGAGTTTTTTAAATTTAATACTTGTTTATTTTAAGATATTATGATCGTTCTGGAGCTGAAAAAACATACAATATAAGATATAGATAATTAATGTAGTTTTTTTTACACAAATTACAATTATATTTTAATTTCAAAATTTCTTTTAAATGTAATAAAATTCTACACTTTAGTTTACCTTTCATTTTCTTTCTATCTTGGAAAAAAGGAATCACGCACGAATTTATCATTATATAACTTTTGCATAATTTTTTCCAACTAACAATTATTCGTACAAAGTGAAAAGGAACTTAATGAAATCAACATTTGAGATACAATGCAAAATAAAAAAAAACCTCATTTAATTCAGTTTACAAAGAAAATTTTTCTGACTATGCAATAAGCTGTATAATATTTTAGAAAAAAATATATTTAAACATTAAAGCATTTAAGATATTACAAGCAAAATAAAATATTATTTTTAGAATTTTTTAAGCATAAACATTTCAAATGCAAATGTTGTTTGAAGAACTTTTATGAAAAGCGATAAAAAAAAAGCAATGTATGGAGTTGACTCTTAGAAATTCAGATTCAAGAGAAATTTTAGTTTTCCGTTTTAAATTTATAATAAAAATAAACCCATGGATACCACCATAAATTTGCAAGAAAGTTTACAGCATTATATAATCTTTTTTGGAAACAGGCTGCAGAGCTTAAAGCAAATCATCCAATTTATTAAGATAATTTTTTTAAGATAATAGATAAATTTATTGCGATAATAGATACATTTATTAAGATAATAGATAAATTTATTAAGATAATAGATAAATTTTTTAAGATAATAGATAAATTTATTAAGATAATAGATACATTTATTAAGATAATAGATACATTTATTAAGATAATAGATACATTTATTAAGATATTAGATAAATTTACTAAAATAATAGATAAAAAAATTATATGTTGGAAAAAGATCACAATATACTGTGAGAATAAGCAAGATAATTAATATTTAAGCATATTCAAATTCTAGAAAAAAATCATTACAAGTCAAAAATTCAGGCAATAATAATTCTCTCTAACAATATCAGATTTTGTGAATATTAAGCCAAACCATTCATTAATACTTGCATCATTCTATATCAAATATCAAACAATGATGCGCATAACAGCTTTTAAATGGTTAAAAATATTGAAATCATTTTATTGATCTTATCAAATAATTCCAGCTGTAATCAGAGTTATGATTTGTACAATTGGTAGCATAATTAATTATTGAAAATGAATTTATATATTATAAAATGATCAAAGCTATTTTCATGCAGGCATCCTGGAGGATCGATCATCATATTGAAAATGCACGCATGAAATCCTGTATTAAATTCCAAACAATATTTTGTTATAATGTTATTCCGATTTTTTAAATTAGAATATGAATTTTTATTGATTGGATATTTTTTCTCAAATAATATAATCTATTGCTAAAAATAAAGATTAGGAGTGAGAGCTATGATATAATTATAATTTTCAAGGGAAATATATATTTTTGTGAATATTAACAAAAACGTCTTCACTTCAAATTCTTGTCTCTTTGTCTTGCCTCTTGCCAAATTCTTGTCTCGTTTTACCTTCACTTAAATTTGGCTTATCTTTAACATTAAAAAATGACACAAATGTTTATTTAAATTTTTCTTCAATAACAACATTTGTAGTGTATATGTTTTGATTAAGGCATTTTGAAACGATTTCAAATAAAAGGGAAACATAAATCAGAGTTATACAGTTGAATTTCATTGAAAATGTATAGAATTTTTTATTAAATTTCTGTTGTCTGTATTTTTTTATGTGATCGGAAAATATAAATAAAACATTAATTGAATGTAAAACCTTTTTACATTTTGTGTGTTGATTGAATTTTATTAATTTTAACATGAAAGATTTCTGTTAAAAGAAGCTGTTTTTCAATTCATCCTGTGCTTTTTGAAAGTACGAATTTTTCAGTTAAATTATATTTATTGGGTAAAATAAATTTAAATGTTGAATTATGATTTTTTTTCAAAAATTCAATAATTGTGATACGGTTTTCTTATTGAAGGTTGAAAAAAAAACTATATCTCTTGGACAATTTTTCCAGAAAATTGCAGAGAAATTTTAAAATGAAAAGTCACATGATTATTTAGAAGATTTGTCATTTTTAAGTCCACATTAGCATCAATTGAAATATTCATATAAAAGCTTCTTTCATTTTATAAATTTGAATTATCCCATGAACATTTAAATTTTCCTTCTAATGGTAACTTATTTCGAGTCTTAAGTAAATCCCAAAATTATACTTTTCCTTTTCCATCAATTAGTGGTACTGAAGTCTTCATTTTTAAAAATAAACACAATGTTTCTTATCTGAAAGAGTTTCCTTATGATAAGCTTTCCTTCAAAATTGTGTGCATTTTGTTTGAGTTTTTACTTCGTTATCATTATGATATCATTATTGATTTATTAAATGTTTGAAACCTATTTATTTTTTTCTCTTTGTATCCAATTTCATACATCAATTGTTGTATTGTTTGTAAATTTGACATGCCAAATGCATTCAATCATTTTTAATGATAGAGTTCGTGAGATATTTTTTTTCGCATTCATCAAACTCGTATTAGATCTGATATTTAATTAAATGAGTTTGAAATACTTTTTTCCCAATGACTACTAGAAATTACATATTTAGCAAAACTGTAATTGTTTCTATTTCCCCATTAAAAGAAGAACAACTTATAGAAAGAGCAGGAATAATTACTCATTTGACATCTTACAGCATTCATTTAATTAATTGTTCCTTCTACTAAGAATGACTTTTAAACTGGAGAATATAAGCACAATTTTAAAGTTATATTTGTGTTTACATATTTGAATCAATTACTTACACGTTTACTTTTTTGAATAAAAATGAACGTCAGCTGTATCTATATTTTTAAAAAGTTTTGCATGTGAGATGGGTCTATTATAGGTAATTGCATTTTTATAAAATATATAATTTTTGACGATTTGCTATGAAATATATCAGCAGTTGTTTATTTTGTTCTTTTCATAATTATTTACTTAAACTTTTTAAATGGTTAAACTGATTTATTTTACTAATTAGAGAAGTTTTATAGAAACTAGAATTTATTTCCAAATCATTAGATTTATGTAACAATTTATAAAATTGTATTTAAATCTTTAATTTAAAACATAATAAACTGATTAATAATAATCATGTGTGATCTATAAAATAAGTATATATAACATTTCCTTATTTTTAATTTCTTATTTAAGCTAATTTTTGATGACTATTAAAAATGAGATATTATCACACATTTTATATCTTCATACTTTATTAAATTCTTTAAGGAGACCGGGATTTGTACCATAAAAAAACTTTTCTTTCAACTTTTTATACCAATAAATAGTTTAAACTTTTATTTTCCAACAATGTTTTACACTTGTACAGAAAAACAGAAATATTGAAATTTTTTATTCTTAAAGTTATTTTCTCAAAATATTAAAGAATAGAACCATATATGTTGGAGATTCATACATCAGATATAAAATAATTCTAGCATTAATATATTTTGACTTCACGTCCTATAGAAAGAAGCACGCTTCATATTACACCATACATTTTTATCAGAGTTGATCATTTTTTTGGTTATAAAATATATTACAATATTTCCTCTACTAAACCGTTATGCTAAATAAGAGTTCATTTTTCGAGTCGAAAAGAATATGTCCGCATTTACGGGATATTTTAAAATTTTATAAGCTCAGTACATATACAGAGATGTATAAACTACAACATTGTAAATTTTTATAAAATTTACATTTTACATGAAATATATTTTGTATTTTTTTACAAATATTTATGACATTTTGCATCGTTATCTAAACTTGCATACCAAAAACTGTACCTTTATGCATTGCAACTCAAGAATTGTCATAATTTAACTAAGATTAAAATTCGTCCTGATTATCACTGTCAAAAGTATGCAGGATTCAAATAAAGTACATATTTTTTTTTACATAAAGAGGAAACTGTGTGAATACAAACACAAATATAATTATATGAATAAAGCTGATAAAAGCAAACTTGAAGAGAGAGAGAGAGTTTTATGAGATAGAAGATGTGCAATTCTTCTTATAAAAGTAGGAGTTTTATTAAATTTAAGCTACTTCATTGCCAATAAAAATACCAACGAAATACTTAAGTACTTAAAAGGCTTGAATTTTTCTAGGTTTCGTTTATCAATATTTGTGGAACATTAGAACTCAATTTTTAATAGTACTTATATGAAATTATATGGAGTGTTGTCCCTTAACTCGGCTGTTGATGATTTGACATTTATTTTGGACAGCAAAATGTTCCCAAAATATTCAATTTAAAAACGAGTTTTAATAAATAATTCATACGAATTTTTTTTCTTTCTTTCTTAGAAAAAAAGATCTTGTTCAAGTATGTAAAAAAAATTTTCTAACTACCATGAAAATTTCATGATTTCATCTTTCCTTATTTCTGAGGAAAAGGCATATAAATTTGGTGAATTCAACACGACAGAGATAAGATTCACCCGGTTCTCTTTAAGAAAAATACGCTTTTAGCTCGAAAAGTGTCTGAAATACATTTTTATTTAATTAATTACAACTTTCAAAGACTCATGATCTTTGAATGAATTTCAGTGATTGATAGATCCTGTATGAATCTAGAATGTTCATGTAGCTTTTGTTTTACCAAAACAAATGGAAAAAAGCATTACCCAAGATATTCTTTTTACCTGATTTTTGAGTTATTGTCATATTTTAGTATAATATACTTTTTAAAATACTTCACACAATAACAAACTTACTTTACTTGCTCGTGAGAAGTTGAAACTATTCTTTTTGTTAGTTAAATTGAAAGACTGTTGAAATGTTCGAATAGTTTGTAAACTGAAATAAAAAGTCTAAATGTAATTCAACAATAAACATCTTTTAATCTCTGACCACGCATCTAGAAATTCGTTATCTACAGTCATGTAATAATCTTTCAAATTGATTCAAAGCTATTTTATTCATTAATTTCCAGCTTGATCCTATTACGACAGATTTAGAATCAAACTCGTAATTTTTCGGAATAAAAAACGTTCTTTTATATTTCATAATACTTTTTAAATAAAGCATTTAAAACAAAGTTTTCATAAAATCAAAATTAATTTAGTTAAATTTTAATCTACTAGCTTGTTTTGCCTTAAAAGAAAAAATAAAATTTTAATAACTTCGTTGATTTTATTAAATTTGTAAATAATTAAAACAAAATTACCTTTAAGTCAAAAGTTTGAATCTAAACATCTGTAGCAATATTTTTTACTGGTAATAGATTATATTTTCAGTTAAATTTATTTAGTTAATTAGTGTTAATATTATTAATTTTAAGTACTTAATAATCAATAAGTATCAATAAAAAAGCAACTTTATTCTAATGAAAAACGTTTTCATTTCTTTTTAAAATGTCCCTATGAATTGAATAACTAAATCAAGAAATCTCACTGTAGCTGAAAAATTATTTCAAAATAACACGAAAGTGTTAAAATAATTCCAGTTTTATTTTAAATATTCATAAAACTGATTCCGAGTAAAATTTATAATAATTCATATAAATTATAGGTCTAGTATATCAATTCAAGAAATATTCTGCTGATGGAATGCAAGACAATAATATTATCCGAATTGACAGATCAAGTAACAAGCATCTAAAACATGAGTTAGAGATTAACTCATCCAATTTAAAAAAAAATGAATGTCAAATAATTTTACTTTAAGGATCAATATTTTCATATTAATTTGAATACTAATATTATATCATTGTGTTAGGCTTATTCACGCGTAAGTTAAATTTCTTAGAAAGACATTTTAAACAATTCAAAGGAAAGCTTCTTTTCTTTCTTCTCCTATTTCTTTTGACATGATTATTTACTTTTCTATATTAAGAATTTTCTTTCTTAATTCCATTATTTGTGTTATTCATAATTATCGTTGAGATATAAAGCCTTGAATTATAACTAATTCAAGCTTTAATTTTTCCGAATAACTCCAATTCACAGCCTTAAAATTCGATAAAACAGTGATGCAAATAATAGATTTTCACCAATTGAAATTTGTTTTTAAAAGAAGCAATCTGATAATAATGTAGAAATGGCAATAAAAAAATTCAAACGCCAAATAATTTTTATTATAAAATACTTTAAAAAGGCAGAATATTTTTAGATGAACGTGAAAAGGACTTTGTTGTAACTATTTGTCTATCTCCCATAATTTTATACATCGTTTCAAAGATCATTGTTGTCATACATATTGACTGGATTAATTCTAACTGTAAATTAGTTTTGTGTTTCGTCACTCTTCCCTACATTTATATATCACAGCTTGGCATTTCCTTAATATGGCATCATTAAAACCTCTCTGAAAAAACTTAAGACCCGTCTAGACTACCTATTAGGATTACTTATAATGAACATGTCCCATTCAGCTCCAATATATTTATGCTATGAAAATTTAAATATCTTAATTCTGTATTCCCTAACAATACAGAAACACATGAATTATTACTTTATATCACATCCTAATGTATATATATTAAATATGCTTCATTATATATTGAATAATCTTTTGTTTCAAATTTCCATTTGCAACATTTTTTTGAGACTTAATAAATACTTGTTAAAAGGAAATGATAAAATATTCTTATACTCTACAAATATTATTAACAATAATACAAGTGAACAAAACATTTTTATAAAATTATCAGAATATATTTTTATCTCAAAAATGCACCGTCATTTTATGAACTACCCTTCCTTGGACTTATTTCATGTTTAGAAATATTCGCTAATAGGTAATACGAAAACCTAAGTACATCTTTAATAACGATATGTAGGTATTAAATGTTTTTATTCCATTATTCTAACACAGTTATTAGAAATTGTGTACTGGGACACAGTACCCAGTACATATTTTTTATTTACATATTTATAAGAAAAGGTTTACGTGTACCCTATTTCAACTCACATAAAATAAATATTTAAAAAAAACATTTTAAACAATTTTTTAAATATTAAATTTTTAAAAATATTTCAATGTTTTAAAATTTGTGTGTATATTACTTCTACAAATTTTAATATTTTTGAACATTTTTTTCCTAATATTCATAGAAGTGTTCCTCACAATTCTGTCCATGGGACTGGTTTTACGAGGGATAGTTTTTTTTATATAAATTTTTTTCTTTTAGACTCTAAAAAAGAGCCATATCTAACTTAAACCAGTTTTTTTTTTTAAAAAAATAACTATTCTCATATATCCTATTCCATGTACAGAATCATGAAGCACTTAAACAAAAAACCAGAAAAACTTTAAACTTTATATTGAATAAAGTTTTATCCTTTTATATACACAATTATCGTGAAAAATAAAAATCTGAGAAAAAGCCATTTTAAGTTTTAAAGGCAGATGCCAGACATTCTAGTTACGGTATACTATTAAAAAAAGTTAAATAACTAGCTAAATAATGTAGCTAGAGCTACGAAATTTTGTACAGTGAAAAAATTTCGATATTTTGGTTATTTTAGAGTAGTTTGTCCCCTTAAGTTAATCCAAACTAAATATCTTAGTAATGAATTTCCAATGATTATAATCTGAATGAAGAAACTCAAGATCCAGACTTCAGATCTATAACATATTTCGTAATATAAGTGAGCGTTTATTAACGTAGCTCTATAAAGCAACACGAGAGCTACTGGCAATGAAACTCGTTATTTTGAGCCACGGTCAAGTGACGAGGAAGAAACTCTCATGACTTGCGCATCTGCCCAACGTGATGACTTTCAGCCACGACACATACGCGAGTCTTCAGTGATACTAGGGATTGAACTCATGACACGCTGGTGCAATAATATGCCAACTCTTTCCTTATGTTAAATAACAATTAACAATAAGTAAAATAGATATCATTCTTCTATTCATGGTCAAAAGAAAAGAAAACCAATTCTTAAGCAATATCCATAACATTTTTATAAAAAGAAAGAGTCTATTGTAGCAATAAATGTATTTCACGTTTTAATTTTAATGAAAATGATTCTGCAGAACTTTAAAGTGCTTGTAAACAGAAAAAAAATTAATGAATAATTAATTGGTATAGTAATATACATAATATATGAAATTATAGCAATGGCCATATCCTACCTCCAATACAATGACATATTGTTGCAGGGATATCTGAAGCATTCAAACTGTTCTTAAATATAAATTATTGTGATTTAAAAAAACAACTCCTTTTGTTTTACGATGCGTGAAAGAAATTTAATAAATTGAGGACAGATTCCGTAGCTGCCAATTACCTTATCAGAAGTTGATGGTGAGGAATCCGACTAATGAGACAGATAACTCGCATGAATCTTTATAAATCGATTTCGCAAGTGACGTAGCTGGCTAATTTGACACTTTTTCTTTCTGTGAATAATTTATTGCGACCACGTGACCATTTAGACTGACAGTGAGGGTGGAAGAGACGACTTATGAACTTGTGGGAATGCTTCTAACAAGTTGCTCCGATTATCCCTGCTCTTTTTTAAGAAGATTATGATTCGGAGAGAAAAGTATCATTTTTCGTATTATCTTGGTTATTATTGCAATGACTGTAAAGTGAGTTTTAAAAGTCTGCTTTTATCTTAAAGTAGTCGCTATGTGTGGTGAAATGAAAAACTCGAAAGTCAAAAGGTTAAATAATTTATTTGAATTATTAATTCAGTTAAATTTAAGAGTAAATATGTATGTTTTAGCACCAAACAATGTGAATATTTTTTTATTGCAACTTAGTGCTTTATTTTAGATTTTATAATTAAATTTATTGAACAAAATATATTCAATTATATACAATAGGACCCCGATTTAAAAATTCATCTGGACCGAACATTTTGTTGGTGGTTGAATCGGGGTTATTTTTTATATCTAGATCCAAATAAAATATAAATTTTTTGCAGTTGCTTTGCAGAAAATACTGCGTCATTTACATTCTGTTTTCACAATTTCCATACAATGTAAAGCGTTAAAAAGGCAACTGCTTTGATAAGAGTTTCATTATTAATTTTTGCATCAGAATTGCTATTCATTGCCTCCAAAGAATCAACAAGTTCCTGAGCTTCAGTTGTACAGATAAGCAGTCCCTCATCAAATAAAAAAAAAGTCCAATTTTTTTCTAATATAAACAAATAAAAAAAATTTCAACTGTTGAAGTAATTCTTTAATATTCTGGGGTATTATTTGCTAAATTGGGTTTTTACTGTATACTGGCATTTTTGGATTGGCCTGCAAAGGCTGCCAAGCGCGAAATTGGCATTGCTGTTAATATTTCTAAATCCTTTTACAAGAAGTTACGAAAGAAAGAATGGTCAAGTCTTGGAACCTAGAATATCTCATTTCAAATAAAGGGAGCTTAACAAAGAAATTTTTTCCAACCATTATTAAGAGAGATTGTCTTGCCGTCATTTTTACACTAATAACAAAATAACCTAATTTCTCACTGATCATGGTAACTTTAAAAGCTATTTAAACACATCTAATTTTGTTCCATCATCTCCCTGCTATTGTAATATTGGTGGCGAGGAAAATGTTGAACATGTGCTCCTTCTGTGTTCCAAGTGTGTCAGAGAGAGAAGGATTCTAAGACTGGCTTTCAGGACTTATATAAATTGGTCACCAAAGTTTCATAAACTTATTTCCTCCAGAAGTGCCCCTTGAAAAGTTCGGTAAATTTATTGTAAATATTTTGTAATCTTTCATTTCAATTTTTTTCTTTCTTTTGTGATGTGCCTGTCATATTTACTTCTATAGTGATACTTTGTGGGGCACGGGGATTTTTAAATGTATTCATTAAAAAAAGAATTTTAAAAATTCTTCGCATTTAAAATAAAAATATTAAATCTTTCTTCCTTTATTTAGTATCAGACTTTTAACAAAGTTTGATTTTTATGGTTTGGTTGGTCGGCTGATAGAAGCTTGTTTACAATGATACACTAGTAAACAGAAATGAAAGAGAAATATGTAAGGGAAAAATAACCAGAATCACATTTTCCCAAAATTTTTAAATTTTTATGTGCAGTTATTTTAAATACAATTAGTTATTATTTATAGTCAAATATACAATTTTTTTCATTTAAGTGATGGGGTTTTATATTTTAGGGCAGAGAGAAACTCCCTCCTCCTACACAAAATATGTTATCAAAATGTTGATGAATTAGTATAAAAAAATGTCAGTAATTAGTATTAATACTCAATTTCTATAATTAAATTACTTAAGCTATAAAAAAATTAAGAAAAAATGCTGTTTACACTTTCTATGCACCCAGCTGCAGCATTTAAAAATTAGCTAATGAAAACTATAAAAATATAAAATAAAATCATTATTATCAGCAAAACATATATGTGTGATTCCCCATGTGTTCCTCAAAGAATTCCTTTATAACTATTCAAAATCCATGAATTTTTTTAATGCATGAGGCTAAAGAAAGTAAAAATATTCTAACAAAATTGCTAAGCAGTTTAATCTTTTGTTAATGTAAGTAAATATATAAGTTTTTAATTGCCTTTTTGATACCTTGAATATTGAAATGTATATTAACAGAATTAATTAAAATCCACAGTTGAATAACTGGTCACTCAAAGACTGTTGATGATTATGAAATTTTATAAACCAAAGACAGTACGTAAGTTAATAAATTTTCTAATGGTGTAATAAATTTTAAAAAAATATTTTAAGATGCTGAATTAAAAAAAGAGATTTTATTTTTATGCCTGGGAGTGAGGCAATCGATAATCAAATTATTACTTTGATTTGACTCTTCCGAAACGTGTTTTTATGTGACTTAGTTGCATAGACTACTTTTAGTGAGAGTTTTTAAGCGAATAACATCTTTAATTCGCACATTTTGAAAAAAAACAGATTGAGTATAATTTTAAAAGTTATTTTAACTCCAATATAATAAGTAAATCATGAAACTTTTTCCGAATTTTTTTATTTACAATACATTTATCAGATTATCCAGAATCCAATTGAGAGATAATTGTGAATTCAAAAAGAGATAAACGTCTGAGATTTATTTAAAAAAATATTTATAAACAAAAAAATTTAGTATGTCAGATTTCTCTTTTAATATTTTCCCCTTTTACTCTCTTTGGCAGAGTTTTTACGATATTTGGCAATATTTTAAGGCACTTTTCACTTATTTGTTCCATTATAGCTTTTATTTTTTTTTTATTCCTGGATTTTTTATCCTTGTGGCACTTATATTTCTAACGATTTTTCTAATTTATAATATTAAAACAAATTCAGTAAATTAACCGATAGCTTTCTTAAATTCGAATGACACATGCAAAAAATTTAGAAAAAAATGTAAATTAAAAATAGACTTGAAATATATTTAGTTATAACGCTTCCTTCATTACTGTTATATTAATTTAAGAAATTAAATGAATCAAAACAATTTCAGAGTTTAAAAATGTGAATTATTATAAAGAAAAATTGTCCGTCATGAATCTTTTTTTTTTGTATTTTACTCTTAATTTAAAACATTTTTTTATTAATTCCTATGAAAGTAATTAGCCTTGAAGCCATCGAATAAAATATTAAATGTTGCGTTAGCAATATTTTTCAGTGTTATATAACATGTTTTCTAAATAATAATAATATGAGCTAATAAATCAATAATTTTGAGCAACGAGTCCTTTATAATTATCTTCATTATTAAAAGTTTTTAAATGCTGTACTTTTCATTTTGTTGAACACTCAATTAGAAGTTAATTGCCAATTTTATAAATTTCATTTAAAAAGAGCAATCTCTCCTGAAACCGAACTACGATTAAGAAAAAATAATTCAACTCGAAAAGCTAGTTTACTACATTGTTTTAAACCTGACATCTGAAAATATCATATCTTATTTAGTTAATTGTCTGAACGAAAAAACAAATAATAAAAGAGAGAAATGATCTTGTTTGACCTTCTATGAAAAAATGACAAGGTACAACTCCCGACCTTATGTAGAACACGGAGCGCGGGATAGAGCGCGCTCTAACGAACTCCCGAGCACCCCGAAGGGGTGAACAGTAAAAGAATCCCGCTACACCCTTTACCTCAAACGATTTCTCACCGGTCGTCTTACATATCTCGATCCCGTTGCCATGGTTACATTAGGCCTTGTAGCCCTCTGAAGCTTCTGATTCGTCGAACGACTCACTTATGCATGCCGTGCGCCATACTTATGCATATTCGAAAATCTACAATGCGAAATACTTTTTTTGTGTACATGTTTTTTGGATCGTTTCAAATTGAAGGAAAAAAGGGGGTGGGAGAAAAGTTATTGGCATGCGCAGTAAGACGTGGGGGAGGAGGTAAGGAAGGTGAAAACACCTTTCAATTTTTTTCTTCAAAGGTCATCCCTATTTTATTTGGCTTAATTGGCTTAGTCGTTATATTAAGCGGAAGCTGAAGAATAAGTTGGTATCGAAAAAGAGTGTAATGCAATTATTGTCGAAAGAATAATGACAGCTGTTAAATCGAGAGGAGCACGTGAAGAGAAATCAATGAGTGGGTGTCTTCTTTGGCTCACAGTGTAAATAGATGGTTAATGAGTCATCAAAAAATGACTGGTGTTTATTGTGCTGTAAATCAATGGCATATTGCAGAATTTTTTTAAAAAAAATATTAGATTTTTAAGAAGCGAAGCTTTTTACTTTTGTTTGAGAGTACGTGTGATTGAATTGATTTATTTGTTTTAAAATTTTTTCAAGAAATTCCAAGAACAGTTTAAAGTTCCGCGTATTCGATTTTTAAAAATGCGGAGTTTTAAGAAGTGAACAGAGGTGTGAATTATTACTTTTGGGGCTAAGTTTTAAATTAGTAATCATGGGACTGAATTTAAAAATTAAATTTTTTTCAATGAGCTTACTTTTAAAATTAAAATTTTTCTTAACTTAATTTTTTTAAATTTGTTTTTTCTCCTTTAATTTATAAAATCTACAATTATTTTGGGAAATGGGGATGCTTTCTGAATCATTTTGCAGGAAATGGGTGTGAATTTTTGCTTTTAAAGGGAAGTTCAAAATAGTTGTCATTGAATTTCTTCTAAGAAAGAAATAATAACCACTATGCATATGTAAATTTGGATCTGTAAGATAATTCATCAAATTTACCTTTCACCATTTTGTAGTAAGTTAGTTTTGATTATTATTAATAATTATTTTAAATATTTTAATCATCTGACTGGCATACAGTCTGTGGAAATATAAGCTACAAGTTCTATTTACTAGTAGTAATACTAGTTCTATTTACCAAATTAAAGCTGGAATAATTCGACTCTGATGGTAACTTTCTCATCCTTATTATTTATTTAAAATAGACTTTAACTTACAGATATTTTTTATAAAGTTTTAAAAGCTTCTAGAGATATATCTGACAAAAAAAATTGTATACAATCATAGCCACATTCATAAAAAAAAATATTTTATGCAGAGTAAAACAATTTTCTAAAAAAGGGTATGGGATTTTATTTTCTTATTCTCATCAACAATAAAATGAATTATTCTAATGAATATATACTCCACGTTTACGGGCCAACATATATTACAACTATTCAAAAAATTAACCAGTATTCAATAATATACAAATATATAATTTGAGTCATATATAACTCTTCATTTTCTGAGAAATAATTATTAAATATTTTTTATCATCATCAATTAGAAAGTTTAAATAAACCTCAGGAATCAGGAAGAGAAAACGCATAAAAATATTACTATATTGACATGATAGTAAATTTAAGAGTAAAAGTCATAATTACTTTTTTTAAATCTAGAATATAATTAAATAATATAGTTTAAGGCACATCATATTTAATTTTGATAAAATAATAATATATTTCTAAATCCAGCTCCATATTCCCCCAATGCTCCTAAATGAATTAAATAATTCTGAAATTATGTCTATACTTTTTTTTTGTTTTATCATTATAGTGATAGCTTATGAAACAGAGAAGTTTTTTTATGATATTGGACTTGCCCAATTTATAAAAGGTGTTTAGACTTATTAACATTATTTTTCCTTTGAAAAAGAGCTTTAAAAGATTTTTTTAAATGAATTCCAAATTACACACATAAAGTTCGAATACGTTACTGCTCAAGCAATAGTTTTGACATACAGCATTTTATAAACTGAAAATACCTTTTTTTTTTTCTTCAAATTCATTCTTTTTTGGAGAATACAGATCTCAAAGAATAAAAAATGACTTCTATTCACAAATCAAAACTTTTTGAGTGAATTACATGACTTAGAATTTTCTCTTCGGTAAGTGACTAGCCTATTATTTTTTTCCTTCTAAATTAAATATGTTATTCAAATATTCAAATATCCCAACCAAAAGTAGTAATTTTATAACAATAATCTATCGTGTTTATTATTTAATTTGCTTAATTTAAAGATTTTCCTCTAAGAATCTAAAATACATATCGTTTGTGCTGAGAATATTGGAAATGCAAAAAAAGTAGAATTTTATATAAACAAATCAGTGAATTCTGTTGATAATTCTAATCAGGAGCAAATACACGTAGACAATACTATGTTGTATTATCTACATGAACAAATAAATTATTTTTTAATTACAATACAAAAGGAATAATTTTCATTAGTTTTTCATAATACTTAACATTTAAAACAAATTTTAATTAAGTAATGTTTCCAGCATTTTTTGTGAATTTGTTGTGACTAAAACAGCCACATACAATTATAATAGAAACATGAAAAATCTATTTTAATCCATATTCTTTAATTTTCATTTTCAACCTGTATTTTTTTCATCTTATTTTACTGACGGAAATAATATTTTAATCTTTTTTTTTTTGTATTCCGATTGTCTGAGAAAATTAATTTACATTTGGAAATTTTTACACTCTATAACTAAATTAAAATATAAGGAAAATTTTTTAGTGTAGCTAATTTTCTTTTTATATATAAACGTATAATATAATAAAATATAACCATTTTATTGAGTTTTAAGAATCTAAAATTAATCATTATTAGTCTATTATCAAAATCTGGATTTCATATAACTTAAAAAATGAAACAAAATCATATTTTGCCAGTTACTGTCAAATTAAGAATATTCACATTAGTTTAAGGAATATAAATATATTATTATATCAGTTGAATTATGATGTATTATAATGTATTTAACCTGATTAAAAATTTCCCTGACGATAATTTTGTTATAGCAAATATTTCTACAAAAAATTTTGATAGGAATGATATACAGTACTAATTTTTATAGTGCTCATTTTTTTCTATGAAAAAGTATAGTACTAAAAATCATTTAAGGATTAATTTTTGAATTTAATAACAATTTATGAAAATTATGAGCCAAGAACAGTGGCGCACATAGGAATTTTTCAAGTGGGGGTCCGGGGATGAAAGTTCACCATTCTTGTTTCATGCTCCTTTTCATTTTGTCGATTTTCGGGAACAAAACACAGTAAAAAACTAATTTTTGAATAAATAATTAGCATTAATTAATAAAGTTAATCATTAATAACAAGTAATTAATTAAATTTTACGTACTATATACTTAGAATTATAATGAATCTGAAAAAAAATCAAGGGCTTTTGGGGGGTCCGGATCCCAAGGCACCCCCCCCCCTTGTGTGCGCCACTGGACGATAATTATTTTTACAGCAATTTAAACCTATCTCGGGATTTTGAAAATGATTTTACTCTAACGAATAACTCCTTTGGTCCAAATAGCATGTTTTTATACAGTTATTTTGGGCAAATCCCCTTTAAAAAATTACTTTTATATCTTTAGAAAATTTTCTTCTACTCCAAAATTTTAATTTAATTTTTAAAAAATATAAAAAGGTCAAAATCTTCAACTTTTTCCTGAATCTAAAATATCCTCTCAGAAATATTCAATTAAAGTATCATGTAATCTTAGAGCATCTTTTACGTGTCATCTCTAATTAACTATTTTGTCCAAATTACATTAAGAATGTTTGTATTTAATTGCAGGATAACGTCACGGATTCTTTGGATATTTGGTAAATATTGACTAAATATGGTAGCTTTTTAAAAGTAAGCAAAGACACCTCTTTATAAAGTTTTGAGTACTGAAGACGCAAAAAATAAGTTTCAAGTAGTTGATTCATAATAATGTCAAAATAATAATTTTGAATTAAAAAAAAAACTTTATATTTTTTTATCTATTTTTAAAATACTTCAATCATGGAAGAAATTATTTGAAATTAAATGTTATGATTTTATCCAATTTGTCCATAACGTGTTAATTATTCGGAAAATTCACGTTATTAAAGACATAAAACTCTTTTCGAAACCTATTCAATGCACAATTGTAAATGAAAAATACTTGCTACTGGATATTGTTCCTTAGTATACTATTATACCGGTTTTCTTGAAGTTGAGGTAACGGATATTAAACCCATATTTAATAACAAATAGGAATTTTAAACATATTGATATTCTTAATTGAAATTTACTGTCATCAATTGCTATAATACTATTTTTCTTTATTTGCTTTGCTCTTTCTAAGAGAAAAATTCATTGTATATTCTTATTTTACACTACTAGATGTTAGTAGATAATTTTAAGGATTATTCAACAATTTGTACAAATTTAGAAGTATGGAATAAACCCTAAAGTTCTTTAAAATTAGGAACAACATTTGAAAAAATTTCAAAATTTTAATTTGAGTTAAATGTTATTTTAAAGTGTTTAAATTAACAAGACTAAAAATCAAGCGTATAATCTTTTGATCATTCCCAATTTCTCTCCCAAGTATATATTTAAGTGTATGTTTAAATCCTAAATTCTAAAAGAGACAGATTTCCTATGTTTCTTAAAAACATATTAATTTGGGCTTTAACTATAAAACCATTCTTATATTTTACATCATCACAAGCCACAGCATAAGTTTCTAGAAAGTATATAGTTAGAAGTTTGTTACTTTAATGAATTATTTTATAAAATACCTACTATATGATTCGATTTTAACGCTATTAATCCCTTAAGAGAGGTCAATTTTTTTAACTAAAATGTTTTTTTTTAAAAAAAACACACTTTTTATTGCATATAACTAAGTATAATTCTTTACAGAATCCGGAATTGGACAAATTTTATTTTAATTTTAATTTTTTAAAATTTTTACGCTATTTTTTTAAATTTTATACTTGTGAAACACAAAACCCCCTAAATGATTGTTTTTCATAAGTACACTCTGCATGCTATGAAGAATGTTTGATACACCTTACAAGAATTTCTCGCATGCTTTCGAAAAATTTCAAGTTCGTACATCTTTTTTCAAAAAGTTGAGGATTTTGCGTGAGTGTGCATATATGTACGAGCACAATTTGAAACATGATGTAATGCTAAGTCTCACATTGCAATGATGACAGAGATAAAATATCGACCTTTATGGATTTTTTTTTATTTTCATTTCTTCTTAAGCAACAAATTGCATATTGCCTTGTCAATCCATGTCCTTTATTGGACATTTTCAAGAATATAAATTCCTGCCTTCACCACAAAGAAAATTCTGGATGCGAAGTATTTCAGCACCATAAATAAATTGCATCTTCTAAAAACTCTAGCACGAATAATCTCACTATAAACTTAAAAAGTTGGTGCAAATCAAAAATAGAAAAAAGAAAATATCAATGCCCGTACAGCGTACGGGTGAACTGGTTGTGGCCATTTCTTGAGAGCTCGTACAGAAAAACCAGTTAAGGAGTTAATATATATTTCACTTTTAATAGTACCTCTCCTATTTAAAAATAATTAATGCGGATGGAAAAGAAACTAATGTAAAATATTCTTTCATAAAAACATGCTCAGCTTATTTTTTAAATGTCAAATTAAACCACTTTATACAAGCATTTTAGCTTAAAAGATTTTCGCAATTAATTTGAATTATTATATCGCACAGAGTTTATAATGTGCAGTAATGTTACATAAGTACTTAATATACTACTAAAGTAATCTTCAAATAATATAAATTATAGTTATCAGAAAAGCCTTTTCAAGTGAGGGTTAATCACAATATTCGGAATGTAATTAATGATGTTTAAAATCATACTTAATTAGCGTTCTAAATTCCTGTTATTTAAAAAATTGAAATAGAGAAACTGTACAATCTGTATGAACAATCTATTCTGTTCGGAATTATAAATATTTCCCCCTTTTTTTAAATAGTTTTAATTCCAAAATATTTAATTTAATTTTATACCAATTGTATTGAAATTTATTTTTACATTATTTTTCAAATGAAATCGAGAATAAAAATTCACTAATTTTAACATTCAAAAGCATAATCAAATTGTTGAATTTTTTTATCATTATTAATCAAAAGACTATATAATTTTAAAATAAGTACCGTATGGTATATTCAAAAGTATTTCGAATCAAATAAGCTAAAACTATATTTTTGATCGAGTTAAGTTATACTAAAAAATCTTATATTTAACATGATTTCTTTAGAACTGAGATATTTTAACATGCCTTCTCTGTGAGACAATTACTCTTTATTTGCTCAAAGTTATACAAAGAAATATCCAAAACGGAATGCATAAGTACATATTCATGCATGTAACAGACATGTTCATTAATAAACATACTAAAAATAACTATTTCTCTAAGAGAATGGTTTCATTAAAAAACTCCTCAGCAAATCTAAACCTCTATATTTAGTTGATTCTTAAAGAGTAAACTAATATAATACTCGCAAAAGTTGTACCAATATTTTCAACAACAACAGAAAATTTTCAAAAATTTTTTAAGATATTTTTATTAATACCTTTTCCATATGTTTAGTGATACAATAAAACAATTTTAGATATCAGAAGACAAAAGTGTAAATTGGAAATGAATAATTAATAGCTTTAATTAGTTCACAAATGTAATCGCCCAGGGAGCGGTGCCTTCATCGAGAAGCTTTCTATTCGGCTTTCTAGACGCAACCCAGAAAACTGCTCAGTCCTCAGAAGTGAATTAATTGCTATAGACGAGGGTCTATAGCAACATAGTCCATCCATCAGTCCAACAACAGTCCATCCTCAACATAACTGACTCTAGCAACATTTGGATCTTTACAGATAGCCGAAGCTCCATTCAACACCTGCAATACTGGACTCGTGTGGATGACCTCGTGAGCATTTGAATAATCAATAAGCTCAGAACCATAGCAAAATATAGAGACGTCCACTTTCAGTGGATTCCTTCCCATGTTAACGTCCCTGGAAATGAAGTCGCGGATTTCTGGGCCAAAAGTGGCTGCTTTGAGATTGCGACCACTGATTATGCACTCAAATATCGAGAGATTTACTCTTTAATAAAAATTAAGGACAAGCAAGTCTGGATGGCCCCACCCGACCATCCCGGGATTAGTAGGAAATGCCCTGGGGGTGCTTTGGAATTTGACGGAGACAGAAATGATCAAACGGCTGTGTGTAAATTGCTCAGTGGGCAGTTGAAAAGTATGACCTTCGAATCTGGCCGTAAGGTTTTCCAGACTTGTCCCAAGTGTTATCTACAGCCGACTTACCCTGTACATGTCCTCGATTGTTTGGGGCTCGCTTTGGAAGATGTCCTTGCGAGTCCTCTTCTGGTGATGGACTTTTCTAAGGTTAATGCTCTCATGGATTTGATCTAGCTGCCGCTGGATCCAGAAGGATCATACGCAACAACAAATTTGTTATCCGTAATTATAAGTCTATATATGTTTGCTATTCGTTTTACAGAATTTGTAATATACATACAAATTAAACATGTTGAATTTATTCAACCTTGGTTCCAAGTAATCGAAAATAAGAAATTTCGGAGAAAATTTACAGAATTTTGAACAGACAAAATTTTGAAGACAGACAGAAGAGACAGTTGGAATTTTGAAGACAAACTGAAGACAGAATTTTAAAAACGGAATAAGCTAACATTTTATCAGATAACCAATGCTTAAATTTATTCTGTTTAAAACACATGATTTTGAGTCAAAACTTAAATTTAAATTAAAGTTATTCATAAATTTAACATCCGAAACTGACGGAAAGCAATTTCACAACGGTACATTATGATCCACCTGTCATTAGAAAGAGAAATTGACATTCCTTCAATTCTAGCGTTGTTAGAAATTTTTCTTCCTGAAGACAATCTATATCCGACTTATCCCTCTACTCAAATTATACTTAACTTTCAATTGAAATCATTGATTATTCTTTCTGGAAGAGAATGAAAGGGAAAAAATTATCGACTAAAATATAAAAGCAACACTTTTATTGATCTAAAAGAGAATATTTTGTCAAAGTTGCTTCAAGGTTCCTGGTGATGCTATTTTTTAAATGAAAAAAAATAAAAAAAATATTTAAATAATAGAGGGATAGGCTTCGGTTTATTGAGATAATTTTTAGTGGAATAACCAGAAAAGTGTAAATAAAAAAAGGGTTCACTTTGGTATATTAAGGTAAAAATTGATTTTCTAAGGAATTTATGGAGGTTTCTTTCATAAAAGTTTAATAAATCACTTCACCCTGGAAGTCTTAGACAATTTGTATCACAGTCTCTATCACTTGGTGTAAGTCAGTGAAAAATGGGAAAGTATTATTTATGAATTTAAAGCACTTAAGGGTATATAAATCTTGTTTTATAAAGATGTGTTGTTAGTCTATGTATTGGTTAATGCGTATTTTGCAAAACATTAAGTTAGACTTATTGCAATGAATAATTGAATAAATTAGTAAATCATTATTTTTTAATCATATTAGCAATTTGAAGATCCCTCAAATGATTTTCGTACTTATTATCATATTTGTATGTGATCTTTTTCTTAGTTTTAACTCGGAAGTTTTTATATAAAAAAGAAGAAACAGGTGTTCCAATTCAGTTCTACAGCATACAGCAGCAGATATTTCCGCATTAAACTCCTTTTCTAATTTAAAATATCTGTATCTTTTATGTATCTGTAGACACTAAGTAGAAAGCTATACAGAAGGAAAATAATACATTTTTAGTAGGATGAAATTTAATTTATCTTTATCTTGTACCACATGAATTTATTTTATTTATTATGGTTATCAATATACTTTATGCAAGTCTATGAAAATTTCAAAGTAATTTAAGATGAAAAACGAAAATAATCTCTCAAATTTAGAATCTTTTTCTGTGTTCAAAAGCAATGTTTACAGGGAAATTTTTAACCATTTTATTAATACTTTTTGCTATAATCTACAAAAGGAAGAAATGAAATGTAAATTAATTTATTCAGCTTGTGAATTAAAGTAAAATTTGTGTAAAAAAGTTGAAATAAATCCACATTTTTCTCGAAGACATTTTTAAGAAAAAACAGAAGCTGATATAAAGTATTAATCATTCTGAGATTGATTAGCAGCTTTTTTAACAGTGGTTCATAAAGATGTGAATTTTGCGCTTAAATTACACTGAAAATGATTTTATAAATTATTAAACAAATAGGATAAAGGCTATTAAGTTTAGTAATAAATAAAACTAAATGCTAAGAATGAAAGATAACTCATTCACGCCGTGAAATTAATCAAAATTTGTACAAAAAGAAACTTTGTTATATATTCCGAAATGATGCGATTCACACAGTTAGCCATCATGATTCTCAGACACTGTTTTAAAAAAATACTAGGAAATATAAAAATTATCCAGAAAATTATTTTGCTTTAATAGTTACATAAAATTTTAAGAATTCCTAAATACAATTACTTATGAAATAAGCAAACACTCTCTTGTGTATTCACAAGAGAGGAACGCCAGTTTAGGTGCCATTCTCGTCGCTTGACCGTGGTCAAAATTATTAGGTCCATCTACAATTTCCCTTGTATAGCTTCATGATATGGCATTCATTATAAATGAGGGAATTTGACAGTCAAAAAAGTGCATGGAAAGGAATCGTAGTCATAAGCCTATCTTGAATTATATCTCAGCTATTTAAGTATAAAAATTTTAAGATATAAAAAATTGTTGTGATTTGTTTCTTATATACCTTGTATTCTTAAACTAGACAGAAGTTTGGAAATATTAATTAAAACAGATTCTCTCTAAAAAAAAGTGTCATAATAGGAACTTTCCTTATATTATCACGATAATACGGGAAATAATGTTATTTGCTTATTTCTTTGATTCTTGTAAGCATAATTTTCATAAAAGTAAGGAATTCTTTAATACATAAAAAAAATTAAAATATGCGTGACTTTTTCCCTAAATTATTAATTTTAATGATTGAAAAAAAGAGATATATACATCTAATTGACACACAACAATTATCCAAAAAATAATTTTAACAGTAGTTTATTAAAATATGATTTTTTAGACTAGCTATGATTCGTTAAGTAATGGTTTCCATTATATTCAGGGCAAAATAGGGAAATAATAAGAAAAAGTTATGGATTGTACATGTATCAGGAGCTGATGAAAGACATTGAAAATTTTTAGTTTGTCATATTTTATTTCGTACTTAAAGGATTAAAAAAGTTACACTCTTCATGTGTGTAATAAATATACATTATTTATCAGATACAAAAAAGGTTCTCTTGTAAAAAATAAAGGTGGACATAAGCATTAATTTTTTTATACTACTATATTTCAATTTTGAGGGGAGGGGGGGTATAATATACATTTAGACATGAAAAATTATAAATATATTTACATGACAAGAGAAATATTAAGAGATGTTGCAAAAACATTTGCTTTTTTTTTTCAAAATAAATCAGCGTGAAACTTTTTTTTTCATATTTCCGTACAATAATTAAAAAAAATTTGTCTAGAGACTTCGTATTGAACCATGAAAAAAGTGAAATGTATTTTTAGCATGTTAATTTATAAAATGAGAGTTCATGTGTGGAAATGTCTACAGTTTTTTGTTTGTTAATAAATGTTTTTTACTTAAGTCTTCAATATACTTAAAATACTTTATATGTGAAGAAGAAATTTTCGTTTCAAACACATTGAATTTTCAGATTTTTAAAAATTTTTAATATTTTCTTGCAAAAATTGGCCCCTTATATAAAGAAACGTTAATTTTACAGAAAATTTTGAATCTATTTCATTTTAATTGTATATGAACTCCCATTTTTAAATTATAGTACAATCTTAGTTAACTGCAAAATTTTAATTGCTTTATCCTCGCAAATTTATTCCTAAATAAATGTACATGCCACATTTTAATTGCTTTCCAGATTTCAATCTTTTTCAAAGAGCACCAGTTGAAGTTATTTTGCACTAGCTAAATCTACACACTACTGAAATAATTGTAGAAAAACCCTCAAAAATTTTAAAAATATAGCACAATATGTTAAATGGCCCTTTCAATATACATAAACTTAAATCTTTTGTTAAAGCTATGACAAACAATTAAGGCGAGATAAAGGCTCTATATTGTAGCCCAGTATTTTAAAATATTTAATTTTTATTTTTAGGAGAGTTTTCTGAAGAATTATTTTTCTTAAGACCATTATATTTTTATATACATCTATAAAATTATAATAAAATGAAGTTTTTAAATCTCACACCATCCTATCGACATTGATGACTATTTTTAAAACTTGCTCTTACATATTATTTGCCTTTCAAGTGCAGCAAAATATATAACTCACACTTTAAAATATTCCTACATAATCGCAACTCACGAAGGAAAAGTATCACATTCTCTGGGACTATAAATCTTAAAGGAAAAATGGAATCTTAAATTTTGAATTCAGTGGGATTTATTATGCGAGTTGTCATGGCTACGTAATCTTAAACTGGGAATTCATTTATAAATAAGAATGCACAAGCTGAAAAAATTTCTTTTGACATATATATTTTGGTGCCTGTGTAACATCAGTGTATTCATATAAAAATATAAATATTTAATATTTAAAAATTATAAAATGGACCTGAAAATCGTAAACTGCTTTAATTATTATATTAAGCTTTTCCAGTTTGGAAAAATATATCGGTTTGTAAAACAATTGTATAGAGTAAAGATGTTGAAGACATAAAGATATGATTTAAGACAGAGATAACAGCTTGGATAGCACAAAAGGGTTATTTTCTTTTTTCACAGTCATCATACTACTTAAGCCAGTTATTTGAACTGTTCAAAAACATTTCTAAATTTTCAAACGATAAGTATCACAAACAAGATGAAAATGTGTTTTATTTAAAGCCTCCTTAGCAGGATAATGGTCAGCGAGGTCCATCTAATTCCTACATATGGTCTTTGCTGAAATGCTTCTAATAAATTTCTGATTAGATAAATCTCTTATTAATATTGCTTAACTTTATTTTTGTAAAAATTTATCTTCTTCCTTCAAAAACGAAAATAAAAATTTTCTACGTTTATCATTTTCCTTTTTAGGCCAAAGAAAAATTCCAAGGGTATAAAAAAGAATTTTTTTTTTAAAGAAATGAAAAAGCAAGCTCTTAAGTAATTAGTTATATGCGCAGTTTATTAAGCTAAAAGCAAGGTAAAAAATGAGATTTTATTAGAAAAAAAAAGGAAAAATGAATCAAGAAAAATGTACAACAGCCATGCCTGATGACAAAAAAAGGTTTCATTTTTTTAATTATTTTCGACTCATATTATGATAAAACAAGGAAATATAAATAGTTTACATAAAGATCGAAGAAAATTCTTAAGAATACATTATAAAGAAACATATTTACGATCCTTTTTTCCCCATAGACATATAATTTTACCTATTCAATACACTTATACGAACACTATTAAAAACAATTGACACCACGAGATTCAAAAACTAAACCAAATTAGCTATATTTAAAAATAAAGTAAAATGGTATGCTTAAGATATTGAAAGGAAAAGATTTACACTTAAATCAGAATTCCAGTTTAAAATTTAAAAAAAAAAACACATGCAAAAGAACAATTTTTTAAAAGATAGTTTAAACTGGTGAATAAATATTTTTTTTATTTTTCTTTCTGAAAATTATATTATATATATATATATATATATATATATATATATATATATATAATACCTTAAAAGAATATCAAGGAATTAAGGTATTATATATATATAAGGTATTATATATATATATATAAGGTATTATATATATATATATATATATATATATATATATATATATATATATATATATATATATGCATATCAGTTCTTAATAGCATTTACTACAAGAAAACTAATTACGGTGATATAAATACATGAAAATAATGTACTTTTTCAATTTCTAAATAAAACTTGCTCAAGACAACCATGAATTTCATCAATTATGTTTAACATGCGTGTATAAGTAAACATATTTTAATGTTCAAAAAGACTCAATGCGTTTTATCAAAAATCTAGTCGAAATAATCTAAAATAATTCAATAATAATATGAAATGCTAAAAAAGAAATTCACATAAAGCTAATAGTTAAAATGTAATTTTTTCCGAATAAAAGTTATTCTTTTGTTTGGATAGCATTAACGAGTCACCAAGCTTACAAATTACTTTTGGTCCCATCATTTGTTCTTTAGTATCGTTCTTTGTTTGCATTAAAAATAAATAATAATTGTTATTGTTTTTATTTGGTTTATTCAATTTTGAGAAAGTCATAAATCATTTTTGGAGTTCATTATGGCGTATGTATTTGTGCTTAAACTGTCTTTTCTCGTCCACATACCGAAGAATAAACTACTTTTATTCCAAAAGAATAAAATTATTCTCCACATCTGTGTATAATAATATTTTAGAATATTCAGGCACATTCAAACATTCACTTTTACCTTAAAGAAAATATTAATGTTTATTTTTATTCAGGATATTTACCTTGCTTTGAAAGTTAGCCTATACACTCAATTTTCATATAAATGGGTTTAATATTTATTCTTTTTAAAGTTTGCTTTATAAGATCTATGTTGTAATTCGTATCTTTGCGAAGTCTAAGCAATTTGAGAACCACATATTTGTTTGGTATTGCATAATCTTAAAAAGAATTTAAATAATTTCTAATATAAAAAAAAGAATAACACGTTTTTCAAAATTGCTTTCCTCTGAGACTGTATTTAAGAAAAATAGTTTTTAGAATAATAAAATACCATAATTTTACAGAAATATCCTTAAATTTTTAGACTCTTTTCTTTAGGAAAAAGAATAGTAAACAGCCAACCATCTCATAACCGTCTCAACTAATGCCAAATAAATCGACGGGTAACGTTTTCACGAATATTTAAGATAATTTATTTAATCAACAAAGAAGAAACTATTAAAAGAGAGTTTGCTAAAATTTGTTTACCAGAAAGCAAATGAATTTTTTAAAATTATTGAATTTTCTTTTCGGTTCCGTATTACATTACTAAATATAAAAAGAAAATGACATAATCAAATAATACTAGAGGAAGAATAAAATAAAATTGTATTTATTATTTAATATTCTCTTAAATATAAAACCATTCTATGTTCGAAAAGAGTTCAAAGCAACTTCAGAAAAGCTATGGTAAGTGATAATTTTTCTTAATTACTATTTCATGCTTAAGATCTTAGGCATACTCCAGAAAAGTTTTTTTTAAGTTACATCATATCATTATAATAACGAAGCTCATATTTATTTATGTAGTTGCTGTAGCCGAGTGGTATACGTGGCTTGCCTTGTCACGAGTTCAAGCCCAGTACCACTAAAGACCCACCGTGTAGGGGCGCGATACACGTTAAATCTGTCGAGAGCTCAAACGTCCTCCTGTTGGTGTAGTGAGGCGTGGTGTGGTAGTTAGGAGAGGGGGTGCCAGCTCAGGTGTCGTACACGTCCCTTGACCATGCTTCAAAATTACGTGGTCCATCGCCAAAAGCCCTCGTGTAGCTGAACAGTGCGACGTTAATATTCAATCAATCATATTTATTTATATTTTTACGAGCAAGCAATGATTCAATAAATCAGCTATCGTCTAAAGCAAACTTGCTTAGACGAAACGTTGTTCTAGCTGGTTCTTTTATAAGCCAGGTTCTTTAAAATTAAAACTGAGAACAATTGAAAAGAAAGTATTCTTTAAGCTATTTACATGTGACTAATGTTTCGCAAGAATTAAAGAAATAATTTCGAGTTGAAATTTTTCTTTTTTGTCTCAGAAAAAAAGTAAAATAAAAAAAATTATCCAATAAAAAACAATCAGACTTACCTATATGACTGATTGGTATCTTTCTAAAAAGGTTTAATGCAATTAATAAAAATACAATGCATTAGTTTTTAAATTTGGTAGGAATATTATACATTAATAAAAACCGTTTACTATATAAATTTTAAATGTACGTTTATATTTTTATAGACCGATTTTAAAATATCATGTACCAAAACATTTTCAAAATGTGATATACAAATAATCTTTCCTTTAATTTAATTCAAGGTAATATGTTTTATTTGAATAATTAGCATTTTAGAGAAAGAAAGAATATGCTATATCTTGAATTTAAATCTTCAGCATCATTTAGTTTATTAAAATATATATTGCATTTATTAACATCATTTTCATTAATTAGTAATCCCTATAAGTGAACCTAATCCCAGATTTTTTCTTTTGAAAATATTCAGTTAAAAACCTTTCGCAGATTCAGTTTGGGATTTTTTTAAAATTTCGAATATCTTAGTAATATTTCAAATTTAGTATTTCCTCAGAAAACTCAAATTATATGAATATATGAAATGTTGGAATTCTTTCAACTTATACAGCAACTTGCTTAAAACAATTTAATTCCCAGAAGCTTCGTTTTAGTCCTAAATTATTTAAGAAAGGGACACTAAATATTACATGAATTATTTTTCCATAGCGTTGAAACAGATACACAGTTCAGCAATGAATAATTCAGGATTCTGATATTTATAAATATACGTTACAAAATTAAATAGGGGTTCAACTGAGTTCTTGAGGTCCCCCCCCATTTTCAAAATGATTCTTGAAAAACAAGTTGTTCCACTTCCCTGCTATGAATAAAATAAAATTAAAATGAGGAGCAAACGTAAAATTTCTTCATATATTTCAAAGATTTCAACTCTACATAGTAGTACTTATAGAGTTAAGGCCAACTTAAAACTTTTTTTTTTTAGAAAATTAAAGTAAAGTTGAAAAAAAAGTTACTTAAAACTGATCACCTTCGTATTTTTCTGAACAATTGTATGATTTAAACCAGAGGCTGCCAAACTTGTTTTCTTATAGCCTTTGCGATGTTTTTTTGATTAGGCGACCAAAATCTGTCTCATTGACCCCTACTTACCTAATGCTGAATTTTCGCAAATTTATCAACCTAAATGTGTTTTTGACAGCTATATATATATTTATAGAACTACTTACATTAAACGATTTAAATTTCTAACTGTAATGGAGTATAGTGTTTATAAAACTTAAGAAATACATGTAAATTAAATTAAAATTTAACTAATACATAAAATAATTGATCAAGAAATAAATGCCTTTAGTGAGAGGGATGAATCTGGTGCTTCAATAATAAATTTTCAATATTTGGTATCCACCTTGTCAGGTTTAACCCTAAATCTCCTCGGTTAGTATATAGTGTGACCAGTATTTTTCTATTTCATTTTCTTTTTAATTTGGGGATTGACACACGCACTGAAACTTCTTTTCACTAGGAAGAACAATTAAAAACTTTCTCACAATACTCCGTATTTAGGTATAAATTACAGGTATGTCTTTTTAAAGCCAAACTGCTGACATCCATTTCTAAGCTTAACTTTAAGGGGAGATGGAAACCTCTATACTGACAACGTTAAATTGGCTGTTTTCGATGTACCTTTTCTCAAAATCTGTTATATGTACACGCTTGAAATTTTTCTTACAGTTAAAATATACCTTTTTCATTATACTGAAATAAGATTTAGCTAATTTTGAATTTTTTCATGATTTATGAAATATATTATCAAACAAAGTGAAATTTGACCCATTTTTCACATAAAAAAATTGTAAAAAATAAAGTTTTGAGTTTTTTACAAAAACCTCAGTTCAGTATATATTAGCTATCATTATAAACATATCATAAAAAACTTACATACCTGAGAACGTTATTTTCTCAGAAAAGGTACATCGAATATCAAAAATTTACATTTTGAGATAAATGAACTTTAACGTATAATTACTATTTTATTAAAACATTTCTCCCCATGCTTCAAATGATCCACATTTTTTTTAATTTCATCATCCTCCCTCTTCCTTTTAAGTCTTTTTTTCTTTCCTAACTTCCTTTGTTTTTTGTAAACAGGAGTATTTAACCTTGAACAGCCTCCGTTTATCGAGGCGCTCCATTGCCTGTACCGAATAATCACCAGGCTCAATATTAAGTTTTCTAAAAATTTCTCGTTTTGATACATTTCCTATATTAAATAATGAAATTGCATCCTATGTACCCAGTGATAATATTTCTATATGTACAATTATTTTCTTTGTTACACGATACCATATTACGTTGTTTGAACTATCATTGGGATTTTGTGTACCTTCATGTAAATACTTTTTTAGCAATTCTGGATTAAATGTTTTGATTTCCCTCATTCATTCAACTTTTAAGCAGAAACAAAATACTTTGTTCACATTTTTCGTCATTTAAAAGGGCACAGCCCAGTTTCTATGATTATTTAAAAATAGTTTCTAAGGGCTTCCAATTAACCTAGAGGTTAAAGTAAGGTCTTTTTAGAACGTTTAAAATCTGTACAATTTGAAAATGTAAAAAAATCTCAAACTTGTCATATTAAGAAGATTTTAGGTTTCCAACACGCCTTAAGATCTCCGTTACTGCCTATTCCCCTCAGTTCCTCCTGTAATAAAACATCAATGTGACCATTTTTCAATGTTACCAGGTGAACTCATTGCCTACTTTGGTAATTACGATAGTCAAAGCATTCTCAAACCTAGTTTCAAAATCTGAATAAAGGGCATTTAAATGTTCAATGCAAGTTAAAATATCGTTTTCCTGGTAGATTGTCTGCGGCCAATTGAGAAATTGGAAAAATTCGTGACGTCCAATATTTCACTCTTTTAGCTTAATCTTTGGCAAGAAAGGCTGAAATAATAGCTCTTGTTGTAATAAAATTTATGCTGTCACCTTGTAACTGCAAATTAAATAGAATCTGGTTTCCATTTGATTAAGTTTTCTTTTAAAATTAAATTCACGATCTTGTTTAATGAGAGACTATCACATGGACCCCCATTTACACCTGATGGACCCCCGGATTATTTTTTAGCCGACATGAATCCCTTGCAGGTCATCATAGACCCTGGGGGTCGATATAGACCACTTCGGGAATCACTGATTTAAACTTCCAAGCAAAATGTTCCTTTGTGGTTTTAATTCTATTTATCGTCGAAAACAAAATGTTTAAGAAAATGGTTTTTATTTACGTAATAAAACCAATTTAATTTTTTGCGGGCGAAATACCTAATATATCACAAAAAAAGATATGGAGCAAATGATATTTAAAAACGTTCTTCAATCCTTCTTTTATATCAAACTCATCGGATTTAAGTAAGTGTTTTAACTCTATAGAATGAAAGGAGTATTTTTATTTTTTGAGAACATAGGCTCAGTGATTTAATTAATTTTGCAGGAAATTTTGAAATATTGTTGTGTAATAATGTTCAGAAACTTTTGAAGTAAAGAGAAAAAAGAAATTTGATAAGAAATAAAAGGACAAATATTCACAAACCTTTAATATATGATCAAATCTTTCAGTTATTTTCATACTAGTTTGGTGTCTCGTAAAATATTTTTAAATGTATTTAAAAGTTTGCCCGTGAATGTAGGCATGTTTATCAAAGAAAATAAACTAATTTCTTAGAAAAATAAATTAATACTTTTTTTTCATTGTTTGAATAGTTATTTCTCAATTTATTCAAATAAATTTTTCCAAAGTCTACATTTCTTATTTCAGGGTTTTATTTTTATATTTGCGCATTTTACAATTAAATATTATTAAAAAAATTATTTAGATTTTGAAATTTTTTTTCTGGGTATGGTAGAATATTTGATTCTTTGTTACTAGTTTTAGATTACTTAAATATAGTTATTTTAACGTCCAAAAGACTTTCTAATTATTAGGTTTCTAATGTTTTTTTTAAACAGATGAGACTACATGAGGAATTGGAATGAAAAAAAGAATTATTTTCCAGTTATTAGAAAGGTTTTTAAAGACTTTATAGATATGTCATCTAAACCTTTCAATTTCTTTTTTTCGGGTGAATATTTCTTAAAATATCTAAAAGATTTAAAATGATTCCATTTAAGGAGTAATTATGCTTTATAAGAAATAAATGCGCATTTAGTAGCTATTATATAAGAAAGTAAATATATTTTCTGTTTATATACCAGAAATGTTTTCTAAGCTGTATAAGTATAAGTAAGCTGTATATAATAGCTACATAGTATAAAGCAAAATTTCAAGATCATTTTCAAAAAATTATTTATGGGTTTTTTTAAAAAAAATATTGAAATGAGAATATAAATACATGCTAAAATTTTAAGATCATTAACAACTATTACATATTTAATCTCTTTTTAAAATTGAAATTACTGTGCTAAAATTATACTATTTCTTTATTCTCCTTAATTTTTCATTCATTTTAAAAGGAAAAAAATATCTCCAAAAAATCATAATGCATTTATTTTCTAAAAGTGCAATTGACACTAATTCATGATACAGTACAACTATTTTTAGAAGAAAACAAACATGCAAAATTTAGACTTACCTTTGGTTGTGTGTGTGGTCAGGATTTTACCGAAATATCTATCGAAATAAACTTTTCAATGTAATGTTAAATATAATTAATTAAATGTTTAAAAGCAATGTTATATTAATTTTTGGGAGGAGGAGAACCCCTTTGATGTTGATCCTCCGGAAGTCAGACAAGAAGTAAGAGAATGATCGGCCCTGACCTACATGTAGATCATACCCCTTTTTGCCCTTGGAGGTTCTCGTAGGTGAAAAAAATGCCTGCCTAACCCGTACGTCCCGGTTACAATACAATAGTTTAAAAAAATTAAAACTACGGGGAAGGGTTGTCTGAAAAACAGCTGCAGGGATGCGAAAAGGGAGAAAGAGTTGTTGGGATGGGGTTGAGGAGGCCCCCTCAGGGATGAAGAGAGGTTTGAAAAGAGTAGGCCTCTTGGTTAGGGGAAGGGTTAGGGACAGGGTGAACGAACTGCAACCGTAACCCGCGCGTGTCATGATTTGTAACTTTCAGCTCCGTGGTGGGATGGGACGTTTGACAGCCCCTCTGATGATAAGATAGCCTCATCTGTGGTAGGAAGATGTTATCGGAAAAAAGCAGTAGAAAAAGTGGATTATCAATATTGTAGGTTTTTATAGTGGCTAATTAATATAATTTCAATAATTTTTGGCCAATTTGTGAATAATTCGGAAATTTTAGAAATCTTCATATGAAGATATGGGATACTGATAATCTACGTACAAAAATAAATTAATTGCTATATTAAAATGTTATTTTCAAATTTTGTTAATATTTTATATATGTAAGGTATCCGATTAGGTTCCTAGACCAATTTTTCAAAAATTAATTTTCAGAAGAATTTTATTGTTTTAAAGAAGAGATAAATAGGCTTAAAGAGTCATAATTATTAGATAAATAATAAGTATCACCCTTTGGTTTTGAAAAAATATCATTTTTTTGAAATGTTAGGCAAATTTTCAAAGTTAAAGGAAAATGCTATAAATAAAATACATTAATGCAATTTTAATTTCATTGATATACTTCTTGATCCATCTGAAGTGTCACAAACCCCACGGTGAGAAATATTTTAAGAAATATACATTTTAAAAGCATTTTAATTTGATGTTAATGATTTTTTTATCAAAATTACTGTATGTCCTAAGCTAAGGATTAATGTAAAATGTGATTAAACGTAACTATCTTAAGTCCTGCGGTTTTTTACACTCTAAAGGCCTCAACATATGTATGTTATAAATTTCATTGAATCTGATTGGATTGTTTTGGAGATATCCCGTTTTTTGTGCACAAATTATAGTGAAAATTTCGTTCTTCAAAAAACACCAATATATATATATATATATATATATATATATATATATATATATATATATATATTCTTTTAAGTTAGGTAAATAAAATGCTATAAAACATATATAAACTTCTTAGTTGTTTTATATATTATCCTTTCCTCCTTTCTATTTGCACATATCTTTTTTTCTAATGACCCTAACATCAAAAACCTAAAAATCCCTTTTTCAACATATTCAAATACCTTAAGTACTTTTTTTTTAAAAAAAAAACAGAATGAGAGAGCAAAAATAACAATATTGATAAATGTTACATAAATATATGAATATTAATTATTAATCTTATTTCTTCCAATATATATCATTACGCTTTCATGAGCTTTCGATTCAGTCGAAGTTTCCTTTCGTCTTAGCTAAAATGACATGCATTTCAGAATATACTGAATATGTTTCTAGTACTTCTAATTTTTTACAAGACCAAAGTGAATTATTAGTTAAATTGATTCAATTTTTGAGTTTAATGCTTCTATTATAAGTTTCAAGAATATATATACTTAAAATCCTCAGAATCTTACAAAAAATTGATCTATTTTATTTAAAGACAATCTCGACTGCATAAATCTCTCACAAAATACCAATACTTAAAACAAAAAATAATTTCATTTTTAAAAAATTTGATAATCACAATAAAAAGTAAACAAAAGTACAAAACACATGGAGATGAGCTTTGCAGTCTTTTGAAAACGAATCAAGTGACTGATATGTTATGTCAGACTTTGTTGCGCTTTCTAAGAATAAAATAAAGCCAATTTTTATAAATTAATCCATCGCCATTCAACGTATCTGACTACGTTCGGAACCGTGATTTTGCAAAAGTGTACAAATGAATATTTTTTTAATATTTAGTGTCATTTGAATTAAAAAATAGATAAAAAAATTGTCTTAAAAATATTATTGAAATAAAAGATTACTTAAATAAACATTTTTTTAAAATAATGAAGAAAAATTACGTATTTTCAAAACATTCTCTAATATTTTCCTATATATATGACATCTGTTTAGATCCTAAACTAGGATTTTTGACATACATTATTTAGAAGTGGATTTATTCCTAATTTAATATATCAAAGTGCATTAATTTTATTAAAAAACAACGCTTATTGTTTTCTTGATAGTGGCTCTGAAAATAAGGTAATTTTTCAAAACTCCTAGTTCATACTGTGTAGAAAAGTATTGTTATTAAAGAATCATTTTCAGTAAAAGGAGAATGTTTCGAAAATACTTCCCTTTTTTTTATCTATTGCCAAATAATTGCATTTAAATAATTTTTTATTATGATATTCTTAAATCAATTTCTTATGAATATTTTAATTCAATAGACGCTATAAATATCAAAAATAAAATAATTAATTTTATATCTGTTTGCAAAACCATGGTTCCGAACTTAGTCAGAAACTTTGAAGCCAATGTTGATGAGTATTGGTAAGAATTATCCCACTTCAGAATTTTGTAACGTTTTTATAATTTTTTTTATATAACTATAAACTACACTTGAATTAAAAAATACTTATGGCTTCTTACAGAAGTGGACTCCTGCTTATTTATTTTAATTTATTTTATTATTTTATTTCTATTTTTATTTATTTATTTTGATCCAGGAAAAATTTCTTTTTTCTTGCTAGAATTTGGATTACTAAAAATACTGAAACGAATAAATTATTTAGTTTATTAAATTAGCACAACTTTAATTAAGAAATCTCATCCTTAAAAAATATTTTGTTGTTTTAATCGGAGTATTTGGCTTCCGGCGATGTTAATAAGACTATTCAAATAATAATTTAGAACTTTTGAAATATAAACCGAAGATTAAAGAGAATTTCTAAAAATTAAATTTTACATACCCATCTTAATCAATGCTGAAACTGCAGAAGAGAAGGCTATCTTCTCCAAGAACTAGGTTCAGGGCCTTTCTGCAACGGAATATTTAAAACTAAAGTTAAACACAGACAAGAAACCTAATGAATTAAGAACAGCGAAAGAGGAACAAATCATAATTACTTTTTATGAGATTTAATTAGAGTTCCGGTATGGTGGCAATGTTAGAATTAAAAAAAATTTTGATGTGTCTTAGAATTTATAACAATGGTAAGAAAACAAAAATAAAAGATAGTGATGAAATAAATATAAAATAAATACTATAAAAAATAAATTAGAAAATTTTAGAATTCTTCTTTCTGAACTTATAAAATTTAATTCATAATAAAATTTATTTTTTATTGGATCAAAATACGAAATATATTTTAAAATTTTCTTAACTTTAACTATGTATATATATATAGATATAGTCAGAATTCTCTACTAAAGAGATGAATAATCAATAATCAAAATTGAAATTGCAAGATGAAGGAGACATACGATTTTAGAAGAGATATATTAAAAATTAAAAATATTAGAACTTAAAATATAAAAATATGGATTCTACAGTATTATAAACATTTCTGACTTAGAGTAGATCTTACATATAAAATAATTTATATAAAATTGGAATTATATGCATATAGCATGCCGTGTCGTCAGTATTGAGTAAATAATTTTTTAGATGAAGGTTATGCTGCTGGAGATATTGTATTTCAATTAAATGTTTTAAATGAAGAATTAATTCAATTTTTTGTATTCAGTCCCAAAAAGACATTTGCAGAAAACAAAAATTTTACGAAAAATACACTAATTTGCCTGTATTTTGTTTTTTAACCAAAATCAAATCGAAGGTAGAATAAGATGGTTAATTCTTTTATTCTTTTGCTATTTATTCTATTACTTTTTGTTTCTAGTAAAGAATTAGAGTAAAATTTTTACATTTTTGTTGAAAAAATTCTACTTTATAATAAAATAACAGTTTTAAGTACAATAAAAGATAATAAATAGAACTTTCCATTGAAAATCCTGGAAATAAAAATCCCAAAATTACTCAAGATAAGCATATCGTCTCATGTATGTCACAATTTATGTGAACCATTTCATAAATTTTTTGCATTGCTAATTACAATTTATACAGACACAATAAGACATTAACTGTGTAATTTTAAATTCTATAAAATGCTTTTTTTTAATTTACTTTAATATAAGTGCCTATTGTTTTGCAATACTTTTCATGTACTTATCGATGCAAACACAATGTTGGATCTTTATCGAGTTCAAATTTCGTAATACTCTGGAAGCGAAATTATATTTAAATAAGCAGCCGAATTCATTGCTGGGTCGTAAATTAGTTCGGTAGTTTAAAGAAAAAAGCTTTGTTGCATTCTCCAGTATTTTCCATTCTTCTACTTAATTTTTAATCGCCAAAAAAATTTACAAAAACTCGCACAGTACAATTCTCAGAAAAATATATACATGCTGCCACAATCTATTTTAAAGTTATTTATTGCATGTTGCCTTAATTTAAATACAAATAACCATTTCCCCACTCTTCGTAAAGCTATTAGTGTATTTTGTGCTTGATAGGGTGTATAGCTATAAATTCCATCATCTTATTACTTGCTAAAAATATGATAAATAAATTTTAAGAAATAATATATATGAGGTATTAATTGAAAATATTTTAACTGTGGAAACCACAGAAAATATGATTAACCTGCGAAAAATTCGGAAAAAATTAAAAAAGAAATTTTATCACGATTTTTTATTGTTAGTTATACAACATAATAAAACAGAGATGCTTATAGTTTGACTTTATTCAAACTCAAACTCAGTGGCAAAACAGCCCATGAGAGCCAGGGCCTACTGTGCCCAACCCAGTAAACGCGACCATTGCGAGCTGAGGTACATGAACAGATGTCCCGATCAGGTGGTCAGTCTGAAGTGAGATCCCCAGTGTTTAAGTCCTCAAGCAAGCTTGGTACTTCATTTATCGACCCACTGCAGTAAGGATGAAAGGTTGAGTTGGCGTTGCCCAGCCCGGGAATAGAACTTGGATCTACGGTGTGGACCACTCGACCACTGGATCTTGTCTTTATTTGTTATGATAAATAAATCATCTTTGCATATGTATCTTATAATTGAAATTAACCAGTCAGAACATATATTTAAAGGAAGAGATAATAGCTTCTATTGTGTAGATTTTGTAAAATGCATTTTTTTTGCTAATCATTTATGTAGTTTTTACATTAGTTTATGCTACATTATATTGAATGAATTAAAATATTGATTCATGATTTTTGGGAGCATTTTATAAGCAAGGTGTACCTTATATTCTACACTGGAATGTGCAAAATAACAAATAAATTTTCAAAGATTTTTCAAAAATTAATGAATTAATTCAAGTGAAATTCGGAGTGAAAAATACTTAAAAGTATTGCTTAAAGTGTGACAACAAAAAATCATGATAGACCAGGATTGATGTAACAATAGAGCAGGTGGAGGTTTTAATAAGGTATATGATCACCCTGACAGCACTTTAGTTCTCGCACAGCTAACTTTCATGTTGTTTATAATACTGTTCAGTAGGTCTTGGGACAATAAATCACAATTCTCCAATAAAATACATTTTAGATCAGACTTTGTTCTGAAAGGGTACTGTAATTGTTCTGCCAATAGCACTCCAAACAATCTACTTGGGATTCAGATGCAGAGATCTAACTGACCACTCCCTCCTTTGAATACCCTCAGTCTCAAGGTATTCGTCTACTAGTTGAAACTGTGTGGTCATGCGCTTTCGTCCATAAAAGAGAACTGAATGCCAACTGGCCCTCTGAAAAGCCTCATACATGGTTCTAAGATCTCATCCCTATACCTCAAGGCAGTCACGGTGACTCTCTGAGAGACGAGCACCCGTCAAAATCATGCCGATCTAGACCGTAACACCACCACCTATGTAATGATCCACTTCATGAATTTAGAGGGATGGTCCTTGGTTGTCTTCATATGTGAACCCGTGGAGAATTAATGTTCAGACTGAATCTCGTCCCATCAATGAAGAGAGCACTGGCCCACTGCTGTTGTGTCCAAGGATGATGTCCGTACTATGTACGCCGGACACTCCTGTAACCTGGAGTGAGCAGAATACAGACCGTTGGCCATCAGAAATAAAGCTTTATCTCATTAAGCCATCGCTAAGCAGTGCACCTCGAAGATGAAGTACTTGAAGCAGTGGAGAGCTCATTTAAGAGTTGAATAGCTGTCATCCCCTTACTGCGTCTTGCAGTTAACGCCAAGTAGTGGTTATCCTGGCTAGTGGTGGCTCTTGGGCACCCTGTAACTGGTCTTATAGATATTGTTCCGATTTCCTGTAAATAGTTGTATATTCTGGAAACCACAAATGTCACACATTGAACCAACTTGCTATCTTCGCTTGAGATCATCCCGCTGCTTGCCATTGTAATCCATCAACCAGGCGTTGTCTTTGTGTCATTGTTTGCAAAAATTTCAAAAAATAATAGTATGCCATTAGAACACGAGAAAAACGAAACTACACAGAGTACTTCTTGAATTACCTGTCTTATAGTTTTCTTAAGGTATCCGACTACGTTTGGAACCGTGATTTTCAAAAGCGCATAAATGGATAATTTTCATGATATTTAGTGTCACTTAGATTAGACTATATGCATAAAATTGTTTTAAGGACATTTTGACAAAAAAAATGTATTTAAATACAATATTTTGGCAAAAAATTAACTCAGAATAATCTTTTTTCCAAACGTTCTCCTTTTGTGAAAAATGCTTCTATTATAATAATATTTTGCCTTTATATAGCTCAGGCCTCTGTTCAGAGGCTCAACTAGAATTTTTGAAATGTATAACTTAGAAAAAGATTTATTCTTATTTTACGACAACAGAGGGGAGCAATTTTAAGAAAAAAACGCGAATAATTGTTTCAATTGGTTGTAACTCTGAAAATAATGTGAATTTTTCAAAAATTCTAGTTGTGCCTCGGTAGAGAGGTCTGAGCTATATACAGGCAAAATATAATTATAATAGAACCATTTTTTACAAAAGGAGAACATTTGGAAAAAAGATTATTCTAAGTTAATTTTTTGTCAAAGTATTATATTTAAATAAATTTTTTTTGTCAAAATGTCCTTAAAACAATTTTATGCATGTATTCTAATCTGAGGGACACTAAATATCATGAAAATTATCCGTTTATGCGCTTTTTTTAAAACCACGGTTCCGAACGTAGTCGGATACCTTAATTATCCTTAAAAAAGAGAGATCGAATTTGATTGCATAATTGGAAAAAAAATTATTTGCCGTGTTTACCATTTTTCATTGAAAAATGTTCCTTTGCATATGAAAATTCAAAGAGAATATGTGTTTGTTTATTAGCTTTTACAGAGAGCGAGACCAGTGCAGTATGATATATTTCACTCAATTTACGTGTCCCTAAATTATCGCTTTTTCTTATTCTGTTGTAGTCTTCAAACACTGGATAAATTATCAGGGATTTTTTTTCTTATTTGATAGTAGTTCATAAATAATTTTCCTTCTTATCAATGAAATATGTTGATTTATGTAAGATCTTAGTAATAAAAAGATTGCCTTTTGTAAAAGGCTTTGATAAGTAGGAATTACTATATTTTACACACTTCTTATATACATTAATAAATAATTAATGCAGCTATATTTATGTTAATCATTATTTAATTGAAAGAAAAAATATAAGTATTGTTGTTTCCACATCCCCGCACAAATAACTTTTGTTTTCTTATATTGTTTAAAAAGAAAAAAATGAATAACAACAAGTAAAAATCTAGATTTTTTCTTTTGGAAAAAAACTGTGCTTAAGCTGTTGAGATAGATGTATCATTTTCTCATAATCAATAATTTAAAATACTATTGCGTCAAAAAATTCTTCTATATTCATTTCGCAATGATCGTCAGTAAAAATGTATCTAAAATGGCAAAATAATTCTAATGATTCTGAAATTTGAGTAGCAAGAATTATAGGAAAAGCGAGCAATTGCAAATGTATTGAACAAAACTAAAAGATTATAAAATTGTTTTTTAAAAAATTGAAATAGTTTTTTTATTTCTGAATTTGTTTGCAACAAAAATCACTTTTATAACCCATTTCACTTTCTAGATAACAATAATTTTTTTTATTAAAAAAAAATTACTAATATATCTCTCCAGCAAAAGTTTTCAATATCTTTCCCCAGCAAAATAATATATCAAGAAACAAAAAAAAACCCCAGATACTGTTCCCATTATAATGAAACAGCGTGCGAGTAAGTCCATGCCCTTAAATAGGTTTTCAGGAGCACAGAAACAAAAATTAAATTCTTTTGTGTAAAAATTTGCACCTCACTCATTCTGAGAACTGCACCATTTTAATTTTCTTATCTGAAAAAAGATTATGAGCAGTTAAGAACTATATAATGTTCTACTTAGAACTTTAAAATTGGACATTGAAGACTATTTAAAGTTCGGTAAAGGATGAAATAAAATACCGTCTCAAAAACAGCTTCTTGCCTTAAAACTAAAGTAAGACAAGAAAGAAAAAAAGTGAAGCACATAGCGCCTTGAGCGAAACACGTTTTTCTTTGTCCTATGATAGGTCGCATAACCATTGGCGTCGTTGCCAGTTTTAAAACTACTATCTCATCGTCTGCTTTTTAAGAGCTTAATGTTTTGCCTCGTGGCCATTTGGGCTCTGAGACCTCGCTGTGGGGGAAAAGGTACATTAAAAGCGTAAAAGATGATTGTTTGCTATAAAGATGATCGCAGTGGAACCGCGATAAACAATTTTTCCCCTTAGTCCTTAAACAAACTTTATAATCGAGATAAATATTCACATTCATGCTATCACAATAACAACATAAAAACAAGCTAAAATGCATAGCAAATCAGTGTTTGCTTATAAAAATAAAAATTCCACAGACTCGCACCATGAATAGACTGAAAAACGCTAGAGTTCATTTAAATTCTTGTTTTATGGTATTTTCTTTTCCTTATTAGACCTATAAAATAGTTTTCAAATACGAGCGTACCACGAGCTATTTGCTCAAAGTTCTTTGATTTCTTTGTGAGGCAATGTATTTACTTTCTTTACAAGAATTTTCCCCCCTTTTTCGAATATTTAACCGATAACAGAAGACTTTGGAGACGTTGTAATAAGTTTGCACATTTTTTAGCTAGAAATTTGAATGAAATCAGCTTGTGAATAGAAGGGGAAAAGAAGTGCGTGGAAGAAAAAGTTGTATTCAATGGATAAGAAAATAGAAAAAAAAAATAAGAATATGTTTTAAATAATACAATTGTTACAAAAATTTTGAATGATTGAAATTACATGAACAATTGTATAATCAGTTTACAAGTATATATGTAAATACATTCTAAAATTTGCTTAATTTTCCACGAAATTTTTTTTTTCAGAATTAAATTTTTTGCTTGTTCAATTTAATACTTCGTGAAAAACATGCGCAACTTGTTTGAAAATCACTTCGTTACTTTTCTGGTCTCTATATTTTAAAATAAGTAACTTATTGTTTTTGTAATTAATATCTATCTTTCTGTTTTAAAACTTAGATAAGGAGTTTAAAAAAGCTTATTTGATATTTTTGAAACACGATTAAAATGAGTCGGAAGTAGTTAATAGTACTTTTTTTAAAAAAGAAATTCAAATTCAGATTTTTAAACAATTTTCTAAAATTTATTATTTAGTTCTCGGGGGAAAAATATTGTTACAAATAACAATAATATTCGAAGCTTTCTGTTTATTTCAATTTTGTTAACAATAATTCTGAATACTAAACTCCCCATTAATTCTGTTCAGACGAATTGATTGTTTAAAAGTAATATAAATAGATTTAAAGAAGGGGGGGGTTACAGGGAAAACAGACCACTCAAAAGATTCAACTTCAACCCATTGTAGCTTAAATATCAATAATAAGAAACAAAAAAGAAACATTTTTAAACAGAAAATGTGAAGAAATTGAAAACCATCCAGGGGGGGTTTGAAGTAATCTAGTATTTAAGCCAAAATCTTTATACTTAATAAAATTAGTTCAATTTATTACTAAAAGATTAAAAGATTTTATATTTATTAACAAAAAAATAGTAGAATTAATGGTACGCCATTAAATTGCATAGAAAAACATGATTTGTGGCTATTAATAATTACGTTCAATTATGTGATTTATGTATGAAAATTTATTTTAATTTAAATTAGGTCTCAAAATTTTTTATTTGCATATTTCCTGGCAATAATTTTCTACCAAACGCTTACGTACACAATGCCTTTTTTTAGAAATGATTGCTCACATTTTTCTTATTTAAAGGTACTTCATCTGAAAGGTTTTTATGCAACTAGTTCCACAAAACTTGTCATTTTTACTTTTTTTCGATATTTCTTTTAACTGTATTTAACAATCATAAATATATATGTTTTATATCTTATTGAGAAATATTTAATTTATCTTTGATTTTAATTTTTGGTTATTCTACTTTTGCCACCACGGAGTCTCTCACTCGATATGACAAAGATTTATCAGAAAACTTTTAAATATATATATATTAACCAAAATATTATAAAAAATGATTTGGCTGAACCACTATACCCTAGACATAAATAATTCTTTCGAAATTAATTTGCTTATTTTATTGAACATCTTATTTTATCAATATATTAAATATTGTTATAGGTGATTGTCAGAATTTAATAAGAAAGAATTTTTATTAATATATATTTAAAGATGCGTGCATTTTAATTGTATTATGTTTTAATCTGTTTAATGATAAATTTCTAAAAATGACAATTCGAAATACTAATAGCAGATTTATACATACTTTTTGTATAAAATTAAAGTTTTTATCAAGATATTCGGATTTATTTGGTGCTTACGTACACTGCTGTACAATTGCTAAGGACGGATAACACTATCATCCATAGCAACCACAAAATGAAAGGAAGCAAAATGTGGAAAATTAGAATAAGTGCGGGATATTAGTAAGAAGAAGTATGAGTATACAAATTTTTTCCCCACGTCTGTTCATCACGTGATAGCGTTCATAAGAGCTTTAAAGGTTTTGACGCGTGTGGACAGTTGTTGTCTCAAGTCAAAGTTTTACAGGAAAGATTTAATAGACGAACTTAAAATTTTTGGCATGTCTTCCCGACATCACATAGATGATTTTATGCGTGGCCGAATTATTGGAAAGATCGAAGGGCGAAAAATAACAGATGTTGCCAGGGAGTTCGATATCGCTCACAGCGTTGTTTCGCGGCTGTGGAAGTCATTTAAAACTACTGGAATGTGTAGTAGACGGCACGGGGAGGTCGTTAGAAGTACGACGCCTGCAGAAGACAGATATATCGTCCTATCAGCAAAAAGGAACAGGCGCACCACAGCTCAGCAAGTGGCAAATCAGTTTCTTGCTGCCTCAAAAAAGCAGATCTCCCGAAAAACTGTTGTCAGACGTTTGACGGGAGGAGGACTATACGCACGCAGAGCTGTTGTGTGTATCCCATTGACCAGACAGCACCGTACTGCCCGTTTTCAATGGTGTCGTGAGGATCAGAATTGGACTGAACAGGACTGGGCATGCGTACTCTTCTCAGATGAGAGTAGGTTCAGTCTGTCATCGGATTGTAGACGCCAACTCATCTGGCGCGAGAGTGGTACTGCTTATCGTCCAGAAAATATCCAGGAAAAGGACCGATATCCGACATGCAGTATCATGGTGTGGGCCGGCATCATGATCAATGGCTGCACGCGCCTACATGTGGTTGCGAATGGGACTATGACGGGCCAACGATACATTGATGAAGTTCTACTTCCTCATGTTCGTCTTTTCCGTGGTGCTGTTGGTGATAAATTTGTTTTTATGGACGACAAGGCAACATGTCATCGAACACTCGCTGTTCAGGATTGTCTAGACAGCGAGGGTATTCAACGTCTCGTATGGCCAGCGCGTTCTCCAGTTCTAAACCCCATTGAAAATGTGTGGGATGCTTTGGGGAGGCAAGTTGCTGGTCGAAACTATCCTCCGACAAACAAGAACACCCTCATCCGTGCACTCACAGAGGAATGGGATAAATTGCCTCAACAGCTGCTGGATAATGTTGTGCTAAGTATGGTACGACGTGTGGAATGTTGCATCACACTCCACGGTGGACATATACCGTACTGATACCTTTCTTTAAGGTGCCTGCTGACTTTTAGATGCATTGTTCCATTTCTCCGTACGCTGATCAAATGAACATTTTTTTTTCTTTCAGATGTTTCACAGCTTTTGTACTTTCCAGAACAATAAATATTCTTTATTCTAATGTCTGAACAGTGTGGCAACTATATTTTATCCTACTAGGCCTCATGTCTCGCTTAATGTTATGCTACATAGCAATTTGTGATCCGTCCTTAGCAATTGTCCAGCAGTGTATTATTGCACCAATAGCCAACTCAAATAACTTGCTAAGTTGGCAGCCCCGATTACCTACGCGTCATATGGTCTGAATTGACAACCATGTGCTTCGTTTCATATTATGTCCTCAATAGGTCGCGATAATACACAAACAACTTTTTAAAAAAAAATTTGCAAGGCCATTATATTGAGACAAAAAATAGCAAACAACAATTTTAATGTATGAAAGTAATGAACTCAACTTTAATTTATTACTTTCTCCATAACCTGATCAAGAAAAATCATATTTTCTCAATGATCCGTTTAACAGAAGCTTAATCAGAAGATAATAATAGAGATAGATACGAAAATTAAATTTAAACTTGAAAAATCCAATCAAAATTCTTTAAGTTCAATCTATAACTTTCCCCAAACCTTGAATGAGAAAAAAATCATCCATCTTTTGTACAGTTATACCTAGCTGAGAGAACCACCAGGCTTTGTTAAAAATAATAGATAAAAATATTTTAATTTTAAAACTAAAATATTTAATCAAAAGTTATATTTAATATTATCCTACCCAATTATATTTTCACTAAATCTTGAATGAAAAAAGCCAACTTTTCCACATATCCATCAGTCAAAATATTGATAACAAATGTGAAAACTTTTAAACTTAAACTTAAAATATTTAATTAAAAACTATTTGACATTATGTTAATACTCTATTTTTAACCAACTCTCCCTGAGGAAAAAAAAAACTTAATACATCCAAGCTATCTACTTCAATCTGAGTAACCACCAGTTATTATTATATATAAATACATTAAAAATTTTGTAAATTTATAATGATCATAGATTTTTTGGAGGTCAAAAACCTTCTGAAGCTCATCTGAAATATGTCAGATCGTTCGAGGATACTCAACAATAACAACAGTTTTATAAACCTAAAAATCTTTCATCAAAAATTATTTATTATCACCTCATCCTATTTAGTTCTCTAAAACCTGACAGATCAAAATCCTACATTTCTGAAGATCAGTGGCGCACACAGGAGTTTTTCAGGAGGGGGGAGGGGTATAATGCTTGTATATTCTTGTATAGGGGTATATTCTTGTATAATGCTCCTTTTGATTTTGTCGATTTTGGGTACAAAACACAGTAAAAAACTAATTATTGAATAAATAATTAGCATTAATTAATAAAATTAATCATTACTAACAAATACTTAATTAAATTTTACATACTATGTACTTAGAATTATAATCAATCGAAAAAAAAATCAAGGGCTTTGGGAGGGATCCGGACCCCCAGGACCCCCTTGTGTGCGCCACTGCTGAAGATTCATCACTCAATATGGAGAGCAGATCTAAAAAAAATTAAACATAAAATATTCAATAAAAAATTATTTACCATTATTTTAATTCACCATTTTATTCCAAACCCTGTCCGTTGTAAAATTAAAATTTATCCTAATGATCTCTACTTTTGTCCGTATAACCATAAAAATTTTTTTTAAATTTTATATAAGCCTAAAATCTTTCATAAAAAAATTATTTAATATCACCCCAACCCATTACTTTCTCCAAACCCTGACCGAGAAAAATCCACCATTTCCCCAAGATCCATCTGTCAGAGTAACCACCAGGTAATAACGAAATTACCACAAATCTCTGCGAAGACATTCGCGTCGTATTAAAGAAAAAGATCCGTTCAAATGAACGAAGAAAGAAAATCACCTCCGTTCCATTACGCGTGGATGTTTTACTGATGCATTATCAGACACGCATATTAATTACAGACCAATTTATCGAATACGCCGAAAAATTTAAGACACGCTAAAGATAGGGAAGAGAAATGGTGATGCGGATGTCATTTAAAGAAGGGCTTTTTGCTTGATGATTTTTGGGGGTGGGTGTCAGGGTGAAGAATGGCCCTTTTGGGTGTGGTTGCCCACAGAAATTCTTGGGCTGCTCTTAATCCATTTGTCCGGCTTTATGATTTTTCAAAGAAGGCTGCAGAAATTAATCGAAGATGTGGGAGGATAGGGTAGAATTTAACTTTTATGACAGGGATGGGACAAGGGGGAGATGGAATGGAGGAATAAGTTAGGACAGAGAGATAGTTTTGGTGCTTAAGGCTGTCTTCGGTGTAATGTTACGGAATAGCACCCAGGTTTGGAAAACTTTTACAGATAAAAAAATATATCAACATAAATACTATATTCAGGCTTCACTATCCTATAGAAAACATAATTCATCATACTACTCAGTTTTATCTGAGTTTACCCATTTTTTCTGGTATAAAATATGTTTCACGTTTTTTTCTCCTATCCTATAATGTTAAATGAGATTTCCTTTTACGTGTTTAAAGGTAAAAAATAATTATTTGCAGTATATTTTGAAAATTTAAAAACGTTTTTTTATAAACAGATGTATGAATTACAATGTTGTAAGTTTTCTTAAAAATTGAGAAGCTTTCATTGTAGATAGCTCAATATACTTGTAAATCTAATTTCATGTGTGCACTTTAATTATTGTAGAAGGAATAGCATTTAAAACTCACTTAAAGAATTTAAAAGTTTAATTAAGTGGTGTGTATTTTATGCTATTTTGTGGGAAAATAGCAATTTACATATTACACAAACATAGGTTACAGGCAAAAAATGTGCAAAAACCACTAATTTTATTTTAATTTATAAATCACCCCATATCCGATTAAGACTTTATTTTTGCGAAAGAGAATTTAACATAAAACACAATTAAAACAAAAATAGATTAATTTTATTATAATTTTGTTATCTTCATTACTAAGCTAAAAAAGTTCAAAAGATTTTTTTTAAAGAAATGGCTCTCTTTCCTCTCATATACACCAGCACACACCAAATATGTTGCAAAGAAAATTTTTAGCCACAGAAATGGTACTTTAAAAAAAAGAATACAAATTTGGTATACATAGATGCAAATATATAAAAGTTATTTGTCTTTATAATTACGAGAGGCCTTTTAATATTAATTTTTTTAATAAGCCAGCTCTTGTGCTTATGCAGGTCACAAAACGGAGCTCGTTTATCAAATTATAAACTGTTTGCATCAATTACTGGCTAAGCCAACAGAAAATAATTTGTATAAGCAGTAATTTAATTGAATGCTCGTCTGTTTGTAATAACAGTGCTAGTAAATATGACGTAACACATAAAGAGAAAATAAACTATAATGAATGAAAAATTTATTTCCTCTAGTTTTTAAATCATATTAAATATTTTAAATTTTTTAATCCATGTCTAAAATTTAATATATATATATATATGACACTTCCCATAATATTATAATAAAGACAATTAAAAATCAAAAAAAAAATTTTATGTTTGAGGAATTTTGACAGTGAGTGATGATAAATATCAAAAAGTATAGCAAAAATAGTTTTAATACGATGATTCTTTTTTTCCCCAGGAAATTCTGTGACTAATCATTTAAAATTATAATGACCGCTGAAAATTAATAAGATAAAAACGGACACTCTCATTACATTTTTAATTTCCTAATCTCCCAAAGTTTTTTCATGGATTTATTGAAAATTAAAAAAAATTTATCTTATAATATTTATTAAAAAATTCTGTTTAAATCATTCATTTCCATGAGGTTAAGAAAAACACGGCATGTGATTCCTAAGGCTTAATAAATCTATTACGCTTGAGACATTTTAAAGGATGTAGTTTTTCTTTTTAAAAAAATTGGTTAGAATTTCAATTTTTAAAAAAGATATTAATGAATCTCTTCAGTTTAACAAGAATTCTTATTAAATGACGAAACTCATTATCGCTGATATATGTATATTCTTAGTAAAGTTCTACAGTAGTTTAAGTGTCCACAATTTTATAGAATCAAATTGCCGTAGAGAAATTTCTATTCAATATGAGATAATTAATATAAAAATTTGGAAACTTTATGTGTTCACAGGCATCTTGGCAATTATAAAATTTGCTCATTTCAAACTTTTTTCCTTGAATGTCTGCAAAGATCCTGCCACTGCTCGCTGAAATTCCTTTTCTTATACATTCACACACCTTCTTTCATTAATAAAAATATTACTCAAATCTTACCTTCTTTTCAAGAAATGTTCGCATTATAAATTTTTATCATTATAGTTATATTCTTATATTTTTGCACAAAATAATTGCTAGATTTCTAATGTAAAGTCAATAAATTTTCATTATATGGATACGCTTCCAATACATTCATCACATTAACCCCTTCAACGGTCAATTTCAAATGTTCCAAAAAAGCCACATTTTTTATTCCATATAATTAAAAATAACACTTAACAGAATGATTACCGAAATATTTGCTTTTTATTAGTACACTCTGCATGCTATGAAGAATGCTTCATATATCTTAAAAGAATTTATCTCATATAAAAAAAATTCATGTTCGTGTTTTTTTTCAAACGGTTGAAGATTTTATGTGTGTGTTCATACATACATCACTTATAATTTGAAGCACGGTAATACTAAGCCTTACATTGCATTGGGAATAATTTCGACTTTTTTTTTGGATTATCTTTCCATTCTAATTTCTTCTCAAGCAACATATTGTACATTGTCTCTCAGATCTCCGTTTTTCATCGAATTTTTTCAAGAATCTAAACTCTTGTCTTTAATGAAAAATCCCCGCCTTGACCACAAAGATAGTCCTGGATGAGAAGTATTTCAATACCATGAATCAACAGAGCATCTCTTAAAAGCAGTAGCACTAAAACTCTCACTATAATAGTGCTTCTCAAACTTTCAATACTTGCGACCCAATATTCAAACACAATTTTCATCCCGTCCCCCTCCATACAATAACGATGTATTGAATTCGATAATACGATACGTTGACGTTAAAGCTATATATACAACACGACTTTAACCTCCTCGCCACCGACGTATTTAAACGCCTCGCTCAAACAGTGTGTAAATTGTCCGGACGTATATATACGTCTTTCCGAAATATGTTCACTACTATCCATAAGATTATTCCGAAGACTTTAGAATGGAATAAAATGACCTTAACATTATTTGAGGAGGATTTTCTTATTTTCCCTTTCTCCCTCCCCCAAAATACACATGCGTGCATTACGTACAAAATGGTAGCATTGGTATTGGTAATAATTAAACTTGTTCTTAGCTTAGTATTGTTAAGATAATTATAAAGAACATCGTGCTGTACTGATACATTTATAAGTGTATTATATCAGTATAAATGTATTTTTTTTCATCATGGCAGAATGTATTTTGTTTGTTTTACTTTAAAAAAATTTTAATAAGTTTTTGAAATAATTTTTTTTCGACTTTTCAATAGGCTCTCGCCTCCCTTCTAGGGTTATCACGCCCCCTAGGGGGCGCGCAAAACAGTTTGAGAAGCGCTGTACTATAAGAATTAAAAATATGTGCAACTCAAACATAGAAAGGAAAATATATCAGTGTCCATACAGCGTACGGGTAAACCGGATGTAGACAGCTTATGTTAGTCCATACGGCAATGTGTGTCCATACGGCAATGCAATACGTGTATGGGCAAACCAATTAAAGAGTTAAAACAACAATAACAACACCCCCTCCCCTGAAAATCGGTAAAATTGCAATGGTCGGTCACTTTTTCTTAGCGAGACACAACTTTGATTGATCAATGCTGTATCAAATGAAATATTAATGTTTAACTAACTAACTAAGAAGAAGAAGAATAGTTTTAAATGTTTTCATTAAATTTTTCTACGCCCCATTATTAAACTGCCATGTCGTTATATGATTATGCGGCATGTAAAAGATCCCTAGAGTGTCTACTTGGCTTGGGTGCACTTGTTAAAATTAAATCCTAGTACAGGTTTGTATTGTCAGAGCTCAGGTGCCTCCCTCTAGGGAGGGAACTGGGAGTCAAAATTACCTGCAACGATTAGTATCCGCCCCTATGGTGCCGCAGTAAAAAGAGACACCTGCTTCTGGGGAATTTACTGGGTCTGAAATGGTAAAACGCTAATCCGCAACCCATTAGAAATTTAAAAAATTAAACTGCATGAGGGATAATGGCGGAGGACCTCGTAATTTTGAGACATAAATAACAACACTTGAACTAGTGCACCTGAGCTGAGTAAATTCTGTGTCCATATATATATGTAGCCACAAAATATCCTCAACCGTTTGAAAAAGATATGCGAACACGAAATCTTTTTCTAAATATGAGGGAAATTATTTTAAGATATACGAAAAACATTCTTCACAGCACGCAGAGTGTACTTACAAAAGCAAATATTTAGGGAGTTTTGTGTTCCACAATTATGAAATAAAAGTAGCGTGAAAACTTTAAAATTGAAAATTTAAAAAAAAACCAATTATCCGTTTTCGCATTTTGTTAAATATTTTGCTTAGCTATATGCATTGAGAAAAAACGATCTTTTTTTAGGAATATTTTGGGCAAAAAAATTGACCGCTTAAGGAGCTAAAGTGGGACGTCGATAATCAATCAAATTAATTTGGAAGTAATTTAGATTGAATTATCTGGAATAGTTGTTAATTAGTACATAAGTTTTTCGTTCTTTAAAAAAGTAAAACATACATCTGATCATTTTAATGTTAATATTCAATCTCACACTTCTTAGAGTTCAGCGAAATATTTTTCCTTCTTTCCTTGGTATTCCAAGAGATTCCTCCATTAATTTTGTAATTTTTATAGAACTATGAAAATTAATAACTCGTTACTAATCAATAACAAACAACAATTCAAATCGTTATAACATATTTTCCCCTGAAAATCAAGCGCTTTTGAATTTATTTTGAACTTTATTGTGATACCAAGAAAAACTGATAATTTTATATAAATGCGTTGTTTTTTACTTATTAATTTCTTCGCATAAGCATTGTTCAATAAATTTTTTTTAAAAAAATATATTGTAGACATTTTTGAGTGCATTATATTTCTAACCATTATATAAAAAAAAAACTCATTGTAAGTAAATATTGAATATTTTTTTTATCTATTTATAAATTTTCTTGAGTAGTATGACTAGCGCTTAAAAACTGCAATAAAAAAATTTAATCTAATGTACTTATTCACTTAAAATCTTTCTCAGTCATTCGTCAAAAATAATATGAGATAATAGATACAGTGTTATAATGTATATTTAAAAAAACGACTTCAAGTACATAGTTATCCTACATTAGTAAAGTTAATTTGTAAATCGAACTAAACCGTTGTATATATTATTCGTCTTAAGAAAAAATATTGCCAAATTTTATTCTCGTGTGCTTATTACAGATATCAAATGAAAGTTTAAAAGTAACATGCGCTACTCAATCAAAATGATTTTCGATGTAAAATCTGATTTAAATACTAGACAAGTTTAGCATTTCCAATACTTCGAGAACTTCAAATAGAAAATAATATTTCATATGAACTCAAAAATACACTAACATACAATTTGCAATGAAGCATACATCAGTAAAGAAGTAATGGAAAGCTTACATAATTTTATAATTTATTATTTAATTATTATATGAATATTTCAGAGAAGTTGAATGTACCTATTCCCAATAAAATGGGGGGAGGGAGGGACATAAGTTTTGTGAAGTAAATTTATTCAGATTTGGCCAACTTCTAAAATATTTTCTTCCTTCAGAAATTATTAACCTATTAAAATATTTCAACATCAGTTTTACATTGAATAATGCTGCCATATAGTTTCTAATGTAATATTATCTAATGGGTAACAGTTTCACTTATAAGTAACAATGATATCAGAAATAGAAACACTTGTACATTGAAATAGAAACACTGTTATTTACTTCAATGATATCAAGTTAGGTTGTTTTCTTTCAAGGAAATATCGAGACAATATGCTAATTATTTATTTATTAAGTTTCAATCAATTTTCTTTACATAATATTTAGGTGAAATTTAAATATTCTTTTATCATAAACGAATTTTATAAAGTTTCATAGCAATTTGGTATAGTAGTATAAACAACAAATTATTTTACCACAAGTTTATTTTACTTTGCTATCTATTTTATTAAATCTTGATCAGGTTATCTAAAACCATGTGTTATATTTAGTTCAATAATAAGACATTTATCATACGAGATACTTAAAGTAGATGTTTGCCTTTGATTTATTTTTAATCTTTGAAACTTTCACTTAATTTATTTCATTAAATCAAAAATAAGTTTCAGTACTTTTAGTCCACTAAAATATTTAAGCATCCTCAAACAAATTTGATAAAAGAATAATTATTTAAATCTTTGCTTGCATTTTTCCCTTGATATACATTTAGAGAAATACAGTTTCCTTTGATTTCATACAAATCTAAAGTAGCAATTATTTAGGTTTCTTTCATGCATATTTTTGTTGAATGTTAATGGCTATCAGTAACTTCCTAATATATCATATTCAGTGGCGTCCCCCCCAAAGCCCTAGATTTTTTTTCGATTGATTATAATCCTATTGAGAAAACATAAAATTTAATTAAGTATTTGTTATTAATAACTAATTTTGTTGGTTAGCGCTACTATCTATTCAACAATTAATTTTTTATTGTTTTTGTTTTCGAAAATCGACAAAATCAAAAGAATATGTTGAGTGGCGTATTGGAGCATGATACGAGAAGGGTGAACTTTCGATCCTGCTTCCCACCCCTTGAAAAATTTCTGTGCTAGTTATTGATCATATTGATAACTTTTTACTTATAATAAACTTACATAAGTTGATATAAAATAGTTTTAGTAATACTCTGTTCTGAGATTTTTCTAAGGTACTGTTCCATAATTCTATCCTCATAACTCGCAATTCATGTACTCCCTTAATCCCTATACCGAAATATATATATTGAATATATTTATATAGTACAAAAAATATAATTGATCCTTTTGACTCAGGAATTTGCATCATTAAAAGTATTTCATGATATTCTAATATTATACATTCTTTTTAGATTATTGTTATCTAAATCCTAGCCTTAAGTCTTCGATTGCACTGAAAAATACTCTTATAGCCCTTTCCTATTGATTTAAAAAGAGCAAGCTGATCTTAAATTTCTGAAACAGAAGTATATTTATCAATCGCACCTGTCCTGTTTGTAATAATCCTGTTGTAAGCAATTTTCACAAAACCTGTTCTAAGCCAATCTCTAATCAACAAAAGAAACATGTTTGCCACCTTTAATATCTGTAAGAGTAAAAGTTTAAAAATGGGAATTTTTATGTATAGCGCCCCTGGACCCCCCCTCCTGGGAATCGATATCTGCAAAAGAAGATCTCTACTAAAATTTAAAATCCTCAGGTCTACTGTTTCAAAAACGGGAATTTATTTTATCTATAACGCTCCCGCTACCCCCATATTTCACCTTTGGGTGTCGATTTCCACAAAACCTTTTCTTAGCTGATCTCTAATCAACAAAAGGAACATATCTGCCAAATTTGGAGATTGTAGAACAAATATTTTTGGAGATGTCATGATGAGTGAGGGAGTTAGACGCTCTTTTCTATATATGTATAAACCATTATTTAATATACTTCTTTATTGATAAACATAAATATCAGTATCAGAGCACTGTGATTATATTTTATTTTTCAAATGTGACTACGGATTGGTATTCTCACCACTCTCTCTCTCTCTCTGTGAATATCCCTTTTAAAGCAATTTTAACCTTATTATTTAATTCCATCAACTTATTATTTCATCTCCTAATTTTGTTTTTGATCAAATTACGAGAAAAAATTGCATTTTGAAACATCTTTTTTTTTAAAAAACATTATTTTGGGCATCTGCCTACGTTTCTAAGTCAACGTTTGATTGAAATTCAAATTTTTTTATCCATTTCATTTTGTGCAGGAAAAAAATGAAGCAGCGAAAAATTTTTTTAAAAAAGAGGAAAGTCTATGCTATACACAAATGGTGAATTTTAAACATATGATGTTGAGCATTATTTTAGTAAATAATAATCAAAACTTTTATGAAGATTGTACTTTTTTGTCAAAGTTATATTACTTAAAATTTGATACCTGAAAAACTTAAGAATGTATTTCTTTCATATTTTGTATACAATTTATTTAAAGTATGATAAAAACAACAATTCAAGGATTTATCTCTAAACTATTTATCAATAGTTTTTTTAACAGTTTATTGTTATGAATACAATGCATTTTATAAAATTTTCTATTCTATTCTTTTGTTTTTCGAACCATAACTTTTTTTTATAAATTTGAGTAATAATTTAGATTTTAATTCATTGCCTTTATAACGGTGTTAAGTATGTTATGTAAAAATATACTTCCAATGTATTGCTTTGAACTACATGCATAGTGTTTTGAAAATGGGTATAATTTTCATCAAATTTTACATAAAATACCTCTTTTGAATAAATTTTAATTGTCATATAATTTTTTATTGTTATTTTTCATTAATTTAAGTCGTAAACACCAACAAAATAACATAAAATTATTAATAGCATGGCATTTTAGAAGACTTGTCTCCGATCGCAGACAGGTACGTTAAAAAGGTATGTCGAAATAAGCGTAAACAAAAAAAACTATTTCGTTGAGCTGATTTTATTAGAGATATTTTGTGTCCTTTCAACAAATATAAACATTGAAAATATTTCTCCTCCTTAAATTTTATCTTTCACTCGCTATTAGTTCCTTTCCAATAATCCATAAAATAAACACAAACACATCATTAATCAAACAAAAGAAAAAAGAAAATATTTTGCTAAATTATTTAAAAATTGTTTACAAATATTTCCATTCAACGCAACTTAACAACTCTTCCTCCGACAGTCAGAAATAAATTCTCCGGATTGTTGCAATAATCCGTGAAAAAGTTCATCCCATTAAAACATCCTTTATTTATTGTTTTTATACCTTTAATCTACCCTCACCCGAAATCATGTAAAAAGGAGGAGAAAATTACATTGTTCATTTGCGCCTCTCAAATTACCTGAGACGAAAGTTGTATTATACCCCCTATTGCATTAGGGTCACGAGGAAGTAAATGGAAGGGGAAGAGACCCTCTCCCGAGCCTCCCCCATTCAAAGAGCGTTAAAAGCCTTCATCGTCGGTTTCTTTGGTCTTCAACTAAGTAAGTAAAGAAAACTCACTAATTCATTTCTGTCTGAGAACAAAATCTGTACCCTTGGACTTCATTCCACCTCTCTTCCTTCTTCCATCCCAAATTAGAAATTCGAACGAACTGGGGTGTGGAGGGGGTATGGAAGAAAAGGGGTGATCCTGATGTGACTCTCCGCTGATTGCTTCGCCTGACATTGATCGTCTGGAAGGCTTTGCCATTAAAATTCCGACTTGGACTTCGAGCGTGAAATCGGTATCTCTCTGGATATCTCTTGCAGGGCGAAGACTCTGGCGGAGTTGCAAATGAACCGAGACAAAACAAAACAACGACCAAAAAAAAAAAGTAAAATAATAAATAAATAGAATGAAAACAAAAGGAAGGGGGAAAAATTCATCCTCCGCTTCGACTCAAGATGGAACATCCATCAGCGCAGGACCATCGCAAACTCCAGGAAAGAGAATAAAAGAATGAAAAGGAGGGAGAGAGAAACAGGAGAAAAAAAGGAGTATGGGCTCTCTCCGAGAAATGAAATTGAACAGAAAGGAAGAAGTAATCGATATAGTTTCTTAGCCACGCCCAACCGCCACATTCTTATGGATGGTCCAGGGCTGTCATTGGCCGAAGCCACTGCCTACCTCAATGACGTCATGCCATGCCAGGATAACAAATTAGAGTGAAAAGAGGCAAGGCATGGTCTCTGAGGAATATATTGGGGGTTATTAACCCTCCCCTCTCAAGAAAACCCCGGCTACGTCCCTGATTGTAGCACCGTTTCTTGAAATATTAAACTAAGGAATAAAATGATAAAAAAAAAGGCGCCATGCCGTCCAAATACATATCAATCTTGGAGCTAGCTGGGATATGTCAAAACGCTCCTTTTTCCAGGGACCATCAGTTTCAACCCCCTTCCAGAGAGCAAAACAGAACGGGAGAGGGAGTTCAGTGAAAAATATATTTTCAAAAGAACTTGAGACGATGATTTTTAATAATATTTTTCTTTTGGAATAATTTCTTATATTTGCTTTTTTACTTTAATATTTTCTTTTCGACATTTTTCATTCCGTTTTTCCTAGATGCGCATTTTGGCTCTGATTTCTTGGGCCATATTTCTTCGGTGAACTCTGAATTTTTTTTAAAAAACTTATTTCAGTTATTTTTAGGGGGGCTGGGGAGGTTGAATTCTAGAAAGAAACCAAACACGTATATTTTTTGGGGACCGATTTCTAAATTTTATAAATAAACGCATAAAACTTCTCTCCTGGAGTCGCGTTGCAATGTCTCATGTAATCGAATTGATAGCCATCGTAGTCGTCAAGCTGTCTGCTTGTTTGTGAAGTGGAGAAGTTTTTGTTTGCAAGGCAATCAAAGCATGTGTCGGCGCCTGACAGTGATTTTAAACACATTTCCTATCGTATGAAATATTCTCCTGTTTCCCCCTTTATGAGAGCCAGGAAATAAAAATAAAAACGCATTTCAAATAAGAAAAATATTGCTCTGATGCCAAAAGCCCTAGATTACATTGGGCTCATTTTATTATTTGTCGAATGTCTTTTGTCCGCGAAATACACGATTTTTCATTCATAAAGAATTTTCTCTGACGCAAATTTCTTTTATGCTCTCTCTTTTTCTCTCTCTCCCTTGCTCCTTTTTCTATGAATATAAAGCAAACTTCAAATTAAAAATAAAATTTCTTAAATTGAGTTTTTTCTCAAAAATTATATTAATGCTTTTTTAAAAAATATATACAGACATATTGCTTTGATATAATTTATTGTGAAAAAGAATCACAATTTAAAATATTTTAAAATTTCAAAATTATTTTCACGATAGATTCAGAAAAAGACCAGTTTATTGCTTCTGAATTCAAAAAAAGAAGAAGAAATTTATGAAGGAAAAAACAACAGCATTTTTTTTTCATCAAAATTATTCAAAAATTCTTATGCTCCAGTAAATTCTTTGAAATAGAGTCTCTTGAAGTTTGATAATATTTTAAGTTCAAATATTTAATTTTTTATAATAAGTTATTCCCTACAAATGATAAAGAAAAGTTAAAATATTACCCAATTAAAAAGCAAATTTATTTTGCGTCATTCTCTGACATTAATTTATTAAACTATTTTAATTTTTTTTTTAAAAAAAGTAAATATTACTTATACAATTATTGATTCAAGAATTCCTGTAGAAATTAGATATTTAATTATGAAAAAATAGAAGCATTGTGAATGGATCTTAATTTAAAAAAAATTAGAATTTGACAAGTATATTACAAGAAAGTAATGGTATAAATACCGTTAAAGACATGAAAGATTTGTGCTAAAACCAATAACGACACTACAAGAGTGCTTCACATAACATATATATAAATATTTTTAAAAAACCTTAAGTTTTTCAAGTTGAAAATTTTTTGTTGTTTTAAATACAAGCCTGATTTCACTAGTTTGAAATGATTTTTTGAACTTTGAAATTAAGAAAATTTCAAACTTGAGTAACTATTATTGCACAAAATATTTGATATTGATACAAATATATGATTTTGGTAGATTTCAAATTAACATGACATATTATTGATACAAGATTTATTATAAAAAATAAAAGGCTATATTTTATTTAATGGAAAACGTATATAATATAAAAATGGTTATTAAACTGAATTTAAAGTAACTGTTTTAAATATATAAAACTATACTTAACCTTAGAAAAAAATGAGAAAAAATGTTTAGCCCCTACGAAAGTCCATGCCAATACTAATCTTTTAGTAACATAATTTTATATGATTATTGTTAATATTAGAAATATTGATAAAACTATTGTTTTCTTAAAGGTTATAAATGTATGTAAATATAAGAAATATATATAACTAAAGGAGAATTTAAGTTAAAGAATAATTCCCTGAATTAATTATTAAAGATTAAAGTTTTTTTACAATATTTATTACTTCTTGTGATTGAACAAAATTTCGTGAATGAAAATATAATAGCCTAAAAATTAATGTAGTAAATGTACTTGTTCAATGCAATAATCTTATTAATATTAAACTTTTCTTTATTTTACATACACATAATTAAAATTCTGACATTTGGAGGGAGAGAAACAAAGGAAATTTTTTTTATAAAATTAACGGTTCTTGCGTTCTTTTTATATTATCATTAGATAATAAATTAGAAATGGAAAAGAAAATTCGAAACACAACCAAAGTTATTAATATTAATGTATAATCTTTTTATTTTGATCAATAGCTTAATATATATATAGATATTATTTTAAAACAAAGAAGCAAAAATTTTCAGCCTGAATTTTATTGTTACTCATTTATTCAGTTGGACAAAACTTAATAATTCTCAATCTATTTTCGTCAAAATGTGTGCTTGGATGCTTCGATGAACAAAACTATTTGTTCTCAATTAATTCTTTTTTTAAGACAATAAATGCAATTGCTTTTTAACGTAATTCATACAAGCAAGTTAAGTACAAATACATTTTTTTTCAATTAATTAAAGGGCTTCAGAATAAATTAACTTCACAATAGAAAAAATCACTCAAATGAGCTCTTTTCCCTAAAATCATTCATCAGAATTCCTTGAATTCTCTTCCACTATAATTAATATCATGAAGCTCAAAACTAATAAAAGGAGCTTATAGAATTAAGGAAAAGTTCAGTTCTGGAAAACATCTGGATTGTGTAGCAATATATTTCTGGAAATAAATCACGGAAGAAAAAATATTGCTTTTATCTTTAATTAAAAGACAAACTCCCGACCTCTTTTCCTAAAAGCTAAGCAATTTAATTTACTAAATGGTTATTTCCGTATGAAGTTAGAAAAAGCTCCAAAGAGAATTCCTCTCAAAAATGGAAAACAGACTATGTGGAAAATTTTAGGGAAATTCATTTTTCATGTTTGGGCCCCTTATATCGCATTAGGGATTATATGAAGTAATGTGATATCCGAAACTGACGCCGAAAGTTAAGAAAAATTCTATGAAAAATTAAACTCAATTATCAAGGTTTCAAACTTTATTTACCTTCAATTATTATCACATTTCTCTGTTGCCTATTATTTCTAAAGGAAATTTTTAATTGTAAATGGAAGTGACGGAATGTAAGTACTCTTTTTTTCCATCAGTGTATTCCGAAGTTCAATTGAGTCTGTCTTATTTTAATAGGAAATTAAATTAGATTTGATTAGGTTTATTTCGTAAGTATTTTGATTAGTTTGCTTCAAAGTATGAAAAAAATTGGCAGAAGTTGTGCAAATTTGATTAATATTAAGGACTTCTTTGGCAGTTTTTAATTTTTCTGATGGTATGAAAATTATTTTGAAGGAAGTTTTTGAAGAAAGAATTGTTAAATATTGCTTTGTTCTGGAAAATTGGATAATTCAAATAAGAGTTTTTAGAGGTGGAAAAAAATAGAGCAATTTTAAGAAAGCTTTTTTTTTCTAGAATGCTTCAGGAAAATAATAACGGATTATAAAAAACCAGTAAAGTAGAATAAATGTGATAATAATCATTTTTCATAAATGGTAAAGCTAAAAAAGCAAGAAAAAGTACAAATTTCTTCTATAAATTAAAAAATAATAATAAAGTCTTTCTTATTTAATTAATATGTGTTAAATATTTTGCGGTAAAAAACTAAAAATTCTATAAACATATTTGTAGAACGAAATTGATATGTGTGTGATTCAACTAATAGTGTATTTGTAATCAAAGCTAAATTATTTAACTTTCTTGGAAGGTCTTGCGTTTTAATGATTCTTTATTTTTCGTTAATTTCAATGCTTTATATGATATACAATTTATTACTTTGTTTTTTCGGTAAATAATATAACTTTTCCCATTAACTTACTTTGTATTAATAAATTGGGAATATTAAAATATAACCCTTTATTTGCATTAAATATTAACACTTCACTCATCATGTTAAATTTTTTTTTTAAAAAAAGATCCCTTTTAAATCATTAACAGTTGATTTTATCTATTCAAGTTATTGGATTTTAATCAATGATGCTTATCTATATCCTAGAACTAGATCGAGAAAAATATTATTACTAGCATCCATGAATAAGAATTTTAAATCATTATTATTCAAATAATTATTTATTAAAAATATAAGATGAGAAGAAAAAAACATTTTAAAATCTCATACCAATACAAAAAAATAAGCACCTTTCAAAGTATTACACTATATTACATTACATTTTAGCATTGTAAAAGAAATATTTATTTTCATACTAAAATATTATTTGATATTGTATATTTATTGAATATAAGAATTCATTAGCAATTATTATAAACATAAAAATAAAGTTCACATCAGAAGTCTTTACAAATAATTATTCCATATATTATCTTTAAATGTTCTAAGTAGCATTAAGTAAAAGCCAAGAAATTGTTAGAAACAGGGAACTAAAACCAAATGTATTGATCTGAATTAATCAAATCTCAATCAAATTATTCTATTCAACGTGCGAAAAAGTCATGATAAAACTATTTGTCTCTGTATTCACTTTTTTTTATAAACACAAAAATGAAAGAGTGTTTTTCTTAGTAATTGCCTAAATTCAGCAAAATATCTGAAGAAATACCCCTTAATGTTTTCGGGATTTATTGTTTCTTTGTATTTTTATAATAGGTTTTTGAATTGTAAATATTTTTTTCACAAACTTCTCTCTCTCTAAATTTAAAAAACTTTAAAAATTTTTAAAATTTTTAATTTATTTAAATTTTTTAATGTAGAACTGAAATAAAAATTGTTTATATTTTTTTATTTATTATTGCTCCTGTATCATTAATAATGATAGTTTTAAATTTGTAATAAATATGTGAAAATCAGGTGAGCAATTTTTTATTATATTCATATTCATTCATTAAAATTGGAATAAAAATTGAAATAAAAATTGTTTACATTTTTTCATTTAATTTTGCTCCTGTATCATTAATAATGATAGTTTTAAATCTGTAATAAATATGTGAAAATCAGGTTAGCAATTTTTTATTATATTCATATTCATTCATTAAAATTGTAATAAAAATTGAAATAAAAATTGCTTACATTTTTTTATTTAATTTTGCTCCTGTATCATTAATAATGATAGTTTTAAATCTGTAAAAAATATGTGAAAATAAGGTGAGCAATTTTTTATAATATTCATATTCAATCATTAAAAACTTACTGTGCATAGTAATATTAAGGAATTTTTCTATATTATTATTATTAAAATACTATGATATAGTGTAAATATTACTTACGAACAAAGAAAATTATAACAATAATTAGCCTTGAGCTACATTATAATCTTACTGGAAAATCTTCAATCATTCAAAGAACTTGAAAAGCAAATTAAATCACCAAAAAAATGTTTCTGAAAATTTAAAGTACATTACAACTGTAAAAATCCTTATTTACAGTTGTAATTAAAATAATGAGTTATTTTCAACAAAATCAAAGAAGAATTGAACGTCTTTTCGACATAATTTCTAGAATTCCATTCCTTTTTTTAGGATTGATCCCCAAGATTTCTGTAACACGAAATCATTTTTGTTTACTTTTGAGTAAAATTTATTTTCGACCTAAGTGAGAAATATTCAGATATGGTTTTACCTTTTCTACAAAAGTAGAACAATTTTAGAGAATTCTAAATATATCTCAGATTTATTCTTAAAAATACATGCAAAGAGTCGATGAATTTCTAAATGTTTTTTTCTGCTTAATTTTTGTGAAATATAAATTTATAAAATTTAGATTGACTGGCTTCCTAATTAGAAGACAAAATAATTGTTGATTTAAAAAGACTAATTTGAAGAAAAACTGGAAAGAGAGCAAAATTGCGACAGTAAAATTCTTAAATATAAAATGTATAGTGAATTAAATGCTTTATTTTACTTTTAAATATATCTAATCAATATTATATACATAAAATCTAAGTATTTATTTATTCTGAAAACTGTTTGATTTCTCTAAATACTGCTATGTTTGAAAATGACAAAATAAAATGATTATCTTCAAGAAATATTTTTAATTCATACTTCCGAATTTTTTAATGTTTAAAATTCGACAATAAGTAAAAGAAAGTTATAGAATAAATAAAATAGAGGTTTCTAATAAGTTAGGTGAGGAATTCTCAGAATATAACTTATGTAATTCAGAATAATACATCAATATTTTCTTCTATCTCTCTCCAATTAACTCTTTAACTTCATTTTTTCAAATGCTATTTCACTTTCTTTTCTTTTTATTTCTTTTAAAGTACACTTTAAAGAACGTTATCTTTAAAACTGAAGCATTTCATTTCAAGTACTAACATAAGCTCATTAGTACGTAAATTTTTACTTCTTTTTGTTCCTTTATTTACAGAAAAAAAGGAATACTCTAAAAATATCACAATTTCTTACGATCATGTATTATCAAAATACCAACTATACTTCTACTACTAAAATAAAATTTAATAAATCAATTTTTCAGATTGAACGCTATTTCGCTTCAATAAAATTTACAGTATTTTCTAAAAATCTAATTTTTAACATGAATTGAGCTAGTACGCTACAAATACACAAGAATCGAATTTCATTTAAATTATTATTTGCTCTCGTAGAGGTAAATAAGACACAAGTTTATATTTCTGCACGACTCAATTTTTACAATACAGAGTTTTCTCATTTTCGTTTTATAATGTAATAGTATTTATATTGTTTATGACCATATTCATTGCCTGTAAGATGTAATTACCATTAAAGAATGTTTTTTTTTCAATTTTACTTTAAAATTTAATTAATCCTTTTAAAAATAGTTCAGTTTGGAATAACTCGAATAAAATTCCCCTAATAAATCTGAATATCAAGACTTTATATTGAAATGAAATGAACAAAAGATCTTTGGTTGTAATCGCATGGTAATACAAACTAATTATTTTTCATAGAAGCATTCGATGTATTTTAAAATGTCTCTTTAAAACTAAATTTGAATAGTTTAAACTCTATTCACAAGTACTATTTAATGTATTAAAAATAACTCTAAGCACTTAAATTATGTTTTTTTAAGAAAAAATAGAGTAAATATTTATTCTAAAATCAGTAACTTATCAACTTAATTAATTGATTTAATAATCGATCAGTCTGAATCAGATAAAAAAGAGAACTTTAATTTCTGTAAAGTACTATATATTTAAGACACAATTATATAATTGACTTCTTAAGAATTTTTATTTTGAAATAAGTAACTATAAATTAACTATATGTGTGTTATCAAAACATAGAGTAAAATTTATTAAATACAAAGATAATTTTTAAAAGATTATCTTGTGATGTGAAGTAGGTATGCATAATCTGAAATAAAATTTTTTCTCCGCAGCTTATTTTTCTTTTACAAACGCAACAATATAAGAGATTTTAACCCCTTAACTGGTTTGCCCGTGAAGGAAGGAGGATTCGAAGAAGGTACCTTCCGCTCCGAATGCGAGTACTTTATCGACCACACCAAAACGATCGTCATCGCGTGATGTTTGGTACTAGGTTACATAGGTATCACACCGCAACACCGTACACCATACGGACTACCAAAAGCTGGTCCCAACTGGTTTGCCCGTACGCTGCACGGGCACTGAGATTTTCTTCTTTCTATCTTTCATTCGCATATATTTTTAATTCTTATTGTAAGTATTTGTGCTTGTGTTTTTTGTCCATGACACTGAAATACTTCTCATCCAGTATTTTCATTGTGGTAAAAGCAAGAATTTTTCATTGAAGGTAGGCACTTAGATACTTGAAAATGTTCCATAAAAAGAGCAGGAATTGACAAGGCAATGTGGAATTGTTTGCTGGAGAAGAAATAAAAATGGAAAGATGATCCAAAAAATTCAATACTATGTCTGTCCCATTTAAGTCTCCAGATAAAGTTGAAGAATGACTGAATCTTGGTTTTTTTTTTACTGGATGTTATTATTTATTTGCATTGCATTAGACACAACAACATAACTATTAGAAACTATCTGCCTTTCTGACTTATGGTCAAATGACAAAGTTGACATTCGAAATGACATCCCCCTATTCGAACTTCTATAACACGTCACGTGAGGACTTTAAACATAGGCATATGTAATGTGACTTAACCGCATGACTATCTGAAACATGAGTCACATAATCTGATTGAAACATTTTTCTGCAGTAATATCATATTCAGCCTTCATTCATGTTTAGAGAACAGCGCACAAATTCTTGATTTGTCTTTAATCCATTTTCACTTGAATATATATATATATATATATATATATATATATTCAAACAAAAAGTTAAAGTTTTTTTTAAAATTCCAATATTGTTTTTTAAGTTTCATTTATCTTTCGTGTTCTGTTGATTCATGTCTCTATAGTAGAAAATAATTATCTCTCTCTCTATATATATAGAAAGAGAGAGAGAGAAAGAGAAGGATTTTTTGTTGAGACATTCTACCACAGTTGCATATTCTAAGACAAATAAGATTAGGTTGCAATGATATATTTAGTAATTTAAAGATTTACAGTTTTATAATACCACTATTTCAATTTATAATGAATTAAGGGGCTTAATTTTGAAAGCTTAAAATTTTTTTACATAATTGTATTTTAAAGAGTTTTCCACAAAAAAAAATGGCATATGTTTTTAATGTGATTGTTAGGAGTAAAAAAAAATGCTCATGATAAATCACTTTTAGCTTCTTAGCATGGAACATATTAGCCCATGCCAAAAAATTTTCTGAAATTAACATAATTTAAATGGTTTCTGATTTATTTGATCAATTAAAGAGTCCTGGAACTGAAAATTGTATCAGTGCAGCACTATTTATTTTGCAAAAGAAGAGTTTTTAACTATTTAATATTTATTTATTTTTAAAAACACTGTTGAAAGAGGAGTCTGTCTTTTTCCTCTTCAGTATCGGGTACTGTAATATATCTTAGTATATTTTTTTCTCCTTGCTTCGTATTTTCTCATAATTTTTAAACGAGGAAAAATTTTATAATTTTTTAAAAAAATTATTTGCACATATTTTTTAAAACCTATAAGGTATAAGCGGAAAGTTATAAAAATAATAGCTTTTTTTTCTGGAATTATTATATCGAAATTAAAAGAAATTATGTGATAAAGTTAGGATGGATTAGTTGTGGATTATATATATACACTCTGTCGCAAAAAAATATATGCACCCAGAAGAAATCAAGCTACAATCACGAAACTCGGCAAGAATGTAGTCTGGTAAGAGATATGCAAATGATTAAAATTTCGAAGCCAATGAGACAAGGCTAAGTGTGCTATGCGCATATTAGTTGCGCAACTGGGAGAGTTTAAAAGCATGAGTACGAGCGCCGTACGGCTATCCAAACGAATCTGATGACTTTGATAGACGATATTGAGACTTAGGATGCCTCTAAGACGTAACCGGCGGCAGTACGAGCAGCTGATGGACTTTGATAGGGGCCGTATAATAGGCCTCAGAGAAGCAGGTTGGTCGAATAGACGTATCGGCCGCCACCTCGGTCGGAGCGATATGGTAGTTGCTCGGTGTTGGCAACAGTGGATCACAGAAGGTAGAGTGTACCGTCGCGGAGGGTCAGGACGTCCCAGGAACACAAATGATCGCGAGGATCGCGCAATCAGAAGAGTGGGCACTTCGGCACCAACAACGTCGCTAGCATCTATTCAACGCCACTTACCTCCTTCCAGACATCCAGTGCCATCAAGAAAAACCATAAGGAGACGACTGACCGAAGTTGGCTTGAGGAGCCGACGTCCGCTAAGACGCTTACCACTGACCCCACATCATAGGCAGTGTCGACTGGATTTTTGCCGACCTCGGGCAACTTGGAGTGTGACAGACTGGAGACGTGTCATCTTCAGTGATGAATCCCGATTCAGTCTCAGTGATGATGGCCACCGCACACGTGTCTGGAGGCGCACCGGCTAGCGGTCCGATCCGGCATTTATTGTCGAGCGGCATACAGCAATTTCACAAGGTGTGACAGTGTGGGGAGCAATTTCTTGGGACACACGATCATCTTTAGTGGTCCTTCAAGGCACTTTGACAGCTCGCAGATACGTGGACGATATTTTAACGCCGATTGTGCTACCCATGCTATCAAGTCGCCCAGGTGCCATTTATCAACAGGATAATGCTCTTCCACATACTGCGCGACTCTCCCAACAATGTCTTCAAGGATATGACGTCCTACCATGGCCTGCCAGGTCACCAGATCTTTCGCCAATAGAGCATGTCTGACGCGCTGGGAAGGCAACTGCAGCCGTCCCGAGATACAGGAGAATTAACTGCGCAGATGCAAAGACTATGGCAGGATCTTCCACAGGGGGTCATACGTGATCTAATTGAATCGATGCCACGCCGAATTTCGGCTTGTATAGCTGCCAGAGGTGGCTTTACTACTTACTGATTTTTAACTTTTTGCAAGCTGTAACCGCTTAATAAAATGATATTTTGTTCTGAATTTTTAATCATTTGTTTATTTTCATATACACTACATGCATACCAAATTTCGTGAATGTAGCTCAATTTCTTCTGGGAGCATATATTTTTTTGCGACAGAGTATATATATATATATATATATATATATATATAATACACAACTATCTCAATCTCAATTATCTCTAAATCTAAATTTAGAGCTCAACTTTGTCCGCGAGTTAAAGTTAATTTTTAAGAAGTTAAGATAATTAAGGTATAGAATGTAATATGTGGGTTAAAAATTCATTCTTTTTACGAAAAATAATTAAATAGTTTATGAAGTTGTTTGGTTCATTATCAACATGATTAATTAAAAACACACACAAAAAATTGAAACTGATGAAGCAATTACTAGCTAGACGACCTTGAGGCAAATCCCTGATTTATTTATAAAGATTTTGAATAAAAAGAGCACGTTTCAAAAATGCATTTGAAGTTTTCTTTTGTTCAAGTTTATTAAGAGTAGTAAAGTTTTCAAGTTTTATTGCATTTTAAAAATTATATTCATCATATTAATCATTATAATCATCATATGTAAGAACTTTCATTATATTATTAATACTTAGAGTCAAAAAGCCTTTGTAAGCAAGACCGTTTCCAGAAAATTCTTTTAGTCTTTCGTGTCTTTAATATTTTTAAGCTGTTTTGAAATATCGTTGTTAACTTAAAATTACCAATAGTACTTTCAGAAATAAGTTGAAACTTTCTTTGATTGCAAGACAATAATATATGAGTTACAACCACTAGTAAAGCCAAAGAATTTAATGTAATTTTTTTGAAATTTGGTTGCTAAAAATGTAGATGTTTAATATTTATTAAGTGAAAACTAAATTTTTTATTAAATGGTGAAAAACTTTTACTTCTAAGTTTACATATATTTACGTGTGAAAACAAACAAAAAAAAGCTTGTAATAACCTTATCAGTATATGCTATTACAAAATCCCTCTTAAAATTTTCCGTAGAGATATTTAAACGTAATTTCTCACTCAAACCTGAAATTAAAACTGAAACCCCCTTCAATACTTAGAATCTGAATCGATAGGTATTCCATAGGCAATAGACTTTCCATATTTGATTCCAGTTTTAGAAAAAAGTCATCCAAAAAAATGGTTGTGATATGGTTTCTTATAAATGTAACCCATAAAATAAATGATAAATAAATTAAACATTCTACAAAATCGAAGCTTAAATTTTGAAATCGAGAACGAACCACAAAATATCAATATACGAAGGAAAATCAGTTGATGAAAATGGAAAACTTTCTCGGTTTCTACAGCTATCATTGAATCAGTGCAGTGAAGTAAATTAATGCTCTTGCTTTATATGGTACTAACCCTTCCCTTTTCATATATATATATATATATATATATATATATATATATATATATATATATATTAATTAATATTATTACAAAATACTAGTGTTAATTTTTAAGGTAGTTTAATATCTTAAATATCAAAAAAAGAAGGGGGAAAGGGAGGAAGGAAGAGAAGTACCATTCATTTGCGCTTCAATTTTTTTCTCATTTTTTTTCAGAGAATAACTAATCGTTCCACATGAGTTTCAAAACATAAATCAGATGCATTTAAAATTCAGGAGTTGAGCAAATAAATTCCAATATTCTCTATTTGATATAAATATAAAAATTTTTTTTATCTCTAGTCATACCATGAATGAAGACCGAGAAGTATGAAATAAATAATAAACTTAAGATTACTAGTTGGTAGCTTCAATTAGAGCTGAGAAATAATATTGTAAAAAAAAAGAAATGAAAACGAAGTCCGAAAACGAAATTATAAGAATTTTCTGTGATACTTAGTGAATTTATAGTGACAAACCTAAGTTAAAATTGAGTAATATGTACAGTGTATACACACCTGCAGAATGTAATGCATTTAAAACGTCTAATTTGAATAAATACCGTAATGAAAAATATAAATTTGAAAATATCGTTCTTCAATTCATGAGAATTTAAGACATTAAAATATTCATTAGAATAAATATGATTTAAAGTAAAACGCTACGATAGAATTAAAAGATTCAAATCAGTATAAAGTATTCAATAGATTTTACTTAATAATCCAGTCTTAATTAAGAGTTTTAATTCTTATACCTTAAAAATACTCACAGCAAGTTACTTAAACTTTTTATTAGAATAATTATCTTTCTTATATAAATGAGTAACTGAATGAATCATGAAGTAAAAAGATTATTATTTAATTTTTATTAAATTTCTGTTTAACTTTTATTGGTCCAGTTATCTGCTTTCTTATATACTCTACGAAATACATAATATCTTAATCCTTCCTTACCATAACTTTAAAAAATAACAAATGCGCATAAAGATATTTAAAAATTTCAAAATACATATATTTATATAAAGCGTAAATTGAAGGTATAAATAAAATTGAATATCTGCTTAACAAATCAGAAGTCCAAGTCAGATATTTTAAAAAAATAATAATATTTCGAATTATTAAATTTGGCAAAGATAGATTAAATAAAAAAACATAAAAAAGAAAGGAAAAAAATTTATACTGGACAAACTTTTTAAAAAACTTTTTCTCAACTATTTCCAAATTACGCGATTTTCCTAACAACTTTAATCAACTTCTATACAACCCAAAATTGACCTTGACTCGATAAACTGACTATTTAGCTTCATTTAACGAAGCGAAGAATAGTATTTCAGAGAAAAAAATAAGTGATATTTTGTTTTATTGAACTAATATTCTTCACGCAATCGAAAGCAATGAAATAACATCATAGCAGAGAAGAAAAGAGCAATTATGCTTCTTCCGTATTCTTTTTCTCTACATTTTTCTTTTTACCTTCTCATTTCTGATCATTGCAACAGGCGTTCTCTGAGCACACGACATTAAGAAGAAAGGTATCATTGTAGAATGTGAACAAGAAAAGCACCGGTGTCTGTAACGGAAAGAGAGGGTGAGCAAAAGGGACAGGGGGGAAAGGAATTATAACTAGTCCCCGAAATAATTTCTCCCGTTGCCTACGGCTGATACGAAAATATAATAATATACATCTCTATAAAGCGAAATAAAAATTTCTCTAATGTGGTGTCATCAACGTTTCGGGTACCTTAGCTCATTTTGCTTTTTACAAGTCCCATCGCTTAATGATCGATTTCGTTCGAGAAACGAAAGTTAGAAAACGAAGACCATCGGCTGGAAATTTGAGTCGGAATCTACCCCCTCTCCCACCGACGACCCCTTGCCTCCTCCTCCTCTTCACTCGACACACGACACCCTTTTCTTTTGGAAAAAGAAGCTGGGTACGAAAAAGTTTTATATCTGCTTCCGATTTTTTTTTTTAAATTCCGAATAATTTTTTTCGTTAAGTTAATGACCGTGAAGGGAAGAATTCCTATCTAGGTCCAGATTGCAGAGTAAGAAGATTTCCTGGCTACAATTCCTGTTAAACTTTTTATTTAATTTTTTTTTCTGTTTTTACCATCTGATTTTATTTTTTCGGATTTTTTTTATTACTACTTCGTGATCAGAAAAGGAGTTAAATTCAGGCGATAACCTATTTTAGATCACCTAAAGCCATTCTTAAGCATTAAAAAGTAAATTTTTTTTTCTTAAAAAATATGTCTTCAAATTTTATAGTTAACAATGTAGTGATTTTTTGACTCTTTCTTGACCGGTATTCTAATATTATGGAATACCATGTTCAGTTTTTGTTTAATGTTAGTGTCAAATATATTTTAAAATATATACATTGTGATTTATAACATTAGATACGTCAAAAAATGGCTTATCTTTTTTTTCTTAAGTTTATTTTGGACAATATATTAAACACTTTAATTTATTAAGAATTTATTTCAAGAGTTGAAATGCATATTTTTCTATTTTCTAGTCATAATTTACTTACAAGTAAATATTTTTTGTGTAATGGGCTGCGGATTCGTGTTAAGTAAATATTACTGGTTGAAAAAATGAAAGCTGAAATATATAATCTTGACCTTTTTTAAATAGTTTATAGAATTTGAATGGTTCTAGAGTTAGCAGAAAGATGGATTGCTAAAAGTGTACAAAACACGCTAAAAAAATTTTTAACTAAAAAAACCTCATTTTATTAGATAAATTCACAACATTCTCAGTTTCAAAAGTAAAATAAAAGTAAAATTTAGCAGTAAAATAATTCAGTTTATCTCAACTTGAAATAAAAAGACCAAAAAAATTTAATAAAAAATTAGAGTTGTATTCGCAGCAACTAAATAATTCAAAATGCTAGAAATTACTTTAAATCTTAAGCCATCGCATCCGAAGTTAAATCTGCTCAACAGCTGCAAACAGGATTGGACATGATTTTCTTCATTAAGTAAAGGGTGTTTTTTTTAGAGGTATAGAACTTTAAATTGCAATAAAACAACGATGTATTATTCGATTGACATGAATTTTTTTATTCGAAAGATAATCTTGTGTCATTACATTTTAAATATGATTTCTGGCATATTACTGTCACAGCTGGCTCGGATGTAGTCCAATCTGACGTCCATTTTCGATGACTTTTTCCAACATTTGTGGCCGTATATCGGCAATAACACGGCGAATGTTGTCTTCCAAATGGTCAAGCATTTGTGGCTTATCCGCATAGACCAATGACTTTACATAGACCCACAGAAAATAGTCTAGCGGTGTTAAATCACAAGATCTTGGAGACCAATTCACAGGTCCAAAACGTGAAATTAGGCGGTCACCAAACGTGTCTTTCAATAAATCGATTGTGGCACGAGCTGTGTGACATGTTGCGCCGTCTTGTTGGAACCACAGCTCCTGGACATCATGATTGTTCCATTCAGGAATGAAAAAGTTAGTAATCATGGCTCTATACCGATCACCATTGACTGTAACGTTGTGGCCTTCATCGTTTTTGAAGAAGGATTCCACCAGCCCATAAAGCGCACCAAACAGTCAGTTTTTCTAGATGTAACGGTGTATCGACATACACTTGGGGATTAGCTTCACTCCGAATGCGGCAGTTTTGTTTGTTGACGTAGCCATTCAACCAGAAGTGCGCTTCATCGCGAAACCAAATTCACTTATGAAAGTCGACCATTATTTTCGAAATAAAATTGCACAATTTGAAAGCGTTGTTTAGGCGTGAGTCTATTCATGATGAATTGCCAAACCAAACTGAGAATAAATCACTTGACAGCTGTTAAATCGGTCGCCATCTTGGAAAGTAATGCCAACTTAAACTTCTATACCTGAAAAAAAACACTCTGTAGTTTAATCTAAAATACCAACCTATCTCTCGATTGTTGTTGTTGTTAAATATTAAGATAGAAAATACGGAGTTCACATTAACTCTTATATTAGTATAGTTTCGTTAAATTAATGTAGTCTCAATAGAAAAAAAAATAGAATCACTGTAACAGAGCAAAATTATACAAAATTAAGTAATTTAAAATTATAGTGAGCCTCACGCATTACAGTTAGATAACAAAACACTCATTTTTTTTTTTTTTTTCATTTTAATTGATTGATTGATTATTAATTAGGCACTTTTGAAGTCATACAATGGCACTTGGCTTGATCACACCAAGAAAGATACAGTCCATAAATAGTTATCAGTTAACCTTATTTTTAAAAGGATAGGGGTCTGTGAATTATACTCATTCTTTTAAAAGGCTTTAAGTATTTAAATACTTAAGGTATAATACTTTTGATTAGCATTATTTTAACCTTTTAAGGTATTCGACTACGTTCGGAACCGTAATTTTAAAAAAGCGCATAAATGGATAATTTTCATGATAGTGTCACTCAGATTAGAATACATACATAAAATTGTTTTAAGAACATTTTGACAAAAAAAGATTATTTAAATATAATATTTTGGCAAACACTTAATTTAGAATAATATTTTTTCCAAATATTCTCCTTTTGTGAAAAATGGTTCTATTATAATAATATTTTGCCCGTATATAGCTCAGACCTCTCTACAGAGGCTCAACTAGAATTTTTGAAAAATTCACATTTTTTCAGAGTTATCACCAATTGAAATAATTATTAGCGTTTTTATCTTAAAATTTCTCCCCTCTGTTGTCGTAAAATATGAATAAACCCACTTCTAAGTTATATATTTCAAAAATTCTAGTTGAGCCTCTGTACAGAGGTCTGAGATATATACAGGCAAAATATTTTTATAATAGAAGCATTTTTCACAAAAGGAGAACATTTCGGAAAAAAGATTATTCTAAGTTAATTTTTTGCCAGAATATTATATTTAAATAAATTTTGTTTGCCAAAATGTCATTAAAGCAATTTTATGCATATATTCTAATCTAAGTGACACTAAATATCATGAAAATTATCCATTTATGCGCTTTTGCAAATCACGATTCCGAACGTAGTCGGATACCTTAAGTGGTCAGTTTTTTTTTTTTTTTTTTTTTGGCCAACATGTTGCAAAAAAAGCGCATTTTTTATTGCATATAATTAAGCATAATACTTAACAAAATGTGAAAATAAAATAATTTTACTTTAATTTTCAATTTTAAAATTTCCACACTATTTTTTATTTTATAATTATGGAACACAAAAGCCCTAAATGTTTTCTTTTTATAAGTATATTCTGCATCCCTTAAAAAATGTTTCATATACCTTAAATGAATTTCTAGCATACTTACAAAAAAAATTCACGTTCGTTCCTCTTTTTCAAACACAGTTGAGGATTGTGTGTGTGCATATATATACGCACAAACAATTGGAAATGTGGTGTAAAACACCATACACACACATTGCAATGGGGGACAGAAATAATATCGGCCTTTTTGGAGTATTTTTCCATTTTATTTCTTCCCAAGCAACGAATTGCACATTGCCTTGGTTCTTTACCGAATATTTTCAAAAATCTAAATTTCCGCCATCCCCACAAAAAAAACTCTCGGATAAGTATTTAAGTACTTGGACAAACTGCATCTCCTAGAAACACTAGTACTAATAACCTCACTATAAGAATTAAAAATATGGACAAATCAAAAGGCAGAAAGAAAAAAATACTAGTGCCTATATACATCGTACGGGCAAACTTTCGGTAGCCCGCATGGTGTAGGCACAAGTGGGTTAAGGGGTTAATATGAATTGGTTGTTTATTGAAATTACACTTTGAAGATACACAAGGGCTATTGACAACGGTCCTCGTAATTTTGAACCACTGAAGGAGAACCTGTTCCGAGGGGGGGGAGGATCCGTTCAAGTGACACCTGAACTGGCTCTCATATTTACAAAGTTCGACACCATGCTTACGTGAGAATTTTTAGCCTCATCACACACAGGTTTAACATGCCCGCTCCTCTACACGGCAAGTCTTCTATGGCCCTAGGAATTGAACTCAGGACTTGATAGATAAAGTGCCGGGCAAGAATTCCCAGCCATGATCATACGGCTATTAAATTCACATAATATTTTAAGGAAAAATACTTATATTTATTACATTACACTTATTGAAACTTATTCATTTTGTTAAGGTTTTTATCCTTCTCTATCGACGCAATTTTTTTCCACCAAGCCTATACACACTTCTCAAAAAGGCTAGTTTAGTACACAGGTATTGAAATAAACTACATTTTACATTAACTTATTGGTATATTTGATGCGATTCAAAAATTTATTCTGAAAAAAATACAAAATTAAAGCATTTGTTTTAAGATAGATAATACCGGAAACATATAAAAAAAGTAATGCTTTGTTTTGGTTTTTCTTAAATCTTTTCTTACTAGAGGAAAAATTCAAATAAATAAATAAAAAGTATAAAAATGAAGAGGAAAAAAGGTTTAGGTATTATAAGATTTATATTTAAAAATAAACTTCAAGTTTATAGTTTTAATTCAATAACAGTAAAATTGCAAAGTCAGGAACTGTTCTTGTAAGAATTATAATTTAGCAAGAGTATATTAATCACTGAAGGATAGTTAAAAGGTTTCGAAAAGGGATTTAGAAACGAGTAATCTATAAAAAAACTACTTTTTCGATATAGATCACCACCGATTTTTTTATTTTTAAATAGAAAAATAGTTAAGAAAAAAAATTTCTTTAAGAAATTTGAAATATGAAAGCAGTATGTGTCTAGTCCAATAAAAAAATTCTAATAAATATCTGAATATTTAAAAAGGTAAAAAAAAGGGAAAATCTGCTTGTAAAATTGTGTCTGAGCTTATAAGTATAAAAGTTTTCTTTCTTTAAAGATAATAGTTATTACTTGAATTTAAAAAGGTAGCTGTAATACATGTATTTTATGTAAACTCTCGAAATTTATTATTCAATTAATATTCTCATTTAAAAATTATAAGCAATTTTCTATTTTACAATAATATATATAACTCTCTATTTCTCTCTCTCTTTTCTCTCTCTGTAAAGTTTTAGAGCAATATATTTTTCTAAGGTATATTTCTTATATAAATTTGTCTAATTTATGTTATGTCGAGTCGTGAACATGAATCATTTTGTCACAGAAGACTCGCCATGTACACTGGCCTCAAAAAGTTAAGGTACAACATGTTTTTCGAAGCTCACCATAAAAAAAATGGCAGTAACAATAAAATGCATAGTTTACATGAATGATAATAACGAACTTTAAAAACATTAATGCAAAAACGATTGCTACAACTTTTATTTTATAGAAAAGAACGTATATTTATGAGTGAGAGAAAAATATGCAAATATCAAGCTTTCGTACTTTTGTGTGTAAGTTGTGTTGATTTTCAACAGCTGTTGGCAGTTTCGGTGACAATAGTCAATAGAGTTTAGAAAATGTCTCAGAGACGTCGTTTACCCAATTCGTTAAGGTGGCGGGCAGTTGGATGGTTGGAAATGGGATTGTCGCAGGCTGATGTTGCTAGACGTCTCAATGTGTCTCGTAGTGTTGTTCAGCGACTTTGGGATCAATACCAATCCGAAGATTCTGTGTCCAGAAGACCTGTTCCAGGCCGACCACGATCTACAACACCTGCAGAAGACCGTTTTCTAGCTCTTTCGGCACGAAGGAGAAGAACCACTACTGTGCCGCAGCTCGTTGCAGACCACTTTCAAGCATCAGGAAGAAGAATCTCCGCTACTACGGTGCGAAATCGTCTTCACAATGCAGGTCTGTATGCAAGAAGACCAGTTGTGTGCGTTTCCCTCAACGGACGACAGCGAAGGAACCGCTTATGCTGGGCAAGAGAACATGTTTCTTGGACGCAGCAACAATGGGCTTCTGTGCTGTTCACAGACGAGTCCAGATTTACAATGGAGAGTGATTCAGGGCATCTACTGATCTGGAGGGAACAGCGCACTAGATACCATCAATCCAACACTGTTGAAAGACACAGTTATAGAGGTGGTGGAATCCTGGTTTGGGCAGGGATCTCGCTCGGTGGCCACACTGACCTGCATGTGTTCCATGGAGGAACCGTAACTGGTCTTAGATATCGGGATGAGATCCTTGATCCATATGTCCGCCCATATGCTGCTGCTATTGGTAACGACTTCATTCTGATGGATGATAATGCACGACCTCACCGAGCTGGGATTGTTGAGGAGTATCTGGAGGATCACGGTTTGGAACGAATGGAATGGCCAGCTCGATCTCCAGACCTGAATCCGATAGAAAATCTTTGGGACTATCTTGGCAGAGAGGTTGCTGCTTTAAATCCTCATCCAAGGTCGTTACATGAGCTGAAACAAGGCTTACTCTGTGTCTGGTCTTCGCTTCCTATTCCGGTGTCCGACAACTTAATAAACAGCATGGGAAATCGATGCCGCCAATGCATTCAAGTTAGGGGTGGACACATTCCTTATTAGAACCCATTTTTTGTATTGTTTTTATGCCATTTTACCACATAACACTGTGATGTGCTGTTTTCTCCAAGAATGGACTTTTCCGCAGAGATTGTTTTTTTTGTTATAAATCGTTTTTGCAATACACTTATACAAATTTCTATGACGCATTCAATAAAAAACTATTTAATGCACATATCCTCCAAATTTTTTGTTTCTACATTCATTCATTTGCAAATTAGACACAAAAACCCGGTTGTACCTTAACTTTTTGAGGCCAGTGTAGATGAGTTCATGCACGTTAAATTTGACGAAGCTCAAAGTCCTCATGTTGGTGTGGTGTCGAAGTTTGAAATTCAGAATAATGTATGTATCTAATATATGTTTTGATGTATTTTTCTCTTTCAAAACTATGTCTACAACTATGTATTTTTCGATGTAATTCCTCGAACATTTGTGATTATTACTTGAGTGTGATAATTGATGAGAATATGTATAATCAGTGGCGCACACAGGAATTTTGCAAGGGGTACCAGAGTCGAAAGTCCACCATTCTTGTATCATGCTCCAATACGGCGCCCAATATATTCTTTTCATTTTGTCGATTTTCGGGAACAGAAAAAACAGTAAAAATTAATTATTTAATAAATAATTAGCATTAATTAATAACAAATACTTGTTTAAATTTTACGTACCATATACATAGGGTTATAATCATTCGGAAAAAAAATCAAGAACTATGGGGGGATTCTGACCCAGGGACCCCCTTGTGTGCACCGCTGTGTATAATGATTATTTATTAAATAGTTATCTAGTAAAATTTATTAGATTTCATGCATTTGTTTTAAATATTTTAAAAAGATTTCCTATTAAAGTAGGTTTTTGTATTAAAATTAAAAGGAAAATTTTTACTTATCAGTCTATAAAAGCAAGTAATTAGAAGAACTTCTATGGAGAAACTAAATTTATAAATGGACGTAGCTCAGTTGAAAACATTTACTTTCCAAATTATGTGTGTGATAGGGCAATATTCAAAATTCAATATAATTAAATATTGTATAACTCTTATCTATTTAAAATTGATCTAATTTACATTTAAATTTTGAGTTTTTTTAAATCCATGACAACGAATTCTGGAAAAAAATTTCATTCTTAAGAACAATCTAGAAAATCATGAGAAATATATATTACATTAAAATGCTTACATAAAGAAGTGAATATTATTTTTTTTTCTTTCTTTCATTATTTTGAATTGTACAATCTAGTCGTCTCATTTCAAATACTTGTTAGTTATTTTATTTAAAAAAATTTTTTTAAATTGACCAGGTCCTTATGCATGTCTGTAGTATATATATATATATATATATATATATATATATACTGTACAGACATATATACATATATTCTTCAGAATGAAAATTCCTATTAACATTCTAATCATAACTTGGAACTTATATATTAATGATAAGATCTTTCTTGTGAAATATTTATGCATATTTTAACAACTTAATATCATTAATGCGAAAGGCAAAGTATTAATATATTCAAACAGTGACCTTCAAAAGAAAATTCGAGGAAATTAAAATTAAAAAAAATTAGAAGAGGCTCATTTTTGTTTTATCCAGATATCATTTTTCAAATCGCTTTTGCAGGTGCAAAATCTTTTCGTTGTCCTCGAATTCAAAAGTAAATTATTGCAATATTCTCCAGATTCATGAAGAAATATAGTTTTCAGATGACAACTTGTTTTTAAAGAGAGGAGGAGAAAGAAGAGATTAAAAATAATATAACTTTTCTGTTAAAAAAATTCGCTTAATGTTTTATCTTCTGAATTTTCCTGGAAGGAAACATTTTTATATGCATAATTTTGAGGAAAAAAGTTATTCTTGAAAGCATAATTACATAAATAAATAGAATGAAAAGAGACTTAAGTTTTTTGCTTCCCTTTCTAAATTTCATATTAAATGCTTTACTTTGAGTAATAAAAAAAAAATTTACCCTAGTTTTTAAATTGCAAGCTGCTTTGAAGTATACATTGATCTCTTTATATACACATTTTTAAATATTTACATATTTTTATAAGGTCATTGAGAATCGATCATAGTTCTACCTTTAAAAAAAGCTCCTCAGTGTCTATGTATAAAATGAGTTTCAGTTTTAAATTATTTTAAAAATTAAATTAATTTGTTCAAAATAAGTAAAAGAATAAATATTTTTTTTTACAAAAAAGATTCAACATTATATATAAAAATGGAGAATATGAAACTGATAATGAAGTAACTAATTATAAAAAAATAGAGAGTATACCATTTCATTTCAATAATAATAGCAAATGTTTTCCATATTTTAAAAAACAATTTGAAATATATTTCGTTTAAAACCAGATATGATTCAAAGCGTTAAGAAATTTCAATATGTCTTAATAACAATTGCGATACTCTCATTAAATTAAAAGAAAAATGAGATATAAATTGTAAATAAAAGTAAAATCAGTTTTGTAACAGAAAAGGTTAAATTTTGTTATGTGTTTTTGTGTGTGCATGTGTTTTTATCTAGAAATTCTTGGAATTTTAAATATAACATTTTTTTAATGTATCAGATTTTTGAAATTATTTAAAGAAACTATAAACTCTGAGAGCAGATGGAAAAAACAATACATTAAATATATTTTTATATTATTGTTATTCTTTCATATTTTTATATTTTGACTTCATGAATAATATCCAACTTAGATACATTTTTTATAATTTTATGGGTTTTATGTGAGAAATTTTTGAAACACATTAATAAAGTTGGTGAAATCTTCATCTCTCTTCAATTTTTAAACATTTTCCGAAAACAAAATCCACTTAATGACTTAAAACAATAATTAGTACAGCAATAAAATTTAGATGATAATGTAGCAATAATTTTCAAAAAAAATATTAAAAAATAGTTCATCTTTATCCTCATTATATTAAAGATTTAAAAAAAAAGAAGTAAAAGATTTTGCTTCTAATATTTGTAAATTTTTCGTTCTATTTTAATATTTTACTGAAATTATTTTAGGTGTTCATGTGACATTATAATAAATACATTATTATATCAAGAAATTGCAATAAATACATCGTATTATGATCATTCATAAAAGTAATTCATTATCACATTCGCGCTAATTTTTTATTAATATAAATTTAAATAGAGTAATATAAATATTGTCATATCTGAAGTTTTCAAAAGGATGTAATTTAAACTGTTTTCAAAGAAAATTTTAATGCTTAATAACCAAGACATTTTAAAATACCACGAATTTCAGTGTATTCCTGCATTAATTTAACATATCTAAAAACAATATTTTTTTTATTATAATTCATTGCATAGAAAAAATATTTTGGTAACCATTTGTTATGTGTATATAAAATTTATATATTGTATTTTTATTTGCCTGTTTAGAAAATCAGAAATTTTTAATTTAATTTAATTTTTAGAATAATAATTCTAAATTATTTTTAAACAAAATATATGTGCACACATAAAATCTCATTTTTTCTCTCTTGAACACATGATGATACAAATATAATATATAAATATATTTTGAAATAATTCTTTAGTTATTTTGATTTCTAAATATTGTACAGCATTAATATTGTATCATCTGATAAACGTTAAAAAAAATACCGCTTTAAATTGTCAAAACCGCTCACAAACATCTCGCTTTTTCTCTCTCTCACCCGATTCGCGTTTACAAATATCACTTCTGCCAAACAAAACAAAAACACACACCGAAAAGTTTTCTTCCAGACCACGTGACTAAAAGTCCGAATCGCAGACACCCCCCTACATCAACACAACTTTCGTCACATAAAAAAATCGGACCAAAACTCGTCAAGATCGCAAAAATCGACTCAGGCGAAAAAATCATCAAACGCCCGCCATTACTGGTGAAACAACAACTTCACAGTCTTCTTCATCGCTAATTACCGACGCATGCACAGTTTAATTAAAATGCGAGAACACGGAGGATTAAAATTACTTTTTTAATACTCTTACGACTCCCGACGGACAGGAAAAAATTCCTGGCAGTATCATTGACAAATCAAGTAACTATTATTCTGAAATTAATCAGTTTTTAACTTATAATTAAAGAATAAAAATCCAACTTACCTCGCGCGCAGACCATGTAAATGAGCTGCCATCTTTGTCGGCCATGTTAGTCAGTCGGTGTCCAAAGGGTGACTCCGTCGCTAGGGGGATCCTCATCCTGTTGGTAGGGGTGGAAATTGGGGATGCGGAAGAGAGGGTAAGGAAAGGGCTAAAACATATGCGCTCTCATCCAATAGAAGCAAAGGAAACCCTTAAAAAAAGGGGGTAAAGGGGTTAAAAGTTTTTTCAAACTTTGAGATACTGTTGAGGTTTAAGTAAAATTTAAATTTAAAATACGTACAACAATTTTGCTTAGATTTTTCAGTAATAAAATTCCTAGTTAGTTGATATTAAAAACTCTGATAAGTATTCAAAAGAAATTATTTTTAAAAAAATTACTTTTTGGTTCGGATTAATGTATTTAAATTAGAAATAAAATTTATTTTAATTAATTTTTAGAAAATATTTTATGTTCTGTGACTGAGAATTCTTTTAGAATGAATTGAAATATTAAAGAATTTATAAATATTTAGTAATATACCTTGAGTATGTACGGGGTACTTTTACTTATTATGATAGTAATAACTTTGATACATAATAAATGTTTCTAAATATCAGATTCGTACGTTTTAGTTTTAAAAAAATAATCAGCTAACATTTATTCATATTCTCGCTAAAAAAAGACCAGACTTAAAAAATTTAAGAAATTTACATTGATCTATATTAGTTATCTCAGTACATGAAACATTAATTAAGAGATTAAAGATAATTTTCTACTAAGAAAATAATTGTTCTACTTAAAAAAAAAATATTTGCTGTCGAATATTACCCTGCAATTTTTTAATAATTTAAAATTAAATTTAAAAATATTATTTCAGTCAAAAAAATCTCGGTTTTTTTAAACAAAATTATTTTTATTTTAATGTTATCATTTTAATTAAGTTTTTATCTAGTTTTATTCCCTTTAATACTTTAAAAAAATTAAAATTTTTAGGTAAACTTTTTTTGAAAAAGGAATGCAAATTATTATAACTTTATTTACTTATTATAATCTTAACTCAGTATTTAATTTGCTAAAGCAACAGTTAGCAGAATAGAGGTGGGGGGGGAGGTCTATTTAATCTCTCAATAAATTGACTAACAAGTTGCTTCAATCACTTAAGGTATAAATTAAACTATTCAATCCTTTAAAAGCCGATTTTTTCCCTATTGGGCAAATATCTCGCTAAAAAACAAAAGGCCAACTTCTGTTCTACCGAAACAAATCCAATTCAAAGCGTATCTTGAAGGTGACCTTCACTCACATTTCCATCTTAAATCCACAGCAAATATTTAACAAGTAAACCATTTAAGATTAATTCATTCCACGCAAGTTAAGCCGATAATCACGTGTCGCATTTGAAGCATGCACTATCGTCATCCCTTGAGGTACTGAGAACGAAAACGAACGTAGTCCGTTAGGCACTTGTCAAGGCAAAAGGCACCTTCACTTGCCGGCTGAGGGAGGGGCCGGGAAAGTTTGGGGAGCAAAGAAAAGGAAAAGTCAAAGGTTGTGCGAGAGGGGAAGGGAAAGAAAGTGAACCGTTATTTGTTCTCCCCCTTTCTAATCCGGGGAAGCGTATCGAAGAAAAGGTGGCGCTCTTGACCTTGGGACCCCTCAGTGGGGCAGGAGTGATTCAAGGTTGTAGAGATGAAGATCCCACGCGTATTACTTCACGATGTGTTCCATCACCTTGTACACTAACTGATTCGCGTGCACCTGCTCTGGAGTAAGAAATGGTGAAGGATTTCTATATTTGCCTCTCTATCGGAAGTTAAAACGCTCCAGGAACGCGGATGTTTTGGGTTTCATATGTATGAATCATATTTTGACGTGAACAGTGGCATTGCTGATTTCAAAGTTTAATTTGTAAACTGACTCAGATTAAGTCGATTTTATTTAGTTGATTTTTTTTTTAAATAGTAAGTTCTTAAGGTGTTTTTCAACTTTAAATATTAAAAAGGTAGACAAGGTCACCTTCAAAAATTCTTCAAGGAGATTATTGCATCACGTTTTCTCAAAAAGTGTATTGTTATATGCTAAACAAATTCTGGCTTAAAACAAGTACTAAATTAATCTTCGAGTATTTAGAGGTATTTGCATATAATATTTTATTTCATACAATTTTATATCATATTTGTATTTTAATAACATTATTAATCAGCTTTAATTCCTCTTAAACATATTTTAAATCTATTCTGATAAATCAGTCCAATTTTCAACGTCCGTATAATTACTTTTTTTAAATTTGTAGTGTCCCGAATTTTAAGGCCAAGATAGACCAGGGATGGGGGGGCAGGGACGTCTTAAGACTTCTTGAGGTCCTATGCCCCTACGTAAAAATAGGCCCTGGGTCCTTACACAAATGTATAGTCCCCTCCTATGACTCTTAAAAAGTAGACAGTGCATAGCCTACTTTGTAAGATACTTTTATTACCAATAAACCGAAACACATAAATGGGCATGATTTACAATCGCGCCAACCGGCTCGATCGATTGCCTCCTTTTGACTGAATGAGTATTGAAGGTGTACGGTAATAGGCCTACACACGGTCATCGCATGTACCCAGTTGACGTATTGTCCAAAATTCCCAGTTTTTCGGAGAATACAACATAATAAAATATTTGACCATAGAAATTATTTGAATCATGATCTTTTAAGGCTGAACCAAGAACGAGATGAGGCCGCCATTGTGGCTGAGTCCCTGGGCCCGGTCCCAGTTGGCTCATACGATAGGGGGGGAGGACATATCAGTTCTAGGAAAAATAAAGAAAAAATTCCATATCACCTGACTAAGGAACGATTACCTTATTCTCGTAGAATGTGGAAAATTGGCATTCTCCATCACATTATTAGGTACTGTGACCACAAATTTTCTAATTTTACAGTGGTTTTTTCTCTAGCGAGTATCTTTCATAACCTTGCTTTTAATCAGTCATAAATTGAACAAAATATTTTGCTGGTTTAGTTAAAATTAACGTAGTTGAATAAGGGATTGAGAAAATGATGTCAACTAACTGTGACTCTCAAGGGAAAAAAAGTATTACATAACTACCCAGATAAGTTATTCAAAAGATGACCCATTTTGTTAAGATTCCAAAATGGTACAAAACTTGTTCTCTCTCTCTTTTCTATCCATAACAACAACCATAACATTTTTTTTTTTTTTTACAAAATGACCACATTTAAAAAAATTCAAACTTAAGTGTGCAACTCAAACTAAGCAATAATTTAAAAATAAAATATAAAACAATATGTTGTAATAATTTAATGAATTAAATACTCGAAGCGATTGTCGGTTACACGAATGCAGGCTCTACATTTTTTGAAATGTGATCACTGTGCTAAAAATGTATTTATTCCACTGCTTTAACAATCCCTTGGCACGTTTCAGTAATATTTTCGAATAGTTTAAAAGGAGTTTAAATGCAAGCGTTCCGTTTATGGAACATCCATTATTTTCTTACCTTATAGTATGATAATAATATTTATGATAACTTAAAACGGATCAAAAAATTATATACATATCCTTTTTATAATCACTCACATTAAGTTATACAAACGTTTATTTCATTTTAAATTCAATTATATATGTATTTTTTAAAATTTTGTTCGAAGATAAGTAAAAAAAAAGACAATTTTTTAATTTTTTTCCCATTAAGCCACTTTTTATTTCAGCAACATTATCTCCACACTAAAAAAAAAGGTTCCTACTTTTTTATCTAAATAATGCTTTTAATACTCCAATACAAAAAAGTATGCATTTTCACAACATTTTGAAACTAACGTTCCATATATGGATATCAGGGTGCAAAATGCTAGGAATGTTTTTTTTTCTTAAAAAAAAAATAAAGGATATTTATAAGCTATAAATTGATGCAGAAATACTGATTGTAACTATTTTTGTATTTTGTATGAGGCGGCGGTGATCATCTCTGATACATTAAAACGTATGAGAGACAAAAAAGGAAGTAATTTTGAATCAAACGCAATTAAAATTAATGTAATTAAATTTTTTTGAGTTAATCTAATCGAATATAATTTCACAAGATACTTATATAAAAAAATGTCGAAAAAAACCTCATTTTTTTATAGTATTAAATTTAGCCTAAATCTGATTTTACTCTTTTTGGTCAAACAACTGGAAGAAAAACGTAAGATGAGGAAAACGTAAAATTGAGGCATGATTCAAAATCAAACATAAAATTTCACACTCTCTAAATCTTACAATTAAAAAGTATATTATCAAGTCTGGTATGTTGAAAACTTTTATTATTAATTATTTTCAGCGATTCTCAGACAATATCTTCTGTACATAATTAGTTTTGATAAAAAATATCAGTTCTTAGTTTTTATATGGAAATAATTCGACTTGAGACACATAGCTCTTAACATCTGAGTTAAAATTCCAAAGTAATAATATTAAAAATAAAAAAAAATTGTGTTAGTGAATTCTTTTGCAGTACAACATACAAAAAAAAATTTAGTAGATCGAAGCTTTAAGAAACTGGAATAAGATGCCTACATCTACATGCATTATTTATTCAAATTTTTTAAGAAATTCTAAAAATGTAAAAAGTAATATTTTATTGGAAGAAAATAAACTGGTATTGATTAATAGTATTTGTAAATTGTGTTACTAAATAGGGTTCTTAATATTATATACAATCATTATAGTTTTCTTCCACAACTAATATTTAATTTTATAATTAACCTTCAAATGCAGAGAGCTGAAAAACTTACCAATCTCTCTCTCTCTCTCAACTCATAAAAATTACGTTCCATAAAGACACTCAAATATTTGAAACTTCTTGTTTAAAAATTTATTTACCTTTTTTTTAATGATTATTGAGGCATTTATTCTTTTTTTTATTTATGCGACGTGAAGCAAAAAGTAATTGATTGCTTATACTCCCATCTATTTTTATGAAGGAGAAAAAAGCGACTCACTCACTCATAACGATATCTCCGGAACTATTAGGCCTACAGGCTTGAAATTTGGCAAGTGTGTTTCTTTCATACAGGAATCCACTAAAAAAAGGGTTTTGTGAAGATCGAATCCCAAGGGGGTTGCACGGGATTAAATGCCATTATAGATTTTAAGATCTAGATATTAAGTGCCATTTTTTTCGAAATATTAGACCCCCAAAAATCAAATTTGGCAGGCGTGTTCCTTTCATTGAGTAGAGATCCGCTACAAAAGAGGTTTTACAAAAATAGATCCCCAAAGAGGTTTCGAGGCGTTAAAGGGCCGTTATAGATAAAAGAGAGTAATGTTTTGAATTATCAAACCTACAGGCTTTTGAAAATTGGCAGACATGTTACTTTCATGGAGTAGAGCTACGCTTCAAAAGAGGTTTTTGCAAAAATAGACCCCAAAAAGGAGTTTCGAAAGGTTAAGGGGGAGCTACAGATAAATACTCCATTTTTGAACTATTAGATCTACAGACTTGAAATTTAGCTGGTATGTTCCTTTCATAAAGTAGAGATCGTCTAAGTAGGGATTTTGCAAAAATCGACCCCCAAGGACTTTTACGAGGGTGTTTTATATTTAAAAAACTTCTTTTATGATCTACTAAGCTTACAACCTTGAAATTTGGAAAGCATGTTAGTAATGCTGAACAGAGATCAGCTTAGAAGGGTTTTTCAAAAGTCAACTCACAAGGGGGATACGGGGATATTATAAAAAAAATAAAATCCCTTTTTTTAGCTATTAGACCTACAGACTTAAAATTTGGCAAATGTGATTTTTTGTTGATCAGAGATATGATAAAAGTCAGAGAGATATGATTTTTGTTTAATTTACAATTCACTTAAATTAACTCACTAAAAACTTCTTTATCCTTCAATCTCTATTGTTTTATTTTTCAATTCACCCATGCGAAGAAAGGATATAACAGCTAGTTTCTTAAATATTTATAAGAAACTGAAAATTATAAAATTTCTTAAAAGTTTTTTTTATAATCCAGTTACAACTTTATTTTGTAATACCTACATTAAAATAACTAATTTACAATTGTAACTATTTTAAAATTTAAGGTAAATAAATTAAATTTATCGCTCGATTTCTTGGAAATATTTTATACTTCTTTATCAAAAAATTAACACTTCTTTTAAATACACTACAGCTTATTGCAATCCAATCTTTTGAATTGCAATGCCAGTATAAATACTTCGGGGAATTCTCTCAACGAAATACTATTGCTTTGAAAAACACTTTTGCAGCAACGGACTTTTTAAAAAGAAACGCTTTACAGTTTGAATTACATAACGTGATTTGTTTATAAGCAATATTTCTTGGTATGGTATTATGTATTGTATGATAACCAAATCCACTTCTAGCAAAAGAAGGTTCACAAAACCCGCTGTTAAATTGCTAAAACCAGTTGCCCGTAATTCAGATAACAGACGTTCAATTGTATATCTTGGATGTTGGCGTGAATCACAGATAAGAAGACCTGCTTTATATTTCGACATCATTAATTTTCAATACGTATGATATTTTCCTTCGTCTTTTTCGTATTTCTTGTACTTTTTGCTATCGGTTTATTCTGAATTTCTTATCTGCTCACATGCTTAAAGTGCAGATGAACAAAAAAAGGAAAGAAGAAAGAAAAGATAAATATAAAAATGCTCCCAATAGGAAGTTGTTATCTTCAAGTTGATGTATTTTAGAAATATGATGTATCTTTCTAGAAGTTATATTTAAAAAAAAGTGCATTTAAAAAAATCTGTCAACAATTAATTATTTACTAGAAATAGAAATTAAGAATAAATATATTTTAAAGCTGTTTTACATTATTAAGATTTTACTGTAATTAAAATAGTTACTGCTTAAATAGTTAAATTTTTAATTTTTTTATAGTATTAAAGTAGTTAGAATTAAATATATTTTTCAAAATTGTGGGCATGGGGCATATTACCAGATTATTACAAAGCTTGATAATTATTGTATTACTTTCGAAATTTTATTTTTTATTTGATATTTTTTAGTAGAGCATTTCATTCAGCTTTCTTTGTGTTAAATACTAAATAAACAAAAAGATAATTTTAAAAATTAACCAATTTATAATTTAATTATTTATGCTATTCTTTTGCTTTGGAGTATTTCCTTACTTGTCTATAAAACCACGAAGGCGGAAGGTTAATATCATCAAACTAACTGAACCCAACAGTTTGGTCTTGTCCAGAATTTTAGTTCGATTTTTTAGTCTTATTTTTTCTCTTCATTTGATTTTTTTGTTTTGATTGACAATTACTTCTTTGTTGTTTTGTTTTCCTTATGCTTTTATTACCTTAATGTGTCTCATACTTTAATTTTATTTGTTCTTGTTGTATTGTTAAAGCTAATGCCACCTGTCAGAAGGGGTCAAATCGATGCTCACGAAACTCATCACGGCAAAGGGCTAATTGTACGCCTGTCTTTAGTGGTAGCTTTGAGCATCATACAGATGACAGTACAGTTTGGTTCGGTTCCACCCAAATTTTGAGGAACACCCTAAAGGGGGTCAGAGGTTTCTCACCTCTCTTCCTCCAAGGGGAAGGGGTTGTGGCTCGACGGCTATTTAGAATGTCTCCATGTCACCCAGGCACGAGAGCATTTACGAGCAGTCCTACTTCCTCAGGGATTCGAACCCAAGCCCTTCGGCACAGCAGTCAGCGTTACTAACCACTATAGCGGATGGGTGGCTTATATATGTATATATATATGTATGTATGTATTTGTGAGCGTGAAATGGAGAGTGTTTGCTTTTACAGAGAGTGTGAGGGGTGTTCATTTGAATAAAGTGGTTTGAATTCAAACTTCCCTAACTTTCTAAGAACTACTTTTTTAAAAAATAAAATCATTGATTATATAAAATTAGGGAGAGGGATGAAGTTAATAGAAAAATACTTTGTTCCAAAAAATAAAAGAACAATTTTTAAAAAACCAAAATAAATCAAGGTTTGCTATTTATCTTCCTCAATTTTTTTTTCAAAAATTCCAGCTGATTTGCTCTAACCACGATGTATTCAATTGAATGAAAAATATGCAAATTTGACAGATTCTTCAGAGTTACTTCAGAAGTAGCAAAAATCACCACGAAAGAGAATTGGGAGAGACACGCAGAAAGAAATGATTAATTGTTGCAAGATCCGTGAGCTTTCTAGAGAATCTGGTTGCTCAACCGGAGGAACTGAGCAGTTCTATGAGTTATCTATTGATAGCACCAGTGCCGTTAAAATAATCATTTATTTTAAACTTCCAAACAAATTACGAGACACGGATGCTGAAAGAATTTGTTTTATAGCAGAAGAAATTTAGTAAAATAAACCCAGTTTAAAGTCAGTAGATCATGGACTTAAATCTACGAGGAGGCAAAAAACGTACAGTGAAATATGTTTAGCGCGAAAACGCTCAAGATGAAACATCGGTTAATTGAAAATAATACAGTGGTCTCGAGAAACTACTATGTAATTTCATGCATTTTTCCTCTTAACACGAAACGAAAATTGCTTAACAGGAAAAAATTTTCCTTCTGGGAATAAAAATATGGAAAACTACAGCCAGATTGAACTGCCTTGTTGTATTATAGGACGAATTCGTTGCAGTCGATGATGATAATGTGTGTTATGGCAGACAAAGACATTTTGGAGTTTGCAAAGTTCAAAAAATATAATTGATGCAGATTCCGACGGTGAAAATGAACTAATGCATCGCATTGATTTTTATTAAATGTGTGCATTTTTCATATCTATGGAAATAAAATGTACTCTAAAAAACTTAATTTTGTTGAATATATATATATATATATATATATATATATATATATATATATATATATATATATTGCAAAAGCCTTTAACTTGAAAATTTTTTAACACAAAAATATATTTCAGTCCTCTTAGTTTCGTGTTAAACGATTTTCATTTTATAATTTATTAATAGGCGTTGAATAGGCGTTGAATTTTGGGCGTCTGGACTGTAAACAGTCCTCAATCCCATATCGTGAGAGTCTATGATGCTGGGCATGGCATAAGTGGTGTTTTCCATTCTGCTGAGTGGCATGATGGCGATTGGTCGAGCGATGGAATCCGGGAGGCGTGGCAATTTATTAATAAAGCGGCCTTTGATTGAAAGGCCATCTGCTATTTGCTACATTATTGCTTCAAGTGGCAATTTCTTTTGGGGAGAGATACTTTCCCTTACCAAACCAAAGTTCACGAAAGATTTCCGCGCGGACGGAGAAAGAAAACTATTTATTTATTTATTATTTTGAGAAACTTTTAAATATTTTTATTTTTAATAACACATACTTTTTATTCATGTTTATTTTAAAAGCATATTTGCAATTTAAAATGATATCAATAAAAGGTATCGGTACTCACGTATTATGTGGTCGATCATTTTAATCAGATCAAAAGACATCACCAAATAACGCAATATGCAGCTAATACTGGGAAGCCATTTCCACGCATGTTCAAACACAATAATAATAAGAATAACAGTATTTGCTGACATTTTTTTTAAATTTGAGATGTTTTTCGATTTGGGGGAATTGATCGACGGCATAATACGTAAGTGCCAAAGTATAATTTGATATTTTAATAAAATATTTATATATCCGAATAACCAAGTTAAATAAGATTGTTCGCAAAAGATATTTAACTTAAACCTGACTATCCCTATTGTGTTCGTTAATAAATACATACAAGAAGAATTTTTTCAAGGAAGGTTTTAATCAAATCTGTGACGATCTGCGATAAAATAACTGTAAAAGTTAATTAGGAGATTAATTTTTCACTATGCCTCATTTTTTATTTTTAAATTAAAAAAAAATTGAATATGACAAAAGGTAAAATATCTGAAAAGAGAATAAAGAGCAGCAAAAAGGTTAAACTCTTTTTCAGCTAAATTCCTTTCAAGCAAGGAAAATAATTCTGTCTGGTACTTAGCAGTACTTAAATACAAAAATTTAATTCATATAGCTTAGGCAGCTACACCAAGAAATGCCTAGAAGTTAATTAATAAAAGTTTAAATATAAATGGTGATTTTTTTCAGAATGTGTTACAATCGCTCCTAATGTTGCATGACTAACAATATCTTGATTAAAATAAAAAGAACATAAACTACAACATGGTAAAAATTTAATACTCAAGCAAGATTAAAAATCGTCATTCTGTTATGCTATAGTATTTTATCCACTTCAATTACGTAAAAAAATTGGCTCCTTCAGATGTAGATCTTAATCATTTCACTCGGAAAACCTTGGGAAATAATTTCAGAGTGCTATACAAAAGACAAAAGCTTAAATCTTTCATACTTTAGGTCTTTAATAAAAAGGACAAATTATCTCTTAAAAAATCCACTTTATCTTTAATTAAGAAAACCATGAGAGATTTTTTTGTAATTAATAAAATTAAAAACCATTTTGAATAAAATAATAAATAAAATTTTTATTTCTAGGGTAAAACACGGAATATGTGTATTATATTTAATATTTTGTTCAATGAAAATTATTAATGTAGTTGATATTCATTAATCATCATATATATATTTTGCTTTATTGCTCATTAAAATTTGTTTACTTCATCATTCCTTATCTTCACTTTTTCATTTCTTAATATGCTTGTGTTTCTTGATAGATTTCTTTGATAAAATTAATAAGGGTGCAAGGAATTTCTTTTTCCCCTTTGAATTTCCCCAATGAATTCCTTTCTGTGAATTAATTGAATACACTACTTCTGTTTTAGAAATCAACACAATTATATTATTTTTTTACATATTTTTAATTGGAATTAATCGGCTTAAAATTATGTTCAATTACAATTATAATTAAAATTATTTCGATAAAAATCACTGCTATTTTCAAGGAATTTTATTAACAGTAAAAGAAAAACATCGCATCAAAATAAAACTACTTAGAGATTTTTTAAAATATAACGTGAGTATATACTTTTATTTTTGGAAATACTCAAAAGGAATGAGCAATTTACGATATCTTATTATTATTTCTACTTAAAAAAAATTCTTCTTAGATACTCGGATTCAAACGGTTTACATCTTAATTATTCAAAAAATGCTAGTTAAGATCCTGTTGGATGATAATAGTTATTTCAATTTCCTTATATTAAATAAAAGTTGTAAGATTCAGTAAAATTTAAACACAAGCAGTAATTTTCATCATATTATCCGTGGTTTTTATTTCTCAAATAACTATTCAAATAAAATGTGATTCTATCAATTGACCTATTAATGTATAGAAAAACCTAATATTTTGGGCATTTTCAGCTCTATAAGCATGAAGTGTTTGAATTTTTGCCATGTTCTTCGCAAAAGACTGTAGTAGTAAGCATTGGGTCTTATCATACCGTTATTAACAATAGGCAGTCTGGTTATTCTTACTAAATGAAATCTAATGCTAAGAATCTAATTGGAAAGGTAAATAGATATATTTTTAGAAGCATATTTCTAAGCTAAGAGAGGCATTAAATTTGTAGCTATAATTTCTATGAGTGTGTTTTATAACATATTAGGAGCTATCTGATATGAATTATACAGAGTGTTTTTTTTCCAGGTATAGAAGTTTAAGTTGGCATTACTTTCCAAGATGGCGACCGATTTAACAGCTGTCAAGTAATTTATTCTCAGTTTGGTTTGGCAATTCATCATGAATAGACTCACGCCTGAACAACCCTTTCAAATTGTGTAATTTTATTTCGAAAATAATGGTCGATTTTCATAAGTGAATTTCGTTTAGCGATGAAGCGCACTTCTGGTTGAATGGCTACGTCAACAAAAAAAAAAATGCCGCATTTGGAGTGAGGCTAATTCACAAGTGTATGTCGAAACACCGTTACATCCAGAAAAACTGACTGTTTGGTGCGCTTTATGGGCTGGTGGAATCCTTCTTCAAAAACGATGAAGGCCACAACGTTACAGTCAATGGTGATCGGTATAGAGCCATGATTACTAACTTTTTCATTCCTGAATTGAACAATCATGATGTCCAGGAGCTGTGGTTCCAACAAGATGGCGCAACATGTCCCACAGTTCGTGCCACAATCGATTTATTGAAAGACACGTTTGGTGACCGCCTAATTTCACGTTTTGGACCTGTGAATTGGCCTCCAAGATCTTGTGATTTAACACCACTAGACTATTTTTTGTGGGGCTATGTAAAGTCATTGGTCTATGCGGATAAGCCACAAACACTTGACCATTTGGAAGACAACATTCGCCGTGTTATTGCCGATATACGGCCACAAATGTTGGAAAAAGTCGTCGAAAATTGGACGTCCAGATTGGACTACATCCGAGCCAGCCGTGGCAGTCCTGTGCCAGAAATCATATTTAAAATGTAATGCCACAAGATTATCTTTCGAATAAAAAAAATTCATGTCAATCGAATAATACATCGTTGTTTTATTGCAATTTAAAGTTCTATACCTCGAAAAAAACACCCTTTATATCTAGAATAATGAATCTTGATATTTTGAATAAAATATCAATTTATCAAGTGTATATAACATAAATTATCAAATTATATCTAGTGTTTTATATATTTGGAAGACAACAAATACATTTTACAAACCAGTAGAATTTCAATTTCATTTAAATAAACTTAAATTGAGACACCAAGAAATATTTATATATATAATTTTTATTCTCCAGAAATCTTTTGTAAGTAAATCTAAGAGATCTAGAACTTTTGCAAAATATGAAACAATTGTGGTAATTTAATTTAAAGATATTTTAATAGAGTAATTGAATATCTATATTGATAATGTACATTTTACCAAGATATGTTTAAAAGGAATCCATCTGAAAAACATATCTCTTTGTTTCTCAATAATATTACATTTATTAGCTAATTATAGCATCAAATGCCGCGTCTCAATTAAAATAAAGAGTAAATAAAATTTACATTTCTAACAAGGAATTCTTCCAGAGACAGAAAAATAATTTTTGAGTAAGTGGAATCAACGTGAAGCTTGTAGTGTTTACAATCATGTATTCTTTACACTCCACTATAGTATTATTTGTAAACTATTAACGGTTAATTGAAAATTTTCAAGGATGCTGTAATCATTCGTATGCAATATATATATACGTTTGTAATGATTCTCTATTTCATTTCGCTTAGCAGAGGGATCTTTTTAATATAGTTTTCATTCAGAATCCTCCAGGATATTCCGTGATGCTTAATTCTTTTCATTTACTCGCTTAATGTGAGTATAATTGTAATTGAAAAACCCATGTTGTCAAATTTTGTGGCCTGCTGATCCAAAATTGCATCATCCACAGTATCCAATGAATTAGTGTGTTAAAATTAAGAAATCATGAAAATCAAGAAAAATCATAATATTTCTAATAAGTGTAAGTTGATGGTTTTAGATTGAAAAAAGAGAAAGAACGTCTTCGTTCTTCGTAGGTTTAGCTCGTGTATTGTCACTGCTGCTTAAGTGTTTTTGTTTAAAAGTCTTCTTGTAAAGGGTGTTTTTTTGAGAGGTGTGTAAAACTTTAAATTGCAATAAAACAACGATGTATTATTCGATTGACATGAATTTTTTTTATTCGAAAGATAATCTTGTGGCATTACATTTTAAATATGATTTCTGGCATAGGACTGCCACGGCTGGCTCGGATGAGTCCAATCGGGACGTCCAATTTTCGATGATTTTTTCCAACATTTGTGGCCGTATATCGGCAATAACACGGCGAATGTTGTCTTCCAAATGGTCAAGCGTTTGTGGCTTATCCGCATAGATCAATGACTTTACATAGCCCCACAAAAAATAGTCTAGCGGTGTTAAATCACAAGATCTTGGAGGCCAATTCACAGGTCCAAAACGTGAAATTAGGCGGTCACCAAACGTGTCTTTCAATAAATCGATTGGGGCACGAGCTGTGGGACATCTTGCGCCGTCTTGTTGCAACCACAGGTCCTGGACATCATGATTGTTCAATTCAGGAATGAAAAAGTTAGTAATCATGGCTCTATACCGATCACCATTGACTGTAACGTTGTGGCCTTCACCGTTTTTGAAGAAGGATTCCACCAGCCCATAAAGCGCACCAAACAGTCAGTTTTTCTGGATGTAACGGTGTTTCGACATACACTTGTGAATTAGCCTCACTCCAAATGCGGCATTTTTTTTTTTGTTGACGTAGCCATTCAACCAGAAGTGCGCTTCATCGCTAAACGAAATTCACTTATGAAAATCGACCATTATTTTCGAAATAAAATTTCACAATTTGAAAGCGTTGTTCAGGCGTGAGTCTGTTCATGATGAATTGCCAAACCAAACTGAGAATAAATCACTTGACAGCTGTTAAATCGGTCGCCATCTTGGAAAGTAATGCCAACTTAAACTTCTATACCTGGAAAAAAACTTTCTGTATAATATGCCGTCTAATGAATAATCATGAATAAGTGAATAATTGTAATTAACATGCTTTCCTGAATGTTTTTCGTGGTCACAAATATATAAAAATAATAGACCTTTTCATGTTTATATATGTGTGCAAACGTTTCTGTTATCAGTCGATTAGTTTTCAGTTTTTTTCTTCGATTATTTGGCATTGCTTTTTCAAATTAGAAATTCTATTGCTTTGAAATTAACTATAATTGTGTAAACATAAATACTGTTAAGTCCCAAAAACTCGGAACTCGATAACACAGCACTCCGACTATCTCGCCCGTACCCTTGCAGCTTGAACCCCCTCCCCCCATTATATCCGATGTTGAAATTATTGCTGCTGTGACAGTTTATGAAAAAATGCTGGAAAATGCCGTTAGCGTTGAAGACTCGATATAAACAATCGCATAGTGAGGAACTAAAGTCTGTCGAAAACACCCTTCAGTATTTTGAACAACACAGTTACGGTAATGAACTTAGTGCTTTTTTGTCATCTTCGTGATGAAGCTGCAAAACGCAGAATGCAGCCTAGAAGACAACAGAACATTACGCATTTCTTTCAAAAAAGTAGCCAATTTTTGCAAAGTCGGCTACTTAATTTTCATTAGACATCTTTATGCTTTCATCAAGTAATTTTTGGGGTGTGTCTGATCAGGTGAATTACTGTATACTGTGCATTCTTTAATGTTCATTTTTTTATGTAGTAAATGCTCTATATCTTTATAAAGTACGTACTTTCCCTCTGTTTGAGGGTGTTTGGGGAGTTTATTTTCTGTTGTATTCTCAAGCAAACAACACATACATAGTGCATACAGTACAATATTTTCTGAGGAAACAGTCGTATTTATTCTTTTTTAATTCCCTTCTCGATAACCTGACCTTTTCATAAACTCTGCTACCTTTTCGGTCCACAATTTTTTTTTATTGAGAGCATTTATAAACCCCCGTGCACCATAAAGTATCACAAGAGAGCTTTCAGAAGTAAGCACAGTACAAAGGAAAGAAGGAATTTAAAGTCATGAAGAATTACAATACAAATACCCGTGCCTTCTCCGGTATTAGAACCCAGGCCCTACGGCACCATCAGATTCACTAACCACTATACCAGATGAGCAACTGCGGTCCACATTAGATCGAGTTTTCAGATCATTACTGTACTAATGTCTCAATAAACTGATATTGTAACATGAGACTTATTTCAGAATTTCACGATGAAACAATTTGTACTTCATATTAATAATAAAGCTTCTATAATACTGTAAAAGGAAATTAATAAAAATAAAGCATGGATGATGAATAAAGAAGAACATTGTGAAAGAGGAGCGTGATATCATTGCCTGAGTATCAAAATATAACTTTTTTTATATGTAATAAATTTGGAATCATTTCATTTACCTTGTAAATATGGAACTGCTTCATTAAATAGTACAATTTATTGTTTCCTTTTGCCTTACTTAACATCCTATTTATATATTTTTAGATAAAGTTACAACATATCATTTATTAGAATTCTATCTTTATATTCCATTATCTGTTATATATGCTTCCTGTTCTATTAAGCTGCTTGACAATCTTTTACATTAATTTTGCTGAAATGAGTAGTCTCGATGACTAATTATAGCACAGGAACATAATGCATTTGAATTAAAATAACAGCAAGGGTAGCTGCTTTCCACACAAACAACTAAGGGAAGTAGTACACAAAAAAACTCTAACTACTTTAACTGCCTAAAACTAGAGTTGACCAAAAACCATCCTAAAATAAAAATTGTTCAAAATAGCAAAAGCTGGTGTAAGTATGCATATTAAGTAAGAGAATAGTAATATGGTAAAAAGAATTTTTTGTTACCATGGCGAGTTTTAAAGGACATCTATTTAACTTATATATTTAGGATATAGTACTTTTATAATTTTTTTATAAGTGAAAAAAATGTTATTATATCAAATAACGTTTACATGATGAGACTACTAATACATGGAGATTCAATATGAAACAGATTCACTCAAGGTATTTTATGAAAAATTTTAAAATCTTACAGATAGTAGGAGTAGGTGATTTTTAGCCTAAATATTCAATCAGTTGGTTAAAAAGGAATTATTTAAAAATACATGACATAGCAAGTATTCAGTAAAATAATACAATGAAATTTAATATATCAGTACGCGAATGATTTACCCACCAAATATTTGTAAAATTTCACTAAGTTGGAGTGATAATGTTAGGTTGGCTGCAAAGCTCTATTTGGTGCGATTTTAAAATCCCGCCAAAGCAAGCAAGTTTCTACAAATTAGATATATTAAGACTCAGTTTCGTTGGTAAGTCTTTCAAAACATCCTTTCAAGATCACACACCATCACAAACGACAAAATTATTCACCACATAATTGACAGATGTTGATAATATGAGGAAAAGTGACAGGTGTAATAACAAGATACTTGGCTTACTGTGACAAGACTTAATATACACTCTGTCGCAAAAAAATATATGCACCCAGAAGAAATTGAGCTACATTCACGAAATTTGGTATGCATGTAGTGTGTATAAAAATAAACAAATGATTAAAAATTCAGAACAAAATATCATTTTATTAAGCGGTTACAGCTTGCAAAAGGTTAAAAATCAGTAAGTAGTAAAGCCACCTCTGGCAGCTATACAAGCCGAAATTCGGCGTGGCATCGATTCAATTAGATCACTTATGACCCCCTGTGGAAGATCCTGCCATAGTCTTTGCATCTGCGCAGTTAATTCTCCTGTATCTCGGGACGGCTGCAGTTGCCTTCCCAGCGCGTCCCAGACATTCTCTATTGGCGAAAGATCTGGTGACCTGGCAGGCCATGGTAGGACGTCATATCCTTGAAGACATTGTTGGGAGAGTCGCGCAGTATGTGGACGAGCATTATCCTGTTGATAAATGGCACCTGGGCGACTTGATAGCATGGGTAGCACAATCGGCGTTAAAATATCGTCCACGTATCTGCGAGCTGTCAAAGTGCCTTGAAGGACCACTAAAGATGATCGTGTGTCCCAAGAAATTGCTCCCCACACTGTCACACCTTGTGAAATTGCTGTATGCCGCTCGACAATAAATGCCGGATCGGACCGCTGGCCGGTGCGCCTCGAGACACGTGTGCGGTGGTCATCAGCACTGAGACTGAATCGGGATTCATCACTGAAGATGACACGTCTCCAGTCTGTCACACTCCAAGTTGCCCGAGGTCGGCAAAAATCCAGTCGACACTGCCTATGATGTGGGGTCAGTGGTAAGCGTCTTAGCGGACGTCGGCTCCTCAAGTCAACTTCGGTCAGTCGTCTCCTTATGGTTTCTCTTGATGGCACTGGATGTCTGGAAGAAGGTAAGTGGCGTTGAATCGATGCTAGCGACGTTGTTGGTGCCAAAGTGGCCACTCTTCTGATTGCACGATCCTCGCGATCATTTGTGTTCCTGGGACGTCCTTACCCTCCGCGACGGTACACTCTACCTTCTGTGATCCACTGTTGCCAACACCGAGTAACTACCATATCGCTCCGACCGAGGTGGCGGCCGATACGTCTATTCGACCAACCTGCTTCTCTGAGGCCAATTATACGGCCCCTATCAAAGTCCGTCAGCTGCTCGTACTGCCGCCGGTTACGTCTTAGAGGCATCCTAAGTCTCAATATCGTCTATCAAAGTCATCAGATTCGTATGGATAGCCGTAAGGCGCTCGTACTCATGCTTTTAAACTCTCCCAGTTGCGCAACTAATATGCGCATAGCACACTTAGCCTTGTCTCATTGGCTTCGAAATTTTAATCATTTGCATATGTCTTACCAGACTACATTCTTGCCGAGTTTCGTGATTGTAGCTTGATTTCTTCTGGGTGCATATATTTTTTTGCGACAGAGTGTATAAAGCTTCGAATCTGTCTTCTCATTATTAACAGATATATTATTATCCATTATGATGCTATTAGATCAGCGTTTCTCAAACTGTGGGGGCGCGAGCATTTTTAAAAGTTGGAAACAAAAGGTTATCTAAAAAATTATTAATTTACTGAAAGTAAACAAATAAAATACTTTCTAATATAATAAAAATATGTACAATGTACAATGTATATTTTAGTATTAGTTTAACCATACTAAGTTAAGAACAAGTTTTTGATATTTATCAGTGGCCCCATGGGCTTGTATTAACACTTATCTTGATAATTTGTACGGTTTATAAATAATTCCTTAACTGCCGATTAAAAGTTATACGTGATTCGCTCCCCACCGTTTACAACGTAGACGAGCGTATTTTGATGTTTTTTGAAAGGGAGAAAAAGAAATAAAAAAGCAAATCCTGAAATAAATAAATTCTTCGCAAACATTATGAAGGTTCTTTTGTAGCATTCCAAAGCCGTCGGAATAATTTTATGGATAGCAATTGCACAGAAAAGATCGTACTTCGGAAAGACGTATATATACGTCCAGAAAATTGATTATTTGGCTGAGTGAGACGTTTTTATACGTCGGTGGAACATAAGAAGTTAAAGTAAAATATTGTAGCTTTAGTGTCAAAGTATAGTATTATTGAATTCAATACATTGTTATTGTATGGAGAGGGTCATGATGAAAAAGATGATCGAATAGTGGGTCGCGTATACTGAAAGTTTGAGAAACACTGTATTAGAGAACGAAATAATAAAACCTCTTAATATACACTCTGTCGCAAAAAAATATATGCACCCAGAAGAAATTGAGCTACATTCACGAAATTTGGTATGCATGTAGTGTATATGAAAATAAACAAATGATTAAAAATTCAGAACAAAATATCATTTTATTAAGCGGTTACAGCTTGCAAAAGGTTAAAAATCAGTAAGTAGTAAAGCCACCTCTGGCAGCTATACAAGCCGAAATTCGGCGTGGCATCGATTCAATTAGATCACTTATGACTCCCTGTGGAAGATCCTGCCATAGTCTTTGCATCTGCGCAGTTAATTCTCCTGTATCTCGGGACGGCTGCAGTTGCCTTCCCAGCGCGTCCCAGACATTCTCTATTGGCGAAAGATCTGGTGACCTGGCAGGCCATGGTAGGACGTCATATCCTTGAAGACATTGTTGGGAGAGTCGCGCAGTATGTGGACGAGCATTATCCTGTTGATAAATGGCACCTGGGCGACTTGATAGCATGGGTAGCACAATCGGCGTTAAAATATCGTCCACGTATCTGCGAGCTGTCAAAGTGCCTTGAAGGACCACTAAAGATGATCGTGTGTCCCAAGAAATTGCTCCCCACACTGTCACACCTTGTGAAATTGCTGTATGCCGCTCGACAATAAATGCCGGATCGGACCGCTGGCCGGTGCGCCTCGAGACACGTGTGCGGTGGTCATCAGCACTGAGACTGAATCGGGATTCATCACTGAAGATGACACGTCTCCAGTCTGTCACACTCCAAGTTGCCCGAGGTCGGCAAAAATCCAGTCGACACTGCCTATGATGTGGGGTCAGTGGTAAGCGTCTTAGCGGACGTCGGCTCCTCAAGCCAACTTCGGTCAGTCGTCTCCTTATGGTTTCTCTTGATGGCACTGGATGTCTGGAAGGAGGTAAGTGGCGTTGAATCGATGCTAGCGACGTTGTTGGTGCCGAAGTGGCCACTCTTCTGATTGCACGATCCTCGCGATCATTTGTGTTCCTGGGACGTCCTGACCCTCCGCGACGGTACACTCTACCTTCTGTGATCCACTGTTGCCAACACCGAGCAACTACCATATCGCTCCGACCGAGGTGGCGGCTGATACGTCTATTCGACCAACCTGCTTCTCTGAGGCCTATTATACGGCCCCTATCAAAGTCCGTCAGCTGCTCGTACTGCCGCCGGTTACGTCTTAGAGGCATCCTAAGTCTCAATATCGTCTATCAAAGTCATCAGATTCGTTTGGATAGCCGTACGGCGCTCGTACTCATGCTTTTAAACTCTCCCAGTTGCGCAACTAATATGCGCATAGCACACTTAGCCTTGTCTCATTGGCTTCGAAATTTTAATCATTTGCATATCTCTTACCAGACTACATTCTTGCCGAGTTTCGTGATTGTAGCTTGATTTCTTCTGGGTGCATATATTTTTTGCGACAGAGTGTATTATGTAATTTGGTACTTGTCGTATTACTATCGACCAGTGGCGCACACAGGGGGGGGTCCAGGGGGTCCGGACCCCCAAAGCCATTGATTTTTTTCCGATTGATTATAATTCTGAGTATATAGTACGTAAAATTTAATTAAATATTTGTTATTAATGACTCATTTTATTAATTAATGCTAATTATTTATTCAATAATTAGTTTTTTACTGTGTTTTGTTCCCGAAAACCGACAAAATCAAAAGGAGCCTGATACAAGAATGGTGAACTTTCGACCCCGGACCCCCCTTGAAAAATTCCTGTGTGCGCCACTGCTATCCACCAATTCGTCAATTGAAAAGATTTCGCCAAATGCCACAATATTCAACCAATAGCATTTTCGCATGTACAATGATATCTGATGACGTATTTTGATTTGGTGATGTTTCTTGGTGTGGTGAAATTGGTCGACAATATTGTATATAAGTACCACAGTAATTTATATGTTTGTAATAATAGTTCATTGGGTTCATATAATATGTATTTCAAGCACATATGAAAATTCTACGAGTGTCAGTGATAAGCATAACTATTTGAACTTCTAATACAAGCAAATGATTATATTTTCATCGAAGATAGTGGTGTTTTGTAGGGAATTTCAAGTTCTTTGTTAAGGTATGATTCAAGTTCTTTGTTGAGATGCTGAGATTCCGTGGGGACGTATCATTGACACGTTCCCATGGAAGCCCTTAGTCGTACTATCAAACAGATGATCATAATTTTTGTTTTATATTTTGAGGTGCTCTGGTGCCCTTGATGGGGACAACTTTCGCCTTATTCGTATACACGTTTCAAATATTCCTCCATTAAACAATCTTGTGTGCCGAATCCATATATAATAATATTCCCGAACGAAAATATTCATTATGTACACTTGCATTTTTTTCTTTTTTTTAATATTGTAAAATTTTAGAAAGAGATTTAGTCATAAAAGGATTATGCTTGACTAGAATTTAATTATGTGTTCAATATTAATTTTTAAATATATCATAAAATTTACATCAACAGATAATAATAGAGGAATATTTTTTATATATTTTTGAAAAAATACATAATAATCCATCACTTTTCTCTATATATTTTACAAAAAATGCTAATACCGTACTTGAGTTCGAAATGGAAAAGAAGACATTTTTCATGTTTGAGAAATTTCCCTTGTCTCAATGCAATGCACACCAAAACGGAAAATTTTTCTCTGCATTGCGAATAGAGAATCAATACAGAACCGTAAAAATATTCAAGATAGTCTACCCTAAAGCATTAGTTTTCTCCAGACGATGTGGTTCGCAAAAACACACTCTGCATAAAAATATTTCAAGATTCGAAATACCTGCATTTGAATCGATTTCATGCAGTCTCGACGTTGTTATAATATTTTTATATCGACGGGAATTTCATCTTTAATACAGTAGGCCATTTTTATCAATATCCTGGTTATTTTCAAATCTGAAACCCTCAATAATAAAGATATGACGAAGAAAAGATATGGCAAATAAAATTGAATAATAATGAATGAAACTGATGTTATATATATATATTGAATTTTAATTATATTTATCGAAATTCAAAAATTATAACTTATTAAAGAAATGTGCTTTATTACTGATTTAACATATTTTAATTAGAATAGTAATAAAAAGTATTTTGAGTGTAAGTGAAACCATTTTAGTCGGGCTAATTTCCGAGAAATGAGTTTGGGAAACGTGCTTATAATAAATCTAATTATGAATATTTAAGGCAGCAGTTGAAACAAAGATACTTTCAAAACTTACCAATGACCCAGATGCGATTTCTCCAATTTGAGTATTAGTTAAAGTCTATAAATTATTCTTCTAGTAAATTATACTGCACGTTTGCTATTATAAAACCCTTGATCGAAGAATGTAAATCTTAATAACTTAACGACAATGTATCAGAAAAATATAAATGTGAACTGTTTTCGTTTATTAAAACTGAAAACTGGAGCTTTTACAAATTTAAATTAAGAACTGTTAGCTATTTTTTCTTTAAGGTATCCAACTACGTTCAGAACCATGATTTAGCAAAAGCGCATAAATGGATAATTTTCATGATATTTAGTGTCACTTAGATAAGAATAAATGCATAAAATTGTTTTAAGGACACTTTGACAAAAAAATTTATTTAAATATAATATTTTGCAAAAAATTAACTTAGAATAATTTTCTTTCCAAATGTTCTCCTTTTGTGAAAAATGCTTCTATTATAATAATATTTTGCCTCTGTATAGCTCAGATCTCTGTACAGAGGCTCAACTAGAATTTTTAAAATATATAGCTTAGAAGTGGGTTTATTCATATTTTACGACAACAGGGGGAGCAATTTTAAGAAAAAAGACGCCAATAATTATTTCAATTGGTGGTAACTCTGAAAATAATGTGAATTTCTCAAAAATTCTAGTTGAGCCTCTGTAGAGAGGTCTGAGCTATATACAGGCAAAATATTATTATAATCGAACCATTTTTCACAAAAGCAGAACATTTGGAATAAAGATTATTGTAAGTTCATTTTTTGCCCAAATATTGTATTTAAATAAAATAATTTTTGTCAAAATGTCCTTAAAACAATTTTATGCATGCATTCTAATCTGAGTGACACTAAATATCATGAAAATTATCCATTTATGTGCTTTTTTAAAATCACGGTTCCGAACGTAGTCGGATACCTTAAAAGATAGAATAACACAATTACACAGTTGATATTAGTATAATATAATCTAACAATCTTTATATTTAATTTGAATATTTTTCTCTATTTTTTTACTACATTTCACTTTTTAATAACAAAAAAAAATGGAATTTGGCGTAGAACACGCAACACAGAATGTTCAATGAGCTGTTTGTTCATTACATTAAAATACGCTTCCTCAGTTAGACTGAGTATGAACGACAGTAACATTAAAAAGGAAAACTTTTCGGCTAAACCATGGTACACAAGAAAAAGAGGAAAGACTTCGGCAGTTGAATGCAGTAGAAGAGGATAGTTTGGTCTAAAACAGTTTAAAGAGTTAGGCTATTAGTTGAGGTGGTTGAAGACGTCTGGTTCAGAAGGCCTTGGGCCATTCAGGTCTGTATCGCATTAGATCATGATAATGACGACGACTTATGAATGAAGACACTAGTATCAAAATGAGCAGTTTTTACTTAATTATTTTTAATAAAATTCCTGTTTCATCTAAGTTTGAAATGTGTCTTTTATTTATATAAAAAGTTTACTTTCCTTAAAAACTATATTCCTTATGATATATTTTGATTTCTAAACACCTTATTCCAAACATTCATTAGAGGTTTATCAACTGGATGGTGTACTGAAAGTATATCGTTCAGAATAATATGATTTTTAAATAATATATAAAATTAGCCTTATGTGGTATGTGCATATTATTTAAATTTACATAAAGTATTATTTTTATACGTTTTTTTATTCGATAATTTTTGAAAAACACTGAATGTTTTTTTTAAATTATTATAAACATTAAACAGTATTAAGAGCAATATAAAAACTTAAGGGAATACCTATAATTTGAAAAAATTTCAAAGTATAATTTGTATCCACTTACATATTAAGCAATAAAGAGCCAATACAAAAACATAAATTTTAGCCTGTAATAGTTTTTTCTGTTAAAAAACTTTTGATTAAATAAGTTTTATTTCTCCATTAAATTTTTAATGTTTAAGAGCACATTTTTAAAATGGCATTCATTTTGAAAAAAGAGCAAATTTTTTTATTTTTAAAACTACAGATTTTACTATGTTCGTTACTGACTTAAAAATACAAACTCCAGACAAATAGAATCTTACCATGCGTACAATCATATCATAAACGGAAAATATTAACTATAAAATAAAAAATGGAGTCAAAAATATAACTTGTGAACTTATGATGAAATTATAACAATACCATTTACTAAACAATGATCGTTAAAAACGCATGATAACTTTCGTTATTTTTTTAAATTACTCGTAGTAGCTTTTATTTTAATCAGATTCATAAAATTATTCATATAAATGCAAAGAATAATTCCGTAACAGATCTGATGGGATCCATAAAAGTGATTTTAGATATGTACTAAACCTCGTGCATATTATTCTTTTGCATTATTTCTCTTTTAATCGTAATAAATATCCAACAGATTAAAAATTCGGCAAACCGAAATAAATTAAAGACACAAGTTAAATTTTTTAAAAAATTGATCGAACACAGTTAGAAGATGAATTCAGTTCATCTATAAGTATTCATATGAAAAAACGAATATCACAAAAGGGGTTCTGAAACAAAGGTTTTTAAGGCCTTTTTTTATCAGTATTAGTTGCATGAAATAAATTTTCATATCATATTTCAAAAGTATTGCACGAAATGGATATTGAACTAAACTACCTTGAAAAAGGGTTCACGGCAAAACAAAAGCTATTTATTCTAATTTAGAATAAAGATTTGTCAATAATAAAACTCCAGCAAAAATATAAAGCTTTTTAAATTACTCGCAGTAAGTTATAATTCATGAACAATAACAACGTTTATACATTTATCCCCAAAGGTAGGTTAACAATGTTAACATAATTATTAGAAAAAGCCTAATATCATTTTAAAAATGATTTCTAGGAATCAAATACAGTATATAAAAAGAAAATATTCTGTTTTTCATTTGCATTCAAAAGAAAAGAAATTACTGACACTTATAAGTAGTAGTAAGTATAAAAGTATTTCAACACATATGATTATATCAACATCTTCAGTCAATAAAAAGTCCAATATTTTGTCATTACATTGTTACTAAAAATCTTTTTGCAGTATTTAGTGGACATGTAGGCTCGAAAAAACAAAAGTGTTCATGTTTGTGTATCTTAATATTTAAATAATTTATTAAGACAATTTGTTAAATATCTGTTCATTTTGATGCGTTTATTTAATGCAATAATAAATTAATTTATTAATTTGAAAAAAAGAAAAAAATTGCTTAAATAAAATTTGTGTAATTAAATTATGAAAGAATGAAATCATGTTCTGTGTAAAATAATAATATTACACGGATTTTAATCGTCGAATTTCGGTGGATACCATACTATGTAGACATAAAAGATAATGAAAAAGTAGATCTATTGACAAAAAAAAAGTACTGAGTTATTTAGAGGACGGGGCTACCACTTCTCTTAGGCTTCCCTTAGAAGTATACGAAAAAATATTTGTTGGCATAAAACTCAGAATTAATAATGAAATCGAAGCTTAGACTTTGGGAGAATATTAAGTATGATTGGAGTGAATTTAGTCGTAGACCACGTACAGAGGCAGTAACTAATTTCAGATTAAAAACACGGCGTGGCTGCTAAGATGAACACCTCAGTAAAATATGCATACTGACACAGCCTATGCTTCGTTTGTGTTACACAGCACTTCTCAAATTGTGGGGCGCGTGCCCCTAGGGGGCGTGATGATCCCAGGAGGGGGATCGAGCATATTGAAAAGTCAAAAACAAAAGAATATTTTAAAAAATTATTAATTTATTGAAAGCAAACAAACAAAATACATTCTGACATGATAAAAAAAATTTAAAAAAAAACATTTACACTAATATAATATACATATAAATATATCAGTACTGCACAATGTATTTTATCATTAATTTAGCAATTCTAGGCTAAGAACAAATTTAATAATTACCAGTGACCCAACGGGCTTTTCATATATAAAATTATATGCAAAAATTAACACTTATATTGATAATTTGTACGGTTTATAATTAATTCCTTAATTGCCAATTAAAAGTTACGCGATTTGTTCCCCAATGCCACCTTTTTGCACGTATGCTCGCTTATGTGGTGTATTTGAGGGACGAGAAAGGGAATGAATAAACAAATCCTCTGAGAGAGAAATAAGTAAATCCTTCGCAAACACAACACTGTCCAGATCATTTTATTGCATTCCAAAACCTTCGGAATAATTTTATGGATAGGAATGATCAGAAAAGAATGTATTTTGAAAAGACGTACATATATATATATATATTTATATATATATATATATTAGGGCAATTAACGCACTGGTTGAGCGGGACGTTTATGTATACCAGTGACACTTAAGAGGTTTAATTCGCATGGTAGCTTTAGCATCAAAAAGTATTGTATTTTAGAATTAAAAACATTGTTATTGAATGGAGAGGGGTGTGATGATAATTATGGTTGAATATTGGGTCGCAAGTATTGAAAGTTTGAGAGGCACTAGTGTAACAGATACTATGAATAAACAGCACTTGCTCTTCTACCCGGACTTTGAAATCCTAAGCTTCAACATAGAGGTAATGTTGGCCTGCATTGGATGGCTAGAAGAATCATGCCCTGATCCGAAGATTGCTAATCCACTAGACTTTTGCTTATTCGATTGTTACAGTTTTAATCGTGTAAATTTTGTGTGTTTTTTCATGTTTGAATTTTAATTGTTCAGTTTTTGATTTTGATGCAGTATTGTTCGTGAGGAGAAGGAGTGATCAAAATGTATTGATTCCTGATTTTGACATGGTAAACAACAACATATAAGGATTTTAAATTGTGTTTTTGGATATATACATATACCATTGAAAAATAAATTCGGAGGAAACGCTCTATACTCATATAGTTTCCAGAATGCCTATTATGAAAAATTTAATAACTGCAGAGACTTTTGATTTTCTTACCAGTAAGGAAACTGGACAAATATTTACAATAGATTGACAATAGTTAAATGTTCTGGTTTTTGCTTTCTATTGAGTATAGCATAGAACGAGTTAATCTCCCCCCCCCTCGTGTTTTCAGTACTAATACATGATAATCGCTCACTATAACTAACTACATATTAATCATACACACTCAACTGTAAATTAACTGTATAATAACTGCAAGCTTAACAGTTTGCTTACCTACTTTTGTAGTGAAATGTATACATTTTATGAAAACATTTGCTTTTAATAATTTGAAATTAAGAACCCGGGAGAATGTTTTGCGGTGTATTGAAAAAGGTGTTTCCTTCGAAAATTTATCCTTACACTTTTGCTTTTAAATATTGCAGAGCTTGTTTGTGAGGACTCTGTTCAAAATGTGTAGGACTCTATTTGCAAACATTATAATAATAAAAATACTGCAGTAGCTGGTAATTGAGATATGGCAAAAATATGAGGCTACACGTCATTGAAAGGTGCATTTATTACAACCAACATAGATACTGGACTGGTGATTGATGTTAAAATACTTCTTGTGTAAAAATCCGCCTTTTCATCAAAATAATAGTAAAAAAAATTCGTATCACCCAATATATCAATGGAAAGTAAAAAGGAGTCAAGAATATTTCAACATTCATTATATTTTGAATAATAACTTAGTGGACGATTTTTTTTGGCGAGGTAATATTTTGTACAAAATGTACTGGCTTCTAAAATTTATATTTTTAAAATTGTGTGTGAATTTACTGTATGTATGTTCTCTGTGTTCCTTATATATACAGAGTGTTTTTTTTCAGGTATAGAAGTTTAAGTTGGCATTACATTTCAAAGTGGAGACCGATTTAACAGCTGTCAAGTGATTTATTCTCAGTTTGGTTTGGCAATTCATCATGAATAGACTCACGCCTGAACAACGCTTTCAAATTGTGCAATTTTATTTCGAAAATAATGGTCGATTTTCATAAGCGAATTTTGTTTAGGAAATGAAGCGCACTTCTGGCTGAATGGCTACGTCAACAAACAAAACTGCCGCATTTGGAGTGAGGCTAATCCACAAGTGTATGTCTAAACACCGTTAGATCCAGAAAAACTGACTGTTTGGTGCGCTTTATGGGCTGGTGGAATCCTTCTTCAAAAACGATGAAGGCCACAACGTTACAGTCAATGGTGATCGGTATAGATAAATGATTACTAACTTTTTCATTCCTGAATTGAACAATTATGATGTCCAGGAGCTGTGGTTCCAACAAGACGGCGCAACATGTCACACAGCTCGTGCCACAATCGATTTATTGAAAGACACGTTTGGTGACCGCCTAATTTCACGTTTTGGACCTGTGAATTGGCCCCTCCAAGATCTTGTGATTTAACACTGCTAGACTATTTTCTGTGGGGCTATGTAAAGTCATTGGTCTATGCGGATAAGCCACAAACGCTTGACCATTTGGAAGACAATATTCGCCGTGTTATTGCCGATATACGGCCACAAATGTTGGAAAAAGTCATCGAAAATTGGACGTCCAGATTGGACTACATCCGAGCCAGCCGTGGCAGTCCTATGCCAGAAATCATATTTAAAATGTAATGCCACAAGATTATATTTCGAATAAAAAAAATTCATGTCAATCGAATAATACATAGTTGTTTTATTGCAATTTAAAGTTCTATACTTCTCAAAAAAACACCCTTTAATTGTGCACCCTGAAGTGACATTTAAAAAAATTCTTAAGTGGTGTTGGAAATCTAAAGTCTTCTTAATATGACAATTTCAAAATTTTTACATTTTAAAATTGTATAGAGTTTAACCTTTCTAAAAAATATCTTAATTTAACCTCTAGGGTAATTAGAATACCTTAAAACCCATTTTAAAATAATCATTGAAACTGGGCCCTGCCCATTTAAATGGTGGTATTTTGTTTTTACTTAAAAGTTAAATGAATGATGGAAATCAAAACATTTAATCCAGAATTTCTAAAAAAGTGTTTACATGGAGGGACCGCGAAATCCCAATTAAAGTGTTATCAACGTAATACGGTCTCGTATACCGATGAAAATATTTGTACAAATAGAAGTATTATCATGCAGTTTCATCATTTATATGGAAAATGAATCAAAACCAGAAATTTTGAGAAAAATTAATATTGAGCGTGGTGATTACTCGGTACAGGCAATGGAGTGCTTCGAGAAACTTAGTCTGTTAAAAAGGCTAAATATTCATGTTTACAAAAACGAAGGAAGCTATGAAAGAAAAAAATGAGAGGAAGAGAGGATGCTTTTCAAAAAAATGTAGATCATTTGGAGTATGTGGAGAAATGTTTTAATAAAAAAGTAATTATATGTTTAAGTTCATTTATCTCAAAATGTGAATTTTAATGTTCGATGTACCTTTTCTGCAAAAATAATATTCTCAGGTATGTAAGTTTTTTATGACATGTTTATAAAGATGGCTAATATATACTCAAATGAGCTTTTTGTAAAAAACTCAAAATTTTTTTTCTTACAAAATTTTTTATGTGAAAAATGGATTAAATTTCCCCTTGCTTGATAAAATATTTTATAAATTAGGAGAAAAAAATCGAAATTAACTAAAAGCTCATTTCAGTATAATGAGAAAGGTGTACTTTAATTGTATGAAAAATTTCAAGCATGTACATAAAACTTATTTTGAGAAAAGGTACATCGAAAACAGCCAATTTAACATTTTTGTTATAGAGATTTCCGAATCTTCTTAATCACTAACACAGAATTATTTATACTTTTGTATCTTATTAAAAACAATTAAATTTCTCTTGTGCATTTTTTCATGCACAGAGGCTTTGAAAGGAAATCAGGAAACAAGCGGGAGATTAAGGGAATTGGATAAGTATTTCCTGAATTTTCGCGCCAAAATTTGAAGATAAAATGTATCTTCTAAGATAAGAGAGAATTTATCATGAAGTTAACGCAGCTTATATCCTTTGAACGGCTTCTTAGGGAAAAATAACTGATTTAAAAGTTGTTGTCATATGTGTTTCATACATATTAAATATTTATAAAATATAACTTCATATCTCTCTAAATAGAATTATTGAAACGTTCAGTAATAATTAGTATTACAGAAAAAAAGAATACTATTTTCGAATAGAATTATTATAGAAAATTTGTAATAAAATTATAAGAAAGGTCTATTTCAAACATGAATAAAATACTTGAACTTGCTCTACAAAAACAAGATTAGCTACATTTATTGTACATTCCTCAAAATATTTTTTATTCAAGTATTAGATAATATTAATGTAACAAAACCTAAGCAACACAAAATTTTTGGAAAAAATAGTTTTGTTGCAATTTGTGATGAAAAGGGCTTTTAGAGCAAAGCTTTTACATTTTTTAAAATTCTACATTAAAGCTTTGTGTTTCTATTTTGTTTCGTATTATTTATATTTTTTCGCGTTGATACTTTCAAAACTTGAGATTGCTAGCAAGATTATGAACATTTGTTTAGACTTTGTTTATGTAATTTATCTAAAACAAGCATCTGATTTTAGTAAAATTTTAGAAGCTTGCAATAACAATTTATAATAGCAATATAATACTTGTGATGTTTATATAAGTGTAGAAAATATGTGTCTCTTAAAAAAATAAAAATAAAACTTCGTAAATAAAGTTTTCAAATACATAATATTTTTATGAATTATTTATCAATAAAGTAATTACTCCCTTATTGTGTATAAATACTTCCATAAAGATTTCATTGTTTTACTTCTTAAATATATTAAGATTTTCAATATTTAATCAATACATACTTCTGTTTTTTACCATTATTGTTTGATTAGATGAAAATTATATTTTGTGAGATTAGTTTCAAATATATTGACTACAGGTAATAAAGTAATACGAGATATAAATAATTTTAATTTAACTTGTTCTTCCATCATAGGATCATAGGATTATATTCTTTAAAAAATCTTATAACGCAGGAGTAGTATTTATTTCCAGATGAATTAATATTTCCATTGCCATACTAGATTTAGACGTGAATGTAAGTATAAATTAAAATAACCTAAACAGAAAGTATTTGGCTTAAAAAGAAGGAATTAAAAAAGCTCCCATGTTTCATAACTAATATAAATGATATAAAAAAGCTTAACAAAAACAAACGCAGTTAGTGATAATGAAGAAAACAGAATAAACGTTTGGTAAGGAATTTTAAAAAAAGTTTCGTTAAAAGATGTATCTAATAAAAGGATTTTAAAGGTTAGCTCTTTTTAAATAATAGCTTAGGATATCTGATAATTTTGAGGGTGTTTTACTGCTTTCAACGCCAAAGCCAAAACAGCAAGCCGAGTCACAGCAAATCAAGCCAAACAATTGCTATTTTCTGTCCAAATGCTTCACAATTTGTTTATTATCAGGAAATGTGGGTTGAACATTTTGTATGATTAAGTATGCAACACAGAATTATTGTTCATAATGTATGAAATTCTCTACTCTTTTTCTTGAATGATTAACATTTTGTTTCCATTTCAATTACTATAATTCTATGTATTCATGTTATAATAATAGAAAAAACATTTCGTGTCAATTTTTGGTCAGTGAAAAATGTCAAATTTAAATGAATATTTTCAGTTCCTAATTGAAGTCATTTTTAAGGGGACATCTTACGATATCATGTGATTATAAAATATTTAATGTAAGGAAATTGTTTGTGTACAAATATATTATTTAAAAATTCAGTAAAAAATGGCTTAAAGTTGCAGAATTGAATTAAATTTTAATATCGGCAATAACTGAAAATTGAAAATAATTAGTGCAACTATTTTCAAACAGTATATCCATCAGTATTTTCTAATTGTATTAATCACATATGATTGATACATTTCGATGTGTGTATTTAACATAAAGAACCAACCTATTTTTTTCTTAATAATTTTTGTAAATATTTTAAAAATTTCTTAAAGCTGAGATGTTTGTACAGAATTTATAGTATTGTTTATTATTAATTGTTAAAGAGAACCATTTTTTAAACTAGATTTATTTTCATAAGTAAACAATCGCAAATTAAAATTGAGAACTATATTTTGTGGAACGGAAAGCTATGTTTTGTACATTACCCCCCAAAAAAAAATTAAGCTATAATTTCGAAGGGCATATTAATACCAGTTCAGTGAATAAGAGGAAATTTAAATTATTTTTAAGTTCAGGATAAGTATGTTTTTCATTCATTCTTTGTCCCTTTTCTCAATATTAAAAAAACGTCAAAACAAATTGAGTATCGTCATTCTTATCACGATAAAATGCACATTGTATTGTTTTTAAATTAACATAGAAACGTTTTTATCCTTAAAAACAAATTAAATATGATTGATAATCCATCGATATCCCATTTAACATTTGAAAATATAGCTTATAACTTTTAAAAGCGACTTTATTCTAAGAATCATTAAAATTACAATAAATTGAAATAAATATATTTCTTTTTTTTTCTATTACTTTACAAAAATAAGTAGCAAATGTTTAGATCTATATAATCAGAAAAAAGATATTTATAGTAATGCATTTCCAATATTTGAATTCTTCCTTAGAATATTATGAGTTCCACACAAAATAATTTTTTATATCTTAGTATATATTTTGTTATTATGAGATTAAAAGAATCCGCTTTTTCTTATTTTGTCTTTTCCACTTTATAGAATATAACATTTGCAATATCTTGCTCTGTTTACCCTTTTTTTTATATTCTTTTTTTTTAAAAAAAGGAATTCGATTTGATTCTTAAAAGATTCGATTCAGGAAAAAACGATACCGAAAGGATCAAGCGCAACCAACCTACGTTCCTTTTCCAACTTTCATTTTCTTTAATTCCGCAAAGACAATTCGAATGAAACACAAACAAAAACAATAAAGCCTTTGCCGAAAATAATAACGTTAAGTCAAAAGAATGGAAATGAAAGCAACAAAAGCATTCGATGTAAGCATACTCCTAAGATTAGCAGTTTTTCTTTTCATTTCGTTTTGGAGGGGAAAATAAAAGTACAGGCTGAATCTATATCACCTGTTCAATATTCTGAACGCAGTGAAGGAGGTATGCTTCCACTGAAAGTTCGAAATCGTATCTTCGTAATTGTATTACTTTCGACTTCCGTGTTTTCTATCATGATCTGTGTATACTTTCAATTAAATTTGCTTTTTGAACTAAATTTCGAAAGAGAAATGCAGAACTAAATTGCATTCATTATAATTTAATCTGTTATGAATGTCTCCCCTAAATTGGAATTCAATTTGTTGATGATTTATGATACATTAGATAAAGGTTAGACGTGTTTTGTTTTTATTTTGGAGAATGATTTTATATATTTTTAGAGTTGACATGCATAACCAATTACATATTTCACAGACAATACTACGTGTTTAGTATATAAGTTAAAAAAATTTCTATAAAATAAAAAATTGCTAACAAAAATAAAAACAAGAAGTATTAAGTACAGAAATTGTTAAATTTGAGTATTAACATATTTGTGCATGTTACTTTTTTAAAAAAAATATTTCAAGTTTCTGAGGAAATGCTGTCTGAAAATTTCAGATAATAAATATTTTTAATTGGTGCATCGTTCATAATTTTCCCATATTTTTTAAATACTAAAAACGAGTGTGTTTTCATGATACAAATTAAATGTCATCAATATTATCTGCAATACAATTTCTGCCATAATTGGTTTTTAAAACCATTTTTTATATTCCTATCGTTAGGTTGTTCTTGTATATAAATATATATAAATTTGTATAACACACATTCTGCTTTTTCCAAAATCAAATTCCATTCAGTTAATTAAAAAAACGTCATGTGTTTCCATTCTACAGCTTTTTGCATTGGAAATTTAATCCGAATTAAGTAAGAAATATTTCATTTTTACTGTATAATCTTTGAAGATTATACAGTATATTATTATTTGATTTATGCAGTGCGAGAAATGTAAGTTTATAATAAAGTTTGATTTGTAATAGATCGCTTGTTATGAAGATAACTTATGATAGAAACACCTTTTTTTAGTATCATTAATGTACTATTTTTACTGAACAGAAAAAAAATGAATTTAAAAAGCTAATTTATGTTTTTTCCAAAATACATTTTAAATAGTATCTCTTTTAAGTTCTTTTTTCCGATTGCTTTATAAAATCATACATCCATAATTTCTGGGAATAATATTTTTTGTGTGCTTATTACTTGTTTCATCTTCAAACTAAATTGTAAAAACTTTTTTAATGGTAAAAGCCTTTCGTCCTACACCAATCAAAGCACTTAAAATTATTTTTCTAGAACTGAAACAGTTTAAGACAAAAGTTCTGTCTTTAAATTGCATTTATCAATCAGTTAATAAGAAAAATGAATGTAAGTTTATATTTTCTTGTTTAACTTTTATAATTTAACTATCTTAAATTGTATTTTCGTAGAATTAAATAGCAAAAACAATTGAATGTTGAGTATTTAATATTCATCATTAGTTCATGTACATAATTTATTATCATTTTAAAACGAAAAATCTGTTTCTCTTGAATTATAAAGGATTTTAGCAAAAAAACAACATAATTTAGCAATAATTTACATCTTCAATAAAAGAAGTAATGATAATTTTTGTCGCAGATAAAATGCTTTTCCAAAACTATGAATATTTAATTTAAATCTAGCAAAATATTGGGTTTTAAAAACAATAATTTTTTTTCGATCCAACTACATTTTAACTATTATAATTTTAGTCACAAAAAGCATTTCTGAGGTTAATGTTGCAATTAAAATTACTCTGATTTTACATCTAAGTTTTCATTATTTGAAATAACGTAAAAATGATTTTATATTTTTTTATAAAATTTATTTATTCTTTATTTTATAAATTTTAATTTATTATATATATATATATTAATTTTATTATATATATATATATATATATATATATATATATATATATATATATATATATATATATATATATATATATATATATATTATTTTCCATAACCTGAATTTTTTTTTTAGATTTCTTTATGAAAAGTAATTTCTGAAATATTTTTTCAACCTGAAGTTGGAACATTGTTATGCATTTTATTTCTACTGCATTTTTAAAGCTATTAGATTTCTGTTATTTACTTTTTTACAGCTTAGATCATTAAATTTTCCATCTCAAAATTAAAATAAGTTATTGATATTTTTTACATTATTAAAGGGTAATGGTTTCACAATTTAACCCCAAATAAGCAAAGTAAATTTTCTCTTTACATATTAATGAAAAATCGCTTATTTATTATATATTTTTTTACTTTTACAAATTGGGAATTATAAACAGATGTATGAGTTGCATCGATGAAAATTTGTATGAAAATTAATACGTTTTTCTTTCTGAAAATATTCTTTAAGTTTAGTTCAGGTACTTTTTGCATTTGGTGAAAACAGCCTTCAGGAATTTTGCAGTTAGAGCTCTTTCCCGGAATCTAAAAAAAAAATCTCAATCCTAGTTTGCGAGCGAATATCCCCTGGATATAACAATAAAAACGATAACTAATAACTGAAAGAAAAATAAGAGAAATATTAATATTTTAGAAATCTATTTTACTTTTACAAGTTATTTCTTTTCAGCATGAAATGAATATTTTTGTGCGTGCAATATCAAAAACTTTTATATTAATACTTACAAATAACGAGTACCATGCATGAACCAAAAAATTAGTAAGAAGTCATTTTTACGCAGGTAAAATTTGAATCAATTAATAATCTTGAACGTGTTAAAAGTTTAAGATGAGAAATTTGTTTAATGAAGAAGTTCATTCCCTTTTTCGCCTTGATTGCAGAAAGTAAAGATTTTTTTTATGTTTTGGATTTGATGTGAAACAAATAATTTTTTTCTTTAATATTGAGATGTATAATGTACGTATTATCGAATAAAGGAGTCAATTTTACAAAAATACATATTTATTGGATACGTCGTATCCTGTTAGGAACTAAACACCAGGTGTTTAATCATTGCAACCAGCCCAAGTCGCCTTCTTTACATTTTTATTCCAACTTCTAATATCTTTCATCTGTTATCTCCAGATCCTGAAAAAAAAATATTGTGATTAAATATTTTACATCATTTTTAATCGTTTTGATTTTAAATACGGTTATTATTACGGTTTTGCGCTTTAATGAAGGATTGATTTTATATTAGCATCATACTTTGAAACAACACGAGAATATAATACTGATTATTTGCTAAAACAAAAGAAAATTTAATTTCGCTTAAAACATAAATAAAGATTACACTTTTTATAAATATTTAGTTTGTTATATTCCCTGGTGTTTTTCATAAAGATTGAGATAAATGTAAATTATTTCTAAAGAGATTTTCCTAACCCTATCATTATATTTTCGTAAATCATTATATTTTCGTAATAAAATAAAGCATGTGAAGATGCTGTTTGGTATATTCCTCACAAAATGGAAACATTTTTCACTGAACGCAGAAAATTACTTTTTGAGAAATCTTAAATGAATTGCTTGTTAGGAAAAAGAAAACTTCTTTCCTCTGACTAAATTTATGCACAGCATTTATAAAACTCGATGCTTTTTTTTTTCTCTTTGGTTTAATAACAAACGGGATTTTATCTTTAAATTAAAAATAGCATTGTTTAAATAAATTGTAAGACTTTATTTTATGAGGTTTAAGATTTTTATAAATAAAATTAATGAAGATGGTAAAATAAATAAACTATTAGTACAACTATTTTATGTAATGTTTTGAAATATTGTAAATCAAAACTTAATGTTGGAAATACAAACGTTGCATCCTTTAAAAATCCAACATATATGAGCTTAGAGCTTTCAAATAATTCGAAAAAAATAGGAACAATGAATTTATTTAATAAAAATGAATATAGACAAATCTTCTTCAGATACGGATCAAAAGAAATAAAAATGACGTTAAAACTTAAATAGTGGATATTCTAATAATGAAAAAATAACGCATGCGCACCACTTTGCAAAAAGAGAAAATAATTATCCAATTTATCTTATATTTGAATAGTATACATATATTTGTGCAGTTATTTTTCAAACGAATTAGTGCATGTGTGTTCAGTATTTATTTTATATCATTCATGTGAATTTAATAATATACGTAAAATATTATCTGCATATTCTTTATTGTTTTTCAAAGTGCATGTGCAGCATTAAATAACTACAGCTTTTAAGAAGGTAGTTATAATAATTTTGAATTTTCTGATTTATTTAGACAAAAGGAATAAAATGAAATTTGAAAAAAAAATAGTTCTTGCTTAATGAAAATAATTTGGCGGATGTACTTTACATATCGATAGCAAACATAATATTTGCAAGTAGATCTAACTGATTTTCCGACCGTTTTCAAGCATTGTTTTTTTTTTAAAAAAAAGCTCTTTCATAATCACCTTAAATTGTTATTTAATATCGCTTTTGAGTTCCCCCCCCCCTCATATTTTTCATACAATTACACAAATATTCTATTTAAAAACTGAAGTACTTTATATCAATTATTCTAAGCTTAAGTTTCCGGACCTTTTTTTTAAAGCATTTAAACCCGCTTAATTTTTTAAAATTTATCTTTTAAATTAGCGATAAGGGATAGCCCCTGTTAGTAGATTTGTTCACTAAATTCGAAAAATTTTTGATAGATGTTAAGTTACTAATTATTAGTAACTAATAAGAAATATCTAAATACATGATGTTGTTAATCAAATTAATTAATTACAAATGAAAACATTTTTATTATTATTCATCTAACTTTAACTCTCGAATGTTATATAAACATATGAAAAGTAATTATAAAATGCATTGATTAGTAAGCAAATACTAACTCTATAAACTCTTTTTTCAATTAAACTATTATTCTGCTAAGTTGATTAACTTTATCAAATTTCTAAATACAAAATATCGAATGAAAATTATTTCAAAATGTTATGGCATTCCCCACCTGATCTGCTATCCAACTATACTCTATTATAATTTGTAGTGAAAGATATAAGTTAGAAGTAAAATATTTTTAAATATTTCTGATGTATCAAATACACTTTTAATTGGGCTTCGGTTGAAAAGCAAATCTGCTGTGAAATATCATTTACGTTTTTAGAGTTATTCAAAATAAAAGAAGTTAACAAATAAATTGTAATAAAATAATATACCTATAACAATAAAATCTAGTATACCTATTTTGTAACAAATTAGTATATCTATAATCATTGCATAGATAATTCTGCATTTACTTATGATGTTCGTCCTTATTAAATTTATATAATACTGATACAGAGCTATCTTTTAACAGTCACAAGATGAATATTCATCAGAAGCGTTTTTAAAAACTTCTCTATGATGTAGGCTATTTTTACTCTACAGTATTTATTGTATTTTATCACTCGATTTTGATCACAAAAGTACCACATTATAAAGACTAAGTGAGTGAATAATCCAAAAAAAAATATAAATGCTCTGGTATCGATTGAAATTAAAAGTCATAAAGGTTTTTTTTGTTTAAATTTATATTTTCATTCCGTTTCTACAAAAATATGGATTAAAAACTCTACTAAAAATACTCAGTACAAAATGTGTTCAAACATCATAGAAATATATTTATACATTTGATGCTTTTAAGCATATTTCTTGAGGTTTCTTGGACACAGATTTATTGGGATCTTCAATACTTAAATCAGTCTTTCATACTCAAACCTTTCTCCATTAAATGTTTAGAAAATTACTCTCAAATTAATTTACTAAGTTATTTAATTGGTTAGTCAAGTTTCAATAAGCCATTTCATCCCATACGACTAGAGCGTGACATAAAAGTTATGTTAAAAAAGCTTCAATTGACGAATATAGTCGGAATTTAGTTCTTTTTTAATACACTTCAATACATTTAAAAATGTTTAAGTCTTTGGTTATCTTTTTTCTTTATGAATTTTAATAATCGTCGTTTTAGCATTGTTAATTTCCTGAAGCTCTATTAAGGTATCCGACTACGTTCGTGATTTTGCAAAAGCATATAAATGGATAATATTTAAGATATTTAAAGTCACTTAGATTAGAAAAGGCATATAAAATTGTTTTAAGAATATTATTACAATAAAAATAGTATTACAATAAATAGTATTACAAAATAGAATATTTCGACAAAAAAATGAACATAGAATGACTCATTTTCAAAATAATCTCCTTTTGTGAAAAATGCTTCTATTATAATAATATTTTGCCTGTATATAGCTCAGGTCTCTCTACAGAGGCTCAAGTAGAATTTTTGATATATATAACTTAGAAGTGGGTTTATATCCATATTTTACGACAACAGAAGGGAGCAAATTTAAGAAAAAAACGCCGATAATTATTTCAATTGATGGTAACTCTGAAAATAATGTGAATTTTTAAAAAATCCTAGCAGGGCTGGCTCTAGTAGTTTGGCCCCCCTCTCTCTCTCTATATATATACATACATAATTTTAAGTCTTAAAAAATTCAAAATAATTCGAAATTAAGGATGTAATTCCTTGTTATTATTTCAAACGAATGAAATAGAAGATAAGGAATCGTCAATTGTCTACTAATAGTGGGAACCACAAGCGTTTGTTTTAATTTATAATAACTACACTCAAGACTAAAATAAAGCATCTCCTGTGGTTCTGTATCTACCCAAACCTTTTATTACCCTTGCCCCCTTTTGGATAGCTGGAACCGGACATCATAAGGGTGAACGGAATGTCACTTGTGACCTCACTCCGGAATGGGGAGAAAGTTACTAGTTAAAGAGGTGTAAACATGATAAACTTTATGCTTTAACATATACTCCCGCCTCAAACCCTTCAAGTTTCAACATAAAAGAAAACTGCCTTTAAATATACAGAGTAAAAAGTAAAAAATTAAGATACGTTAAATGAAATACCAAAAATTCAGACCTAATAACATTTCAGAAAATATATATCAAATTTTTTGTAACAATAAAAAATATATTTTTTCAAATTTTACCAAAATAACGCCCTTAAAATTTGCCGCCCCAAGCAAGAGTCCGGTTTGTCCTACTTCAGACTCTCTGAAGAAGTCATTTCTTTATATAAGCGAAACATTATTATTTTAGAAGCATTTTTTATAAAAGAACATTTTGAAAAAAGATTATTCTAAGTTAATTTTTTGCGAAAATATTCTAGATAAATATTTTTTGTCAAAATGTCCTTAAAACAATTTTATGCATGTATTTTAATCTAAGTGACACTAAGTATGATGAAAATTATCCATTTGTGTGCTTTTTTAAAATCACGGTTCCGAACGTAGTCGGATACCTTAAGAAATGCAAGAGAGTGAAGCATTTGTTTTTAAAAATATTGCGCATGAGTGATTTTCAATATCAAACATTTTGAAATATCAATTTTATGATTAAAATATCGTTGGGCACATCAATGCTTCCCAACCTTTTTATCACCGTGGACCGGTAAATTTTCGATAATTTTTCCGCAACTCACTGAGGAAGGGGTGGCATCAATTCTTTATATTTTACATTTTTTTTCAATTCCTACTATTATGTCGCAATCTATGTATTTATTTATTCATTTATCTTGGTGGAATTTTCAATCGTTAACAAAATACATTTTAAATGTCTCCATTGAGCTGAAATTTTATATACATGATTATTTTGGACGACAATACAATAATATAATTATAATTAATAAAATTAATTGATTAAAACTAATTATTTAAAGAATTACAAATACAGGCCACATTGGTATCATTTTTGGCGACTTAGCGACTCTTTTGGCGACTTGTGTCAAAACTTGAAAAGGGTTTTTTTCTCACGTTTTCAAGGATTCAGTTGAACTGAAATTTTAAATACACACGATTGTTTTGAATGACAATACGATACTTGAATGATAATTAATAGAAATTAATTACCACTTCATGTTGTGATTCTGTCATATGTATATACATATTTATATTAAATGTAACTATTTAATAAAAAGCAGCCAAAATAAAAATTTTCCTTGTTAATCTAAGTAGGAATTGACTTAATTTTTTTATATTACTTGTTATTAAATAATTTTAGTTTAATTGTACTTAAACATGGAAAATAAAGTTAAGCAAAAATTGAATATAAAGCATAACACAAAGCATAATGTGATTTCCATAAAAAGTCACACAATCACGAGACAGTACATAAAATAGAAATATAATATTTCTTGTGTGGCCCAATACTATTTGATCCAAGGACTGGTACCGGTTCGTAGCCCGGGGTTGGAGACCACTGATGTAGATAACTGAGATTCAATGTCTCTATATCTAAACCTTCCGTAATAATATTTTTAGCTAAATTTTAAGAAAATGTTTACTTTTTATAAATAGGTTTTATTTACTACTTACTTTACTTTTTATAAATAGGTTTAAGTACCTGTTTTCAGAAAAAAAAATTAATCCTTAGTAATTAATTTTGTAAATTCAAAATAAAAATAATTAAGAAAATGATTCTACTAATAACTTTTAATTACTTTTTTTCCAACAACAATAATCAAAACCTATTATGCATGAAAATTAACACGGATAAGTTATACTTTTATCTTTAAAGTATATAGACAATATACTTCTACAATTTAAAGACATATAAGGTATCCGACTACGTTCGGTGCCGTGATTTTGCAAAAGCGTATAAATGGATAATATTTAGTCACTTAGATTATCACTTAGTGTCACTTAGATTATAAAATGTATGTAAAATTGTTTTAAAAATAGTATTACAAAATAGAATATTTTGACAAAAAATGAACATAGAATGACCCATTTTCAAAATAGTCTCCTTTTGTGAAAAAGGCTTCTATTATAATAATATTTTGCCAGCATATAGCTGAGATCTCTGAACAGAGGCTAAACTAGAATTTTTGAAATATATAACTTAGAAGTGGGTTTTTCCATGTTTTAGAACAACAGAGGGGAGAAATTTTAAGAAAAAAACGCCGATAATTATTTCAATGGGTTGTTACTCTGAAAACAATGTGAATTTTTCAAAAATCATTGTTGAGCCACTGTCCAGAGGTTTGAGCTATACAAAGGCAAAATATTATTATAATAGATGCATTTTTCACAGAAAGAGAACATTTTGAAGAAAGGTTATTCTAAGTCAATTTTTTGCCGAAATATTGTATTTAAATAATTTGTTTGTCAAAATGTGTCCTTAAAACAATTTTATACATGTATTCTAATCTAAGTGATACTAAATATCATGAAAACTACCATGTAATATCATGAATACTACCATTATTATATTCATGTAATTTAATAAAAGCAGATTTAATAAGATAAATAGATGTAATATATGTATGCATAAAAGTAAAATAAGAAAAAACTGCAAATTGAAAAGAGTTGAGTTCCAAAAACACCAAGTAAATAAAATATGTGTTAAAAACCTTGCAAGATATTACGTATTATTCAGTTAAGACATTCCCAATGGGATTCCAGTCTTGATCCATTGGGGGGCCTTTAGAAGTTTAAAAGGGATCTATAAGATTCCAGAAAGGTCTATGGGAAGCTGAAGGTAATTTTTTTCTGTTTTCAAATTTCATTTAGTTTTTAAGTACTGTAAATATTTACGGAGAAGCGGAATGTTATAGAAAAATAAATAAATAAAATATTTTGCAAAATTTTTCTTTAGAATTTTCTGTTCATATTTTTTACTAAATTCTTGCCTTTTAAGTTTTTTGGACTATCAGTTGTAGTGTGATTATACTAAATACTGTAAAATATAAAGCAGTCTATGAAGAAAATTGTTCTTTTAAAAGGGATTGGGAAAAATTTGAAAACCCCAACGTGAAACTATAATTTTTTTTCTTTTGAATAATTTTAATTTATTCTTAATATTGTAATAGCCTAGCTTTTTCGATCCAAAGTACTGAAGTGAAGTGGATCTGCTCTGTCCCCAGGCTCAAGGAGAATTAAAAAAGCAGAGGTTAGAAGGCGAGAAAGCGAGATGGTTAAAACTCAGAGGCGAAATGCATAGAAATGCTCCGAGAGCTTTTTTAATTGTAGATGCAATGCACGCAATAGGGAATATATTCGTACTCTCCTGTGAATCACTACAATATTTACGAGATATAAACATGGTTTCTCTCATAATAATTGTAAAACAGATATGGATAGGCAGAGAGTGAGAGAAAGATATATATATATTATATGCCAGAATCAGGCTCACACAAGAAGGGGAGGGGAGTCCTCCGGGTCTGGACCCGGAGGAGCCCCTTGCCTTTAATTTTTTTTCGATTTGTTGCAATCCTATGTACATAGTACGTACAAGTTTATTAAATATTTGTTATTAATAACTAATTTCACTAACTAATGCTAATTATTTATTCCAGGGGTGTCCAACACGCGGTCCACCAGTACGTAAGTTGTGGCCCATCGAATTATTTTTGAAAATTTTTAAACATCAGGTTTTTAAAGTTTTTTCGTTTTGAAATTTATTTAAGGGGAAATTTATATATATATATATATATATATATATATATATATATAAATCTCTGCAATGTATTTGCCCGTTACATGCACTTGTTTTAAAATAAATCCTTTTTGATAATAGAAATGTCTTTTAGATTAAAATTGATTTATATTTTATCAAGCAGTTACATTTGATTTTACTATAATAAGTTAATTTTTTAATAAATTCCGAATTGCATTATGCATACCCTTTACTATGGAAGGTGCATGATTCTCTGTGTGTGCCTCTTTCTTTTCTCCTCCTTTTCTGTTTGGAGTGCCCAAAAAGCAAGAGGCAGTCAGAGATGTTTTTGTAAGTTTAAAAAAATAGTCAGGACGCTTAAGATAAAGGACTATGTATGTTTAATCACTTGCGAATGACAGAACAATCAAATTTCAACAATGATTAACGAAAGATCAGTTCAAAAGGAACACCGCAATTTTCAAGAAAATGACAACACACACACTGTAATATTTTAAAAATTATTTGATTATTTGATTATTATATTATATAAACATTATTATATTATCTATGTCTGAATACATGAAAAATAAAGAAAACAATAATAATAATTCATTTTGTTTTAAATTTTCACTCCAATAAATGTTTTTTGTTTCCAAATCTGATATAAAGGAACATATTTTTATGTGCGGCCCACGAGATTATAATGTTTTTCCGAAGTGGCCCGCAAGATCATTTGAATTGGACACCCCTTATTTATTCAATAATTAATTTTTCACTGTTTTTTGAGCCCGAAAATCTACGAAATCACAAGAATATGTTGAGCGGCGTATGGGAGCATAATACGAGACCCTGGACCCCATCCCCTCCCTTTGAAAAATTCCTGTGTGCACCACTGGCTAGAATTAAAGCATTTTAATATATATAGTAGATTTCAAAAATTTTCTAAGTCATGAAAAAGTCGTCCCCTTCGAATGAATTGGAATTTTTTGGTATGATTTTCGAAATTTGAAAATAAAAATTCAAAATAATTATTAAAGATACAGAAAAATCACACTAATTGCATTGATCATTAAATAATTAAGTAATTTCTTTTATTTACTACATTAAATTCTTACTTTTCTAAAAACTTTTCTGTATAATGTTTAGCATAAACTTATACATTAATTTCAAAAAGTATAAATTTATTTTTTACATTTAAATGTTAAAGAATAAAATATTAGAATATTTCGCACTAAAATTCATTGAACTTATGTCTTTTTATTTAGCAATAGAATATAAAGTTTTATTGTATTTTGAGAGAAGGAGAACTTTTGATTCAGAAACAAATATTAGAAGTGAAATTCCTTCGAAGTTTAAAAATTCTTCTATGCATTTAAAAATTTTTATTACAAATTATGTAGTTACAATTTAACTAATAATTGCTTCCACTTTCTCTCTTTCTATATATAGTTTTCATCCCATAAAATATAGATTAAAAATGAACACCTTAAGAAATGAATAATACAAGTAAAGTAATGACATTTTAACAACTGTGAAACAAGATTTTTACATATTTGTACCAAATTATCAAATTTATACAAGAGGTGAGCAGATATGAAAAAATTATATATACATCAAAGTAACGTATTTCTGCTCAATATGTCAGAGAGAATTTAACTGTTACTATTATTTCCTTTTGATTTGATATGATTTTTTGATTAACGTCACTCTATAAAGCAACACGAGAGTTTTGGCAATGGACCTCGCAATTTAAATCTGTGTCAAGTAAAGAGAATGACGCATAAGTCTTTCCAACCTTCCACACCACGCATCTGGGAGAACTTCGAACATCGGCAGATTTAACGTGCATCAGCTACGATCTCAGGTAAGAACTTTAAGCATTGCCTCCATATCACCTAGCATCAACCAATCGCAGTTGAGTCTCTCGCACAAAGTAAAATAACAATATTCGTCTTTCCAGCATCGAACGCGGTCAGATATAGGATTGGGAACTACTCTTCAATCTAAAAGACTGCAGAAAAATTCGCATCCACTCGCTAACGTACATCAGTTGCTCGAACGTCAGGTGCACAGTGGCGCCAAGATTCAAACTTATGAATTCGTGATCATTACCACTTGGCTACCAATATCACTATTTCATCTTGAACTGTTCTTTGGTCGAATCATGCAAAATAGATTCCATATTAATATACATACAATTTTTGAAATAAATAAGAAAATCCAACTTTGTAACAGTTATCGGAAATAAATTATTGCAAAACATAAATTAGCGCTCGATAAGTTCAATAGTTTCATAAGGCAGTGGAACTCTGTGAAAAACCCGTTTATATAAGTATTCCTTTCTCTCAAACGAAATAATTACTTTCAAGAGAGATCTGTCACTAAAAGTAATTGGTTAATACATTCATTAAGTTCAATTTTAATTTGGTTTGTTATTTACTAAGATTTTTATTATAATGAAGCCCAATATAAATAAAAATGGGTTTATATTATTTTTTTTGGCTATTAAATTTTTAAATCTTGACCTGCATTTCAAACAATAGTATTAACAAAAGTTTTTTACAGAATTCTACGGGACTTAAAAAGTTAGTTTTTTTAAAATTGTTTAAAGGAAGACTCATTTAAGTTGATGAAATTCTATAAAATAATGTAATATATTCAAATAAAATTTTTATGTTTTGTAATTATTTACTTGATATTTTTTTAACCGCTTTGTCCAAAATATATGAATAAGTTTCTTACAAATAATTTTGTTACTTATTTTTCAAGTATATTTAAGAATTTTTTGTACAAAATTTTAATTTCTGGGAATGCAAAATCGGGGAGGACTTCAGTGTAATTTATTTTTAGAACATAGTATTCTTTGAAAATAATTTTTTCACATATATACTAAGTAATATTATTATTTAATTTTTTCCTAGAAATAATTTAAAACCTACTACTTTTTTTAGTGTGTTTCAAAGTTGTATAATGATGTAAATGAAATAATTGATACTCTCCGAAAAGTATTTCCAATCCGTATATGTGAATTCTCATTGTAATAACATTAAACTTCACGATTAAAAGTTTTTTGTTATGTTTTCTAGAGAAATTTATTAAAATAATAATGCTCACGAATGATATGATAAATTGTTTTAACACATTATTTCTAAACATATTTTGATTCTAGTCTTAATTTCGAATCCGAAACAATTACTGAATGCTTTTTTGAATGTGTTACAATATCAAAAAAAGAAAGAAAAGCCAATGGAATAAATTGGTAATTAATGTAAGTCTTATTTATGAACTATTTGTAAGAAGAGTAAAACATATGAAATTAGTATAAATTAAGCAAAAGAACAGAATTTAAATAATATTAGAAAATTGCTTTAAAAATTATCAAGCGAAATTACAAGAGCATGTCACTGAATGTATTTGAGTTCCGTCTTAGATCTATTCTACAGAAAAATCCATAAAAATAAATTAAAAATAGGTAAAAGTTTAATAATATTGCAAGGTATTTACAAATAAATTACTTTAGCAATCATTAATTCTTTTAGGACTAAAATTTTTTATTTAATAAATCAAAGAATCAGAATTTTGTAAAAAAATGAATTCATTAAGGTTTTACAGCCAAATATAAGTGTGACGTGCTAAAAGAAACTATAATTAAATTATAATTGCTTGCTACAACGTATTGAATTAAAAAAATTGAACTCATATTATAAAATTAAAAGATTTTCAGCCTAAATTATTTTTATATACTTTTCTATAATCTTACAAAATTTAAAAACCGTAAGTTAAAAAAAAACCCCTCAGATTACGAAAAATTTTGTTTGTTTTTATGTACAATGACAAATAAGCAATTTAGACTGATTTTAACTCCGAGAGAAAAAAAATAGTTAGCTTTTGTTCATTTCAAATGCTAAGGTTTTTTTCCTATTGTGGCAAATGTTTTGAAATTTTTTCTAACTATTACTATTAGTACATGTAACAAAAGTTACCATGCATTTTTGAATCAAAGCAATGCTTATTTTTTAAACATTGTAAGATTTAGAATTTATACATTTTTTAAGGAATTTTCAGTAAGCATTTATAAAAAAAGAAGTATTTCACAAATATCAATACTGTATATATATATATATATATATATATATATATATATATTTGACAACCAACCAAATTAGAGCCTAGCAAATTTACATTTTTGACAATCAACCAATTCAAAGCCTACCAAGTTTGATTGTCATCTCTCCTGTATCTATCTTTTCTTGCTAGTTTAAAAGATAGTTCAAAAGATGCGTTTATGTATATTCAAGTTTTCTTAACTCGGTGAATAATTGCTTTTCATTAATTTCAAGACTCATGATTCTCTTGGGAAAAGCTCTGTGAGTAAAGAAATTTTGTTAAATTCTTTTTTGAAAAATTCTTTTCTTACGTAAATGTTTTATATATACATATATATATATATATATATATGTATAGGATTTTTCTACTTTTCTTACGTAATTGTTTTAGGATTTTTCTGCTTTAAGATTTTGGGAGAGTTTGTTGCAGAGTAGTAGTCAGTGGTTTTATCATACTCTCTGTGAGTTTTTACATACTTTGAATTTTTGTTTATTTTATTTGGTTTTTCATGTTCAGGTTTTATATTTTTATTATGCTATTTCTTGTTATGTTCTTTATCTATTATTTCTTATTTTTGATATATAATACAAATTTCTTTCATATGTATATTTATCTATATCTATATATATATATATATATATATATATATATATATATATATATATATCACAGAACCCTTTCCTATTTTAGCTACACATAGTTTGACGTACTTGTAAATCAAATTTAATGTGAATATATCAACTATTATAGAAAGCGTATCATTTTAAAATCAAATCATGAATAGTTAAATTTTTCTTTAAAAAATTAAATGGTTATCGTTTTTGATATTTTGAGCACAAAAACTATTTTGCATAATATATGTACCTATGAGGCACCAAAACATTTGTGAAAATCATTAAATCAATATTTTAATTATAAATCATTTTATGTCCCAATAAAGGAAATTTAAAATTAATTTCGGTTCTAATTACATATTTTAAAATACTCAAACCCAAAGAAAAGAATATTTGTAAGTATAAATGGTAGGAACAATATCGCTTAGCACTGCTTTTCTTTTTGTTTTATGCGTATTTTAGCAAATATCATTGAAACTGCAATTCCTACCTATACATTGATTAATTTCTTGGCAGCCAATAGCATTATTTAGCTCCTTGCGAGCTAAATTAGTTTTCCCAAATTCTTTCCTCACAATAAAACAGATTCACACGAGAATATCTTTTACAGATTATTGCTTCACTTCACGGTATCTTTAAATAAAAAGGATTATAAAAAGTGGAGATCCATCACAAAACAGTTTAGAAAAGAAAAAAAAGTGTGATATGCGTAATGTTTTGTTTTTCGCCCCCCCCTTTTAGAAAGTAATGTATTATTCCGGTTAACCATCTTACTTCCACGTTCCTTCCATTTTCTCTGTAAGCTCATTTGCGACGAGGAATTTTCTGGCGAAAACTGTTGCCACTTCTGTCGGACAAAATAACTTAAATAAACAACTTGACTTGGCGTGTTGGTTGGCAAACGCGCCACACTGGAGGAAAATAGGGTGAAAATTCAATTTAACGTTGACGCTCTTTTTCGCTACGGGGAATATTGCATGTGTGCATGCATTTTGGCTCTAGCACGACTGGTTTTTTCCATTTCATACTCCGAAGGGGTTATGCAAATAAAATCATGCGCGAAACCTCTAGAGTGTGGACAATGCGCTTTTGGGGGGCAGTTTAAGCGAAATTCTTTTTGTATTCTTTTTTATTATTGTTGTTGTTTTTCGTTACTTTATTCCAAACAAGGAAGGGACACTGTTTTGATACACATCTTTTTTCGTAAGGGGAAAAAAAGAGGCAAGCTGCTTATTCACAAACGTATTTTCAATAGAAGATCCATTTGCGAAAACTCGAATTAATTTAGAATATGCTTTTGCTTACTCTATTACCATTCTCTTTCTCAAAATGAGATTTCTGAATCGCAATCGTGACGAAATTTCTCTAAAGGTATTTATAGTAGTGGTAAATAGGGTTAACTTGTTTCTAAAAGGTATGTCTGCAGCGAGGGGAAAAAACCAATTTAGACGAGAATGGTAAATGGGAACTTGAATATTCCAAATTATGCATTCGTCAAAACAATGAAATAAAAAGGAGCGGAGATGATTTATTACGAAATTATACACCCTCTGTGGGGCCGAAGTTACATTTTGGAGAAATAAATGTATAAATAAAGATGAAATCGTACAATAAAAGAAAAATAACGACACTAAATTTTAATTCTTTGGAATCTTTAAGTGAAATTGAAAGAATGCAACGACTGAACCAAGGGAATGAAAAAAATTAAATAATTTGCGTCAAATTAAATTGTACATTTATTTAAAAATGGCTAATCATGGTGCACAAGTTTTGAAGATTTAAATTTCACCTTTCGTATTTTATCCTTACGTTACAATGATTAACACAGAAACGAGACATATTATGTGTAAAATAAAACTTATATTTTGTTATTAATACTTCTAGAAAATAATTAGGTTAAACTAATTAAATCATTAAATCACACACATTACAATTTTTGTTACACAGTTAACTTCTAACTTCTTTTTTTTTAAAAAAAAAGGAATATTTGTTTCAATTAGGGCAATGTAATTTTTAAGAGCCTTTTTTTGTTCTGAAATAACATTTTGGAGGAATAAATGTAAAAAATAAAGATAAAATCATACAATAAAAGAAAAATTACGACATTATTGAACTCATTAATTATTTGAACTCATTCAGTGAAATTAAAAGAATAATTTTAGTCAATTTCCAGAATTTCTTTCAGTTATTAGTTTTCCTGTATCAATAAATAAAAGGAGATAAAAGGAATAAAAGGAGTTATGAAAATTAATAAAATATCATATTAAAATTCTTTATAGTGAATTAAAATGTAACCATTCATTTGTAACATATCATTGTTTGTAACAATTATGGAATCATAGTTAACATAAATGTAAAGTGTAAAAAGCAGCATCAAGAAATTATTTTCTCGATAATAAACAGTATAAAATATTCCTTGTGCGATGTACTACAATTCTGAACGTACAGTATTTAAATTTACAATTTTTCCATTAGTTTGATATGTCAGAGAGAATTTAACTTAATAAATACTTTAATAAAAATAATGATCACAAATTTTATAAATTTTAAAATTACATTATCCAACCATCATATTTAAAAAAAAATTATATTTTTATTTTTTTTCTGTTTTGATTTTAAATGATACTACATTAAACTACAAAATAATTAAGGCTTAAAACAAAATTTTAATTGTACATATTACTCATTTTGTTTGAAAACGTGGTTTCGTATATTTAATTTAAACACAAAGAAAAGTTTTAGAAAGAAATATGAAATACAAATATAATCTAGAATGTTCTTAAAATTATCTAGGAAAAGTAAATCGACTTACAATCCAAACTATTTATATGCAAAATAAATCAATTTTTAAATCCTATTTATAAAAATACAATAAAATCCCAAATGCTATTTTTTAAGATACTTAAAATCTGAACCAAATAGATAAAAAAAAATCATTCAAGTCTAGTTCATCAAACCAATTTTTAAAACCCCAAGAAAAAAAAATAGAATTATTTTTCTTTTTCTTTTTATCGATCGCCAAAATCAGCGCCAAAAGCTTCGTTCTTCTCCTTCTATATAAGCCCTAACTATGCTAATTTTTCTTTCATAAAAATACAGTCATTCCTATTCGAGGCTTTTGAAGATTTTATGCCATTCTTTTTCTTTTTCTTTCTTACTTTTACGTTTTATACTCCCCAGGAAGACGTAAAACACATCTTTACTACAACTTTCACTTCTTCAGGATGTTTTACGATAGCATCGTTTGCATTTATTTTACCAATAGTGCTGTAAACAAAAGTATAGCTGATATAAAAGGGTTAGAAAGCTTCAAACAGCTGCGTTGGTCGCTATAACAAAAGTTTTTCCTTAAATTTCTTTGAAGTTTGACGACATTCTTCTTTTGGCTTCCCATTATTCTAGTTTTCCCCCCGAATGTTTTTTGGGGACAAGTTTTTCCCGTTTCTTGCTCTTTTGAGAATTAGGAAGCTGATTGGACGTGTCTGGTTTTCGAATTGTGATCATTTACAATTTTTCAGCCAGTTGGGCTCATTGTGAAAGCAATTTAAAATTTTCTGAGAAATTTTTTGGAAAAGTTCATATATATATATATATATATATGTATATATATATATATATATATATATATATATATATATATATATATATATATATAACATATATATATATATATATAAATGAACTAAGCATGGCTAAAAGCAGCGAATCTAAATTATGATTTCGTTATATATATATATATATATATATATATATATATATATAACGAAATCATAATTTAGATTCGTTGCTTTTAGCCTCTTAAAATGTAGGAAAGTTTTATTAGAAATAAAGGCTGAAATTTTTAAATATGATACAAGTTTCGATATCACAAATTTGATAGAATATTTAATAATAACAGTTTTAATAGATCTGTTTTATTTATAATATAAATATTTTCTTAGTCATAAAAAGAGAATACTTTAACTTTTTGCAACATATCTAAGATAAAAGAAAATTAAAAATTTAGTTTTCATTTTAATGCCCTTACAAAGGCTTAAGAAAAATACTTCTTAAAATTTGTATATTTTTTCTACCGAATTTGTTCTAAAAATTATAAAGATTTTATTACTATCACTTTTAAACACATTAGTTTCTGACCTATACATTTATATTCCATAAAAACTGAAATATTAATAAAACTGATTCTTAAAAAATATTAGAAAAAAACCCAACCAAAAATAAAACAAAAAAGTAACGTAAAAAAAAATGTCAAGTGAATTCCTACTTAGGTGAACAAAGAAAAACTATATTTTAGTTACTTTTAATTAAATGGTTACAATTAATATATAAATATGTATATACATATGACAGAATCACAATATTAAGTGCCAAAATAAAAAGTGATTTCCCTCGAATTTTAAATTTTCCATTCTATATAGGGTGTTGGACTATTTTTTTTGTGTTACTGTTTATTCATTCATTAAATTTAATTATTCTTATAAAATAGTATATTAAAAAAGAAATCCCATTCTCAAAAATTAGGCCACCCCAAGTTGGATTCGAACCCACGACCTTTAGATTAGAAGTTCAACGCGCTGCCCATTGCGCTACAGGGTCACAACGAATGACTTTTCTTTCTATTTTGGCTGTTAGGCTATTATTTTTGTTTGTTACTATTTATTCATTTTTTTAATTTACTTAATAAATTAATATTTGAAAAACTGTCTTAACACCGAGTGTCATCCACTACAAGTTTAAAAAAATGTATTTGAACTTGAATGGTTAAATAGAAAGTATTTTATTAACGATTGAAAATTTGAACAAGATATATATATAGGTAGAGAGTGAACTAATAGGAGAAATTGAAAAAAAAGAACGCATTTTTTTAAAATTTTTACCTTTAAATTAAAAAAAAATCTTACTTTCATTATTTTAATTGAAATTTTAATATTTCATTTTCGAGATTAATAATAGTTTTATAACGCACCACGATTTTATTCATTAAAATATTAATTTTGGACGACAATTATTTTCTTAAACAGTAGTTTTGCCAGGAGCGTAGCTGCCGCCACACCAGCGTATCAATGATATGGGGGCCCCAACATGTGTATCTACAGTCCTACCAACGTTATTCCCAAAGGAATTTTGAAACAGGTCACACTCAGAACTAGCTTCGTCAGTGAATCTTGCTCTCCTCTTCCTCAAAAAATTTTTACGAAATGCATAGTATTTTACGATTGTCGAAGTTATCGTCTGAATCAATCGAAATTTCAAAAAATTTTCAGATTGAATAATTATTTGATATAACATAAATTTCAATTTTCTCTAATATTTAAGAAAAATAGTGTGTTATTAATTTTTGATTGAATTTATTCATTTTTTTCAGTTTATAAAAAAACATTCAATACATTTACTCTCTTACAGATTATATTGAAATATAGTTTCAACGTCATAAATTTATTTAAAACTGTATTTACTAAACTTTTCCACATTTTTATGTCGCTAAAATAAGCACATTGATGTATTACGATTGATTGATTGATTATTTATTAACAATGCATTCTGAAGAAACCCTAGAGCTATTAAAGACTGCTAATTTTGAATTGAAATCAAGTGATGGGATGACGCTTGTGAACTGGTATTCCACTCTTCAAATTTCTACATCACGCTAACGTGAAAACTTTAGCTCTGTATCTACCGACGGTACTTATAAGTACCACTCACTTTAAAATAACATAGAATAACCAATTTTATGAATATTCTGACAATACTTAGCAGGAACATTCTTTGAAATCCACTCTTCCAAGACATATGTCAGTACGGGTTCTATGATGAGTATTTTAGCGGGTAAGGCCAATAGTTTTATAGCAGAAATTGCCTTTTCAGCGGATTACAAAAGTATCATTTTTGTCTCGAAAAATAGTTAATGTCAAAATTTAAGTGTCTTATTTTTTGTATGTTAATGAGGACTTTAGAAAATGATTTAACTCTTTATTTTAAGTGAACAGTGTGTATAATTAATTTTACAGTGGAATATTTTTAATTAATTAATTAGCTCTAACGGATTAAATTTCCTAAAGTTGAGTATTTTGTTTATGTATATCCCTTAATTTTCAATGTAGTGATCCAAAAAAATGTATTGCATGAAAAAACTGCAGTAAATCATAATGCGGTAGATAATGGTTAAAAATCGGTAGAATTAACTGAAATCAGATACAACATGAGTCATTAGGTAGTTGCAGTAGCGCACACAGGAATTATTCAAGGCGGGAGGGGGTCCGGGGTCGAAAGTTCACCATTTTTGCATCATGCTCTTTTTGATTTTGTCGATTTGGGGGAACAAAATACAGTAAAAAACTAATTATTGAATAAACAATTATCATTAATTAATAAAATTAATCATTAATAACAAATACTTAATTAAATTTTTCATACTATATACTTTGAATTATAATCAATCACGAACAAAATCAAAGGTTTTGGGGGGGTCCGGACCCCCTTTGTGTGCGCCACTGGTTAGTTGTGAACAATTAGCCACCGCGTCCAATATTTTAAAGTTGGAATAAAATAAGTGCATTGAAGTATTTTTCGACCCACGAGATCTATATAAATATAGAGAATACACAGTAATAAGCTTCTGAGAAAAATTCTTTGAATTTTGAATCCTATTATTTGATATTACTTGAAAGTAGTCCAAAATTATTGTAATCTAAAATGTTAATAGAGTTGTTGTACATTACATTTTATTTAAATTCTTGTTAAGGGATTGAGAACCTGTTTCTTTTTCAGCACTCATAGTTATGGATTTAACTTATTAAAACAGTTTTTTCTGAGAAATTGGTAACAAACTTTGAAATAATTATTCTTATTGAAACATTAATACACAATAGATGTTGTTTAGATGGTTCTAAAATTATTTTTAATACTAATGATAGTAAATTAATTTCACCCAATGGGAGTTGCAAATTACTAATTCCTTTTTAAATTTGATAAATTGTCATGTCAGTCCAATGAAGAAAAAATTTACTTTTTTTCGTTTGCATAGAATTATGGGTTTGATCTTATTTAAAAATTTTCTTAGTGATTTTTTTTTCTATTCTGTCAATGCTATTCTTTCAGAGTACCATTTCAACTCTAGAAGCTGTTTTAGATTTGAAACGAAGAAAATTTTAAAGTTAATAAGTCTTAAGGTATTCGACAACGTTCTGAGCTGATATTTTGCAAATGCCTATAAAATGGATAATTTTTTCATATCTGGTGTCACTTAGATTGAAATACACGTATAAAATTGTTTTAAGAATATTATTATAGTAAAACCTTATTTAAAGGCAATATTTTGTCAAAAAATGATCATAGAATTACCTATTTTCAAAACGTTTTCCCCTTATGGAAAATGCTTCTACAATAACAATATTTTGCTTATATATAGCTCAGACCTCTGTACAGAGCCTGGACTAGAATTATTGAAGTATACAACTTGGAAGTGGATTTAACCATATTTTAATGCAACAGAGTGGAGAAATTTTATGAAAAAAACACCGATAATTAATTTATATTGGTAGTAACTCTGGAAATAATGTGAATTTTTGTAAAATCCTAGTTCAGGCCTTCTGTAGAAGTCTTAGTTATGCATAAGCAAAATTATTTATTATAGAAGCATTTTTCATAAACGGATAACATTTTGAAAATAAATAATTCTAAGTTCATTTTTTGCCAAAATATTGCATTTAAATAATTTCTTATTGTAATAATATTCTTAAAATAATTTTATATGTATATTCTGATCTAAAAAATACTAAATATTTAAAAAAAAATATTCGTTTGTACTCTTTTACAAAATTATAATTCCGGATAGTCGGATACCTTAAACGCAGCTGAAAGTAAAATACTAAAGAATACTCATTCCAAAAGCTAAGTGACTGCTAAACATCAGTACAATTGTTATTGTTGCAAGTCCTCTAAGATCACCATGTTTGGATTAAGGTCATGCATTCTAAGAAAATCTAAAATCAATAATGGATTGGAAGTAAAGTCTTGTTCGGACAGTCCCTAGAAAAATCCAGCATATAATCAAGGAAGTCTTGGTTAATGTAACACAATAGATTTCCGTTTACTTCGCATATCTTTCATATTGAACTCTTCTTCAAATCGAGACCTACTTTTCTTTTAATTCTCAAATTGAGAATAAGTGGAACTATCCAATATAATAGTAATACAACTATAAACTTTTTGAAGGGTTCGTGCGAGCTTGACTTTCTGTAAACTCCTAAACTATACTCAAACTATGTCCAAATGCTAAGAATAATTGGGAAAAAGTAGAAGAGAAACAGAAAAACCTGATATATATATATATATATATATATATATATATATATATATATATATATATATATATATATATATATATATATATATATATATATATTGTGTGCAAATAATTCCATTGATGTTAACCAATGATTTTATGTATGAAAATAATTGGTTAACATCAAAAGAATATGACAATATAAAGGACTATTGGTAGTGATGTGAAAATGCATTAGAGATTCTTATTGTGCAATCATTGCACACAAGCATATTTCAACTGTTGCAAAGTATTGATAACATAGGGCTCGAAGAAGACAAATAAATTAGTGTTTTGCAAGCAGAATCTTTGGCATGGGGACGATCCCAGACAGAAGGGTCATGTGAGTTAAATGTTGCAGAGTGCGTAATTTCTTAACAGTGGAAGCTGTACCAAACTATTAGAGACATTCTTAGACAGTTAGTAACCCGCCAACTAAAAATAACATCAGACAGATGGGATCAATATCTGTCCGTATATGAATGATATGGGCCAGACGTCTGCCTTTGAAGCTTGTTGCAATCAGATTAACAAAGATTTTCAGCCAAAACAGTTTACATAAGCCTCAGGAAAAGTAGCTTATACTCAAGATGTCCAAATGTTTATATGCCCTTGAATCGTATTCAAGAAAGCCCGTTTGTGATAGTGCCAAGAATATTGGAATTGACAAACAATCAATAAAACGAAGAAATGTTCTATGGTGAATAACGTTTTGATTTACAGGTTGATAACACCATAATCTGGAGAAAACGTGAACAGCATTACCACCCTCATAATATCTCAGAACCAGACTAGTAACGTGGGAGTGGTGTTTTAGTATGGGTGGGCATATTGTCTACTTGATGCAATGATTTTCACTTATTAGGACTTTATGTTTATCTTTTTCGAGGTGCTAAAGATCTACAGTTCTTAATCATGTATGATAATGAGATATCCTCCGTTTTCAACTCGTTGAGCAATATTTATAGTGAAGATGCTAAGTGCATGCAATGGCCAGAAAGATTTAATTTAAATTCGATTGGACACACATTTGAGATGTATTTGGACAAAAGGTTTCAGCTCTTCAGCGTTCATTGAGGGATATTGCTGATTTCTCAAACCTATTGTACTGCAGGAATGACAGAATCTTTCACTTCAACTGATCCAGAAGACTTATTTGCACCATTAAGTTTCCTTGTGAATCTTCAAAGAACCGATTATACTCTGTACTAACTAACTTTAGCAGTTTGTTGTCTTTACTCGAATGGCAAACAAACCTCTCGCATTTTTCTATTCTGAGTTTTTCATAAACGAAGCAATCATTTATTTTTATGTATTATTCAACTGTTTCCCCTATTTAAAAAAAGCTTTCTTTAGACCAATTTTCGCGTCATTTTGCCTTTTATTTACTGCTTTACTTTAAAAAATAACTATTATATACTTACCTTTTGGACACCTGAGTATAATAGTTATAAAAATAAGATCAAAACTCATAGCCTTATACGCATTTTTTGAAAAATAAGGGTTAAAAATTCTTTTTCTCCTTGCAAAAAGCACAAAGAAGTGTTTTACTTATGAAAAAACTTGAACATGATATTATATTAATTCTTGTGGTTTTAGGAAGAAAAGATCAAGCGAGTTCATCCATTTTCAAAATACATCTACTGTGACGAATCTATACGGAACTTTATCACTAACCTTCTGAACCGACCTTTTTAGGGAAATTTAATTCCCTACCTATTTCCAATCAACTCCAAAAAGCGGACAGGATTCCTTGTTATGTAAATTAGATTCAGTATTTAAGTCAAACGAAATAGTAAAGTTAGAGCAGTAGGAGATAGATATTGAAACACAGAGTTATAGTGAATTTGAATTGAAGTCTTATTGTTGTCGATAATTCAATCTCATGAAGAATTGAGATTCCGAGTGGTAAATATAAAATTGTATTTAAAGTCTCATTAAAATTTTAAGAGTGAGATTAAAGTTATATGTTCAATAAGAACATTATTAAATATAATTCTGGGATCTCTTATCGTGGTAATTTCTGCGTGATCGTTATTTAATAAATTAATTAATTAGATCATTAATTAATTGAGTTAATTTAAAGGATATTATCTTTAAAACCTCATAATATTATTAATATTATTGTTAATAAGTCTTTGATTCTATTTGGGAAAGATAACCAAATAAAGAAAGTTATTTATAAAAATGGCTACTGGTTCTTTTGTGACTCAAAATTATTCTTGTTCTCAAAGTGAGGTCCCGAGAGACCTTCACACTACAGTTTGCAATTAATCATGACTTTTTTTTTCTAAAATTGATCACAAGCTTATTTTTGATCTTAGATACTCATGTAAAATTAAATAGAAATCATACATGGACAAAAAAAAAAGAAAAAAATAACTAGGGAGAATTGATTCAGAAGAAATAACAGAGTTATAAGAAATGAACAAGCTTTTAGAACTACTTTAGTATTTTCAGAATTACGTTCAGGAAATTTTTTTAAAAAAATGCAACGATAAATGGAAAAAATAAATGCAGAGAAATAAATTAAAAATCAAACAAACAATGAGAAACTAAACTTCTATTGTATATATTTAAGAATTTAATAACTCACATTTTGTTCTTCTCTTGTGAAACAAACATGCGCCTTTAACTGTAAATGTTTTCTTATACGTAATACATGTATAATAATATGAAAAAATATAATAAGATACAAAAATATGTGATTAGTATTAAGTCTTTTCTTTACAATAAAGATTACAAAATATTTCTGATAAAATAAGACAACGCACCTAAAATAAATACCTTAATAACTTTACCCTTAAAACATCCATATCTTTCATTTTTTTTTATTTTTGAAAAAAATATCAAATTCATTGAATTACCCGAAAATTCTTTAATCTTGTTTTCAAATTGCACTTTTATCAGAGTGATACAGTAAACAATTTTCTTTTAAAGAAATACAAAAATAGGTTTTTATTCCAAAAGAGAGGATGTAACTTCGTAAAATATAAGTTTAATCCGACACGAACATCTTGTGAGTGAGAAAAAGAGAAAAAAATCTGCCATCTCTTTTTAAACAAAAATAAACAAATGATTCTTAAAAAAAGAGGCGCAAGATCACCGTTTGTCCATTATTAACATTTAGTAGCTAAAGACTATTAAAAATTCATTCTTTTCAAAAGAACCACCCGATAAAAAAGTAATAAAAACAGCATTCTGCATTGAGAACTATACAATTCAAAAGTAATCTCATCTTCATTATTCCGGAATTTTCCTTCCTACCCAAATATATTACCCCGACCAAAAAAGGAAACGTATCGATAAGAAAATGAAGTAAAAGAGTGTTTAATGTCGCATATCGTTCCTAAAGCCTTTTTATACGCATTAGACGCGTAGCTCATGAAAAATACATTTATAAAATATGTACATGCTGTTACTTCTGGATATTATCATCTTCGCGAAGGGAGAAAGCGGATTATTTTTCTCAGGGTTACGGAGTTCTGAATTGTTTACGGAATATGGGTTAAAATAACAAATCTTTTGAATCAGGAAAAGTTCTAAGAGGCTTCCTGCTACCTTTTCTTCATCATCAAATCATTTCATCGATATTAGGTAATACGTGTTTGGAGAAACATTTTTTTATGCTTCACGAATTCTAAAATGGATAGAGTACATGACGAAAGTGTAGTATCATTTTATCCTTAAGTAGAACTGTATCTATAGTTATAATTGATCTTTTACTGTAAGATGCTTAAATGCGAACCATTTCCAGAGCTTATCTTAGTTTTCTTTATAAAGAATTAGAAATGGAAAGTATTTATTTATTCTCTTGTTAAAATAACAGCTTGGGAGGAATTAGTTTTATATTTACAGAATTACTTTATAGACAGTATTATTTAAATTGGATGGTTTAACTCAGGGGTGGACGATTGTTTTCGCTCGAGGGTCACATTGTGGAAAGGGAGGATACTGGAGGACCACACCTTTTTAAAACGAGAACATTCATTATTTCACTTTTAATCTCATAAAAGGTATGGATTGTACCAAATAAAATCAAGAAATATATGTTAAATAAAATAATTGAAGAGTTTATTCACTTTATTTATTGTGCTTATTTCATATTTATAGCTGTTCACACATTTAATTTTAGGATCAGTTTAACCCAGTGTTTCTCAAACTCTGGGGCGCGTCCCCCTAGTGGGCGTGATAATCCTACGAGAGGGGCGGTAAAACAAAATATTATTTAAAAAATTATTAACTTACTGAAAGTAAACAAACAAATAAATTCTCGCATAATAAAAAATAAAATACTCATTTACACTATAATACACTTATAAATGTATCAATACTGCGCAATGTATTTTATAATTAATTTAACAATACTAAGTTAAGGATAAATTTAATGGTTACAAGTGAACCCATGGATTTGTCATAGATAAACTTATATGCCAACATTAACACTTATCTTGATAATTTGTACGTTTTATAATTAATCGCTTAAATGCCGATTCAAAATTAACCGATTTTCTACCCAATGCCACCATTTAGCACGTAGGTAAGCGTAAGTGGTGTATTGAGGGGGGGGGCGATAGAAAAGGAATAAATAATCAAATCCTCGGAATTAATTAAATCTTTTGCAAACACCGTCGAGGTCATTTTATTGCTTTCCAAAGCCTTCGGAATAATTTTATGGATACAAGTTCACAGAAAATATAGTACTTCGGAAAGAAGTATTTATACGTCTGGGACAATTAACCCACTGGCTGAGCGAAACGTTTATATTCGCCGGTGGGACTTAAGAGGTTAAAGTCGTATTGTAGGATTAGCGTCAAAGTATAGTATTATTGAATGTAATGCACGATGCAAATTATGATTGAATATTGGGTCGCAAACATTGAAACTTTGAGAAGCACTGGTTTAACACCTTAACTACCACCGGCGTGTATATCGCCTCACACAACCGGTGTCAGCGTATATACACGCCTGAGTTGAGTGCAATGGACGCATATATACGTCCTTCCCAAATAATATTATTTTCTTTGCGCTGTTATAAGTAAAACTATTTCGAAGAGTGTGGAACACAACAAAATGACCTTGACAGTATCTGCGAAGGATTTACTTATTTCAGAGAATAATTTGTTTATTTGTATCTTTTCTTTTACCCCAATACACCGCATACGCTGCCCTATGTAAAAAACGGTGGCACTGGGTAACGAATCGCGTAACTTTCAATCGGCAATTAAGGGGTTAATGAGACAAATGTACCTTATCACACTTTTCTCTATTTTTTTTTAAAAAATCAGGGCTGAGATTGCTAGGAGTAATTCTGATCACATTGGGCAAGTTCATGTCAGTCAACTTGAATCTATATTTACCCTTCTTGATCTTCATTCAAAAAAAAAAACTTTGCTCACTGATGATGTATGTCGACCTAAATATGAAGAACATTTTTAGTCTATTTGATTTTGTGACTGTCTCGGCGGGCTGCTATTAACCCACACATGGTTTAACTGTAATGAAGTAATTTATTTTTTTCATATCAAAATTCTTTTTTGCGATCGTTTACCATAATAGCTTTTTTCTTCTTTTTTGAGTACTTAGTTCCTTTAGACAGAATGCTTCTAAGATAGTTCTCTTAAAAAAATAATCTTTTTTTATATTAATTATATCTCATTTATAAATTTACATTGTGTTATTCCAAAAGATTTAAATTATTTCGATTTCTTTTTATAGACTTCAAGGTTTTGTATCCAGACAATCACTTAAGACTTTACTAATATTCAAAAATTTGGTTCCATTTTGAAATGAAGGAAGAAAAAAGGAATAAAGTGCTCCACCTGTTATATTCTTCTACAAAAATCTCAAAGAAAGGAATAGCGTAACAAAGTATTCTTTTCTTATAGTAAAAGGATTTTTTTTTTGCATTTATTCTCCTAGGATAAAAAAAAAGAACGTTTCGGAAAGCTACAAAAAGAACTGAAAAATCAAAGCACAGAGAATCTTTAGCATTTTGAACTATCTCTACTAGCTTTTGAACTTTTGAACTAGCTTTTGTACTTTTGAACTAGCTTTTGTACTTTTTTTTAAACCAAATTCTTTAATTCCGCATTTTTCAAATATGTTTGTTATGCTTTTAAATTCTATGAATCTAAAAGAAACGTCTAGAAAAAACAGAAAATTTCCTTGAATAAGTTCTTTGCTAAGACAAAAGTATATTCCAAACTTCAATTAAATTTCTTACCTTGCTTAATTAATTATATAAATATTCATATATTAATTTATCTATGTTTTACGTTCGTAATTTCATCACCTGTTAGAATTATGGAGTAACCAAAATAATTTAATAATACAGAATCGTTAGCTAAATAATAACTCTATTCGAGTGTTATTAAAATCTGTAATGTATTATGAAAAATACTAATTACCTTACAATCCAGATGTTCATTGGAGTTCTTTCTAAAAAGTGACACTTTTTAAACCTAAGTTCAAGTAAATTATTAAAATTAATTATTGAAAAATTATTTTAAAACAAAGCCTATAAATGGAAGACCTACATTTTCAAATAACATATAAACAATTAGCAGTTATATTCCTTTAACAAAACCACAAGACAGCATATTCCTAATACAAAACTCACTTGAACTAAACATGAGAAATTGATACAATTTAAACTGAAATGAAAATTATTGTTACTGGTTTAACAATATGTTAAAGAAACAGGATGGAGAACAAATTTTCCTAAGCGCACCCCTTTCCCTCCTATCTCCACCTGGATTTTACTCGTTCATTCACCCCTTTTTTAAATGCAAAAAAAGAAAAAGAGTGAAAAAAAGTGTGCAACCCATTGAAAACTCTACCCCTTTCCGTTAGGGACCCTGGAAAGGGCCCCACTCTTCCCCCTTCGGTCCCTCACTTCCGCTCGTTTTACCCTTGCCCCGACTTTCACGTGAACTATTGTAAAAGCTAACCCTTTAAAAAATCCCTCAGTACATGAGGTAATGTGGCTAGGACTTTTAGCTGAGGAATAGTAACTAGATCATTCATAGTAAAAGTAGGGCGTTTTGAAAAGAAGATATTTTTAAGAATTTTTTATTTTTTTAACTGAAACTATGGGATAGCTAATATTATAGATTTTATAAATATATTGCTGAGATTATTTAAATTAAATTATTTAAATTTTTAATTACCTAGAAATAAATTGTAAACATTTTTTAAATAATCTTTTCGGTGAGAACATTTTAGCAAGAAAAACTAGGAACAGTTTTCAAAGCCAAAAGCAAGAGTTTTTACGGAAATAACAGTTCACCTTTGTAATCATTAATAAATTGATTTCTTATTAAAAATCTATTTTAAATGAATTATTTTCTTAGAAATTTAGACTAAAGCATCTGTATCCTATATTTCTTTTACAAAATTTCAAAATAATGATTAAAAATATCTCTAGAATATTCTTAATATGTGAATGAAGTTTTTTTTCAGACCAGGATCATTCAATATACCGTATATTCCAGTGTATAACACGCATTTTGAATACAAAAAATAGGATCTAAATTTACAGGTGCGCGTAATACGTCGTATAAAAATAATAGCTTTAAAAATAAAGTATGAGCACATAAAGTATAGATTTCTACACAATTCCAAAAATTATCGGAATCAAGCTCAAGTTTTTTATGCACCCTGATGTGACTTCATTTAATAAATTGAATTTGTCCCGATTCAATTGGTTGTAAGCTGAATAATTTGAAATGCAACTGTGATTGATTTCCCGTCTAGTTCAATATGAAATAAAAATTTATTGTAAAAAGGAGAAAGTTTAGAATTGATTAAAACAGAAATATTAAAAAGTAATACAAGTAAAAATGAGTTACGAAATTTTGGAAAAATGATATTCGATTTCAGATACATTTAGCTGTTTGAAGAAATCGTATCATGGTATTTTAACCGTATTTTCATCAACCTCTGCCTGCGAGTCATTTTCAGAGATAAACAACATTAGACTCAATTAAAAACCATTTGGCAGATGACTCCAATTCAGCTTGTATTCTGCTAAAAGTAACATCTTCAATCCTAATACAGGTTATTTGTCATCTAATCTACCACAACTCATTAATGTTACTTTAATTTGAATTACGCGTATAAATAAAACATTTACAACTATACAGTGCAAAATTTACTTTTTCGTTGTAAATAAAGAGTTTTGAGTTATTAATATTTAGTTTTATTATTTTCTCTATAATCACAAGTCAAAATTATTTAACAGCACGTCTCTACCTCACTAAGCAGTTCTTTAAGAAAAAATGGTACGTTGATCCAAAAGAGGGAGGGGGGTTCACCACCCCTGTTCTAGAACTTTAAAAAATCGAGTAAAATGAAAAAAAACTATAAATATTTTCTCAAAAAACCGTGCAAAAAAGTAATAATGAAATCCATGTTACAAATTTATAAAAAGAAAACAATCCATTTTTATTACAAAAAAAAAATTAGTTAGTGTACAGTAAAATTTCATTCTATAAGTGCATACAACATATAATATTCAAATTGAAATTAGGATTAAAACTACTAACTAAGAACTATTCATCTCTACTTGATAACAAGCAAACATGTTTATTACGAACTAAATTAAAAATACCATCATCAGTAGATGTAATCAGCAGATATATCTAGAACTACTGTCGATTTTGACAGAAATAAAAAGTTTACTTTGTTATTATTAAACAATTTTTTTTCTTTTTGTTACAAAATCCATTATAAATGGCTGCATTCTTTTCTCAATCTCAAGTTGCTTACATAATTCTTGAAATTCTTCTACACAAATCTTATGATTACGTGAAATTTTAGTGCACTCTATATATCAGGATCTTGAGAAAGAAAATGTTGTTAAATACCTGTAACAAATTTCAAGCCCTCCGGAATTAAATCAGATGTTAATAGTTGAACTGCGACTTTATCATTAACTACTTCTTCATTATCATAAAGTCAAAAATTCGTTAAATCAGATGTTAATAGTTGAACTGCGACTTTATCATTAACTACTTCTTCATTATCATAAAGTCAAAAATTCGTTAAATCACATGTTAATAGTTGAACTGCTACTTTATCTCATTAACTACTTCTTCATTATCATAAAATCAAAAATTCGTTAAATCGTTAATTCGTTAAGTCGCAGTTAATAGTTGAACTGCGACTTTATCATTAACTACTTCTTCATTATCATAAAGTCAAAAATTCGTTTAAATCGTCATCCTCCTAAGGGCAAGAACCTCCAAACGTTAAATTTTGTTGAATTCGACTTTAATAGAACTAAAATTTCGTAACTACTTCTTAAAAGTCAAAAATTCGTTCAATTTATGTTGAACCTTTTATTATTTCAAAATCGTATAGAAAAAAAGACCGCGTGAAAAAGAGTTAGACGTATATCTAAATACCGTTTATTTAAAAAATGACATATCTTATGAACTTTCATGCTTGGATAAAATCATAAGTTATTCATATTCATCGTCCATTATATCTTCATGCATGTCATCGAATTCTGTTTCATCTTCACCATCACTGCTACTTTGATATAAAAATAAATAATCGTCTTTCATTTCATCAAAATTGTTAGATGTACTATATTTTTTCAAAAAATCTTTTTAATTATATCAATTTAATTTCATACCAAGCTTTTATTATCCACTCCCACACTATACCTAGACTTAAAAAGATAAGAATATTGCACATATATATTTCAAGTTTATTCGTAAAAAAGGTGTACGTTATACGGTGAATATACCTAAAACTTTAAAAATACATTTTTAAAAGTATAAGTACGTGCTATACGTCAAAGTATATGGAATATTTAAAGAGAGAAATTTTTTACTTAACAATTTTGCTAAAAATTTTTATACTTCTAATTATTTTTTATCAATACGATTAATAAACCAATTTTAAGACCTGAATTCAGTTCTTAATTTGTGGTATTAATATATATTTACTATCTTAATTACTAGGTAAGCATGCAAAAACGATAATTATTATTTAGAACAAAATACTGAAACATGATATTACGAAAGACAATTAAAAGTACTCAGTTGTAAATTTCCTCAACACTCATTTACACAAAAGCCATTATTCTCTTATGATAATATTTATTTTTTTCTCATTTATTTAAACTTGCATTTTCATTATTTTTCTCTCATTTATGAAATTTTTAGAACAATTCAAACTGATAATACTTACTTTAAATGATTTTTCAGTTCTCAAAATGAAATTGGATTGATTCAAGTTGCTTCTTCCCTAAAGGGCTATGAATCGCTAAAACCGAGAGATAAAAAAATCTAAATAAATAATTTTGAAGTAAAAAAAAAAAGTTTAACATTGAATTATTTTGTTGAAGTAGCAAATAAAAGCAAAAATGTACAAACCTCTTTTTTATACTGATCCCCCATATAAAATACAAGAGCTTGAGATGATCTCACAGTTTTTCCTAAAAATAAAAAGGAAAATAATAAATATATATTTAAATAAAACACAAAACTGAGAAATATGTAAAAGTAATTCGGTTCCTCAAAAAACATTATTAACGTTTGTTAATTTTTAATGTTATACACATTTTCAAAAAAATATTTCTATAAATACATAACAAACTGACGAAATATATATCATTATAAATTAATAACCTTTTTGACTTATATACTACATAGAAATGGGAGAATTTGTACGAATTATTGGGTAAATGATGATTGTGTATTCATTAGTTTTTGTTTAATGTAAAAGAGTATCTGTACAGTCCGACCCCGGTTTAACAAACCCCTGTTTAACGAATTTCGATGTAACGCATTTTAATGAAGGCCAAAAACCCTATTTAACGAACTATTTCAACAATTGAAAAAAAGAGCTTTTTTTTAGTTTGAATTAGAAAAAATAGGAAATTGTCAAATGACAACCTTTTTGCTCGGAACAGAAAAAGACTTTTTTTTTGTTAGTAGCAGATTTCGATAGTGAAGGGTGTAGCCCATTATTAGACTTTACAGGAGTAGATGAGTCATGAGTGTAACCTAGCGTGTGAATTTTGAATAGAATAGGAAATTGCTTTATCTCATTTTACTCCACAACGTAGGGGATATTTTAAGAGATTTTCAAATTTTTACTCTGTCTTTCTTAAGAGAAAAGAGGTTTATTATATGTACGGTTTTGTAGAAAATTTATTTTGCTTTTGAAAATTTGTTAAGCATTTCAGATTGTCGAAACCGAGTTCTTAGCGATTTTTATGCAGAAATTGACAATGAAACTCATACCAAAACTGCTATATTTTCTGATTCTTTACATTATTTGTAAAATGTGAAAACATACTTCATGCAACAGGATGTAAAGTACCCAGTATTTTTTCCCTGGATAAAGTTGAAAAAGAATTCTTTTGAGTCAGGAATCAAAAAGTTTTCAAACATTTATTTGTCAATATTTAAAAATTCCTAATCAACTGGGACGTAATAATGCACTAATAGTGTTCTAAGCTGCCAAATAAGAAGTGTGCAATTTCTAAATCTGGTTGTTTTTTGTGAAGTTGCTTGTAAAATTTTCAAAAGGCAAGTGCACAATTTTTTTTTTTATTTTTTGTCAATTAATTGTCGTTTGTATCTATTGCGAGTACAGCCATTAATATCAATCGTTCTTCTAATATATAAGTTTATTTTTCATTTCATTTTATAAACTTCATAATTCCTCTTATTTATGTACAACTGGAAGTTTGCTATATTTATTTAGACTTCAAATTAAGTGATTCTATCTATAAATTTTTCCTTTTTCACGGCACATGATGAATTTCAAATCCATTTTTAAGAGATATAGCCTGTTTGTGAATAAATTATAAAAAAGATGTATCCAAGCATTGTGTTTGTGTGAGTACAATTTAATAATTATAAATCTAGATTAACCTTGAAATAAAGTAAACCTATATTCAACACATTATATATTAATCTTCAGCATAGAGCAAAGCATCATTCAATTACATATTTTTTCTATCAATATTGAAATCCCCACAGTTACGAACCAGAAATAAGCTCAATTCATGCCGGTCACATGATGAAAACAAACACGTGTTCTTCATTGAATTCAAAACAGACATTAAATTAATTGTACTTGTTGTTCTATTTGCGATACTTAGATAAAATTTCAAATTTCATAATTGGGTAAAAAAAAGACGTTCAAATATAATAAAATAATTCTTCAAAAAGATTTTTTTAAAACTAAGAAAAATCTTATTTTACGCATATAATCTTAAATAAAATACATTTATTTCTATTATGTCCTTTTTAAGAGAAAATTTCTGCAAAGAGTAAAAGTTGGTTACAGCAAAGCACTTGAACTGATCAGCTGGAAACACCAGATAGCTTTTGTCGTATGACTATGTCGTATGAAGTCACGCGAGTTTTTGAACTGATTGGCTAGAACAGGGGTGGCGAATCTTTTTGGATCAACGTGCCATTTTTTTCTAAAGAAGTGTGTAATGAGTTATAGACGTGCTGTCTAATAATTTTGACTTGTGATTATTTGGAAAATAATAAAACTGAATACTAGCAACACAAAACTCTTCATTTACTACGAAAAAGTACCATTAGCAATGTATAGTTTTAAATGTTTTAGTTATATATGTAATTCAAATTATAAAGTAACATTAGTGTGACTTCTGTTGTTCCAGATGGGATGACAAATAACTTATAATAGGATTGTAAGATGTTACTCTTTTAAAATGCATGCTTAATTCGAGTCATCTGCCAAACGGCTTCTAAGAAATTAGTTATTTTTGATGTGATTCACTTTTGTTGACAAGAGGATTTATGATTTTTTTTCCAAAATGCTGTTTTACAGACGATGTTCTGCATACCATTATTCCAGAACATAAGACACACACCGCTTTGTTGCCTTTACTAATAATGTCATGTTTCTCAGTCCACCAAATTTGAAATTCTCTATTACACTTACTATAATCACATTTTGTTCTTTTGCTGAACTATAGATGTTAAATGACAGTTAAAAATCTTAAATATAACACAGATAAACTTTAAAATACAGTTGTGTCAATGAAATTAACTATGCTATGCGTAGACAAACTTTGCATCATAAGCAACTGTAGTCTACGACATAATTAAGACAATACAATAACAAACGAGTGTGCTCCTCGATCACTCGCGTTTGTTCGTAATACTTTATGATGAACTTTCAAAAATAAAATGCAAACCATTTTGATCACTCACGTGCCAAAAATATTGTGTCGCGTGCCATCAGTGGCACGTGTGCCACTGGTTCGCCATCCCTGGGCTAAAATCACATAGTTCTCATTATCATGTGACTATGACGTCACATGAATTTAGCCCACTGCTACTTTATCTTTAAAATCTATAAAACTTTAAAATTTACATAATAAATAATACATATACTAGTTTGCTGTAAAGAAAGTTAACAATCTAGATCTAGAAATGAATCATTTCTCCCTCTTTATTCAGTAACTCATTTTCATTAACAGCTATTTGTCATAGTTAAACATACTTAATAAACAATTGTTTAATAATGGCCAATAGTACCTAGCTCTTGTAACTAATTAACGTTTTATATCTTTATTGTAGTTCCTGTAAATTATTGATATACTCGCAATAATATTCTCGCAAAAAACAAATATAAAAATTGAAGAAATGTACATGTACCAGTGAAAAACATATAAATGTGCCTAAAATGACATAGTTCTTTAGAGTAAGAATGACATTTTTCTAAGAAATGTTATCGTCATAATTCAACTTCTAAATATGAATATAGTTTCATATTTATTTTTTGAATATTTCCTTTTGAAAACAGATTTTGGATGTTATAAGTTTATAAATGTTTCAAAATAGCGAAATTAGACTATGTGAATTGAATTTTAAATTATTTAAATCAATGTGTTTCAACATTTTTTGTAATTTATGTATGTAGATATGTTTAATTATGACGTTACTTAATCTGCATTTATTCATGTACTTGAATATAGAGAAGCTATACATTCAAATATCTGGCAACAGTTTTTTTTTGCCTTTATTGACTATATATGTATATTATTCCTACCTCAGAATAAATATAGATATGCTAAAATTCAATGATTTTTTGTTGAACTTGTACCTCTTCAATTCTGTAGTATATGATGATATTATTCTCATGATTCAACTGTATGTTTCAGTTTGTTGTGTATGATAAGAAGATTTACGCCAAATTCAAATAATTCATTTAAAATGTTGGCATTTCTGTTCGAAATCTTTTGCCTTCTCTTTAATGTCATATATTAAGAGCACACCTTGGTTCCTTATGTGCAGTATTTAATTTGATTAATGTAAAATTCCCCCGAAAAACACTTTTTTAATTTCCTGTTACTGTTTTTTCTTCAGTAGTAACATTTATCCTGATTAGTTTGAAGTAATATGTGCTTTGTATACTAATGAGATAAAAATAACTTTTTGATACATAATTATTTTAACTTATTTAAAATATTTCCTAAAAATTCAATTAAACTTGTTTATTTTTTTAATTGATATCTTTATTAATCTTTGAATGTGCATGCAACCTTAAATAAGTCAAACATTAGCTCCTTTCATATAAAACAGCTGATAGCTTTAAAGTTTGATCGTCTTCGACAATATGCATTAATAAATGTACTTTGAAAAAATAAGCATCAATAATGAAGGTCTTATCTGCAACAATTCAAGTGATAGAGAAAAACACTTTAGGTTTTTTAAATGCTTGTAAGTATAACAACAATGAATTTGTTATTAAAAATATATCATTTATGATGTAACATTTTTCTTAAGGTTTTATTAAATTTAAATAAAATTAACTTAAAAATCACTTAAAAAGTATTATTTTGATATATTGCCTTAATTTTTATATAACCTAAAAATAAAGATAAAGCTATTCAGAATTTTAATACAATAGTGAAATTAAAATTTTTGCTTTAATGAAACCTTAAAACTTTTTTATTTAGTTATTTTTTCAGCAAGTTTTAGATCCAAATAAATCTGATATTGAAATAGATTGATGTTTTTATTTATTTTAATTCATTGATTAATTTTTCATTCCTTACAAATTTTTTTATCTAAAATTCAATCTGCAGAGATATAAAACATGATACAATGAGAATTTAGTTAAAATCATAAAGAAATTTAAATTTTAATAAAGGGGTAAAATTATCAAAATTACATTCAACTCCTATTAAGCGCTGGGTATTTTACTTTTTGTCTTGCAAAAAAAAAAATGTTGCAGAATTCTTTCATATTTTGCTAACTTTTGTAACAAAAAAAATCGTAACAATTTTTATGGTTAAAATAAGTAGCATAAAGGTCTGAGATAAAAAAAAAATTAAAATTAAACAAAAAATGTAAATTTCAGAGTTAAATGTTCACAGGAAGAAAAATATAAATTTTTCTGGGTGATTTATATAATTTAAAAAAATTGATGTTTAAAGTGAGTTAATGGCTTAAACATGATATATTTATTAGTATTTTCGCTAATTTTAATTCGTGTCTGAATTTAAAATAACTGAAACATGGTAGTTAAAAAATAGTCTATTTATCCAAAAATTACTAATTACTATTAATCCAATAACTGCCCCTTTTTTTGAAATTTTTTTGAACGGATAAGTCACATAAGTGCACAAATGCAGTACAGCAATATAATTTTATGAATGAAAATTCTGCTTTTTTTGTTATTGTTTTGAAAATGCTTGATACTTCTGAAAAAATTTATATTGCATTTTATTGTATTATATTATAACGAGTGGTGAACTTAAAATTCCAAAATCTCCAATGGGGAATTGTGGCAGATAAGGGGTCTCAGGGGTGTTAAATTTCTCCAGTTGGCTGAAAATATAAATAATTTTGAAACAGGTATAATTCTTTTAAATTTAAATTAAATAATTCAAATCTTTTACACGTTATTTATAAAGAAATGGGGCCTTAGACAAGTATAAAATGTTTGAAATATAATCATAATTTAAAAAATTATAAGCATGTAAAAATTTTGTAATAAATAATAAGTTATTTTTGTGTCGCGTACGTTATTTTCTAAAATAGTAGCCTCTGATGTATAAAACTTTATAGAATTATAAAATGTATCATACTCTTTAAACCCTGCATCATTTAAGAATAATACATCTTTTGTATTTCAAAATATTTGAAAAATATTGAAATGTTTTAAAAAATTTTGAAACTATAGTTTTTTAATTTTTAAAAAATATAATTTATTATTCTACTAATATAATATTACTACAGTGTAATAAGGATACATTTAACTTTATATGTAATTTTATAGCTAGTAATTAAAGCTACTATTTTAGAAAATAGCATGTGCAACGTAAAACTTAATAAATATTTCTTATAGAAAAGTTTCTTATTTTCATATGCTTATAATTTTTAAAATTATGATTATATTTTTAACATTTTGTACTTTTCTAAAACCTCATCACTTTATAAATAATGTGTACAAGATTCGAATTATTTAATTTAAATTTAAAAGAATTATACCTGTTTAAAAATTGTTTATATTTTCAGCCCTCTAGAGAAAATTTAACTCCTGAGACCCCATAATGCTTTATCAAAAAAACCGTTTTTATCTTTATTTTTAATGATAAATGCTGTTTTATAAAATATATATTCTTAAAAAACAAAAAAGAAAACAAATGAAGAGGATTTAAAGGTTCGATTTATTATTTCCTTCTTATTTAAAAATAAATAACCTTGTTCTTATTATCTTTATACAAATTGAACTTTTTTCACATTTTGTACTAAAAAAAATAATCTTTTGATCAACTTTGCTTCAACATATAGTCAAAATTATTTTGTCTTTTTAAATATGCATAAGAAAATACTCCGTAATCATAACTAAGTTGCATACGAAACAAATTCCAAATTTGCTGCCACCGGTTGGCAGAAACTTCGAATACTCGCTGAAGATAGACGTAAAAATGATCTTCAGGGATTTCTCATTAAACCGTCGAATCGGGATTTTCTTTCTCCTTTTAGGGTTATCTTCGAACCCTTGCGCACCTTGACTATGTTCCCCCATCCCTCGCGGGGATTTTCAAGGAGGTGGTTAGGAGAGGTGAAAAAGGCAGACGAGTCAGATAAGAAGCATAGCCTCTTCTTTCTATTTTCTTCCAACCATCCCTACTTATTTCCTCTTCCCGATAGATGCGAGTAGAAGATGGTGACGTCACAAGGAAGTATCATGGCCGCTGGGTTTGACATGAGTCGAGGATTCTGGGAGCAGGCGTCGAATTGCTGGGGCGGAACTAACCGAATTCGAGGGACAAAGGGCGCAGGAGGGGGAATCAAGATATTTTTGAAGGTGCCAAATGGAGTTTGGCTTTCCTGTCTTTTAACGAGTTAACCAAAATTCTCTGTGAAATAATGCAATTAGTGTGTAACTGAATATTCATAAAAATATGTCTGTGTTTAAAATATTTCTAAGAAAAAATGTTGCCTTTTTAAAAAACTTTTAAGTGAACTATAATTTGGGAAAAATACATTAAAAACGGAACTATAATTACCAGTATTGAAACACAGTCAATTTATTTTTTCTCATTAGATTTTCTCCATAATTCCTTTCCTAACTTTTCTTTACATGCTGTTCTCTACTCCAATGATTCTCAACTTTTTTCTATTGCGGTTCACTATTAACAATTTTAAAATTTGGTGGCACATTAATGATAAAATAAGTTTAAAAAAGAATTTTACTTAACCATAATACACAATGTGAAATAGTTAATGATAATAATTTTGTATGTTAAATAAAATAGTGTGCTCGACAAAGACAACAAAATGTTAATTGAGTAATTAATTATAAGAATACATTTAATGCGCAATTTGAGCGTGAAGATTTTTGAAAATTTCGTTTATATTTATTAGTAAAAATGATAATGATACTCTCATTTTGTCATCTACATTTAAAAAGACTCAACATTTTTTTCATTTTTATATATTTTTTTTATGATAAAAATCCGAATTCATGTAAATAAGATGTAGAAAACTGTAACAATACTTTTTAAGCTTTTTTGGTTATTATGGGATAATCTCCTCCAATTTTAATCCAAAATGAATTAATTGACTCTTCCGAATGTTATGTTTTGAAACAAATAAATCTCGGTTATTACAGAACAAATTTGCAGTTCCTCTTCATTCAAAGTTAATTCATGTGCAAATATATCCGTTATCACAAATGGATTATGAACCTAATCAATTTTTTTATCTCTAAATTTGGGAAGTAATGAATAACTTTCAACAACAATTTTATAAATAATTTATTACTAAAAAATGGCCAAATGATTTGGTTAGGGACTTTTTTTTATTTTTTCAGATTATAATTAATGATTTAAAAAAAAAATTGGCAGCATGTTTTAAGAATTTAAAAGCACACAAAAGTGCTGCGGCCCAGTGGTTGAGAATCACTGTTCTACTCACTTGTATAATATTAAGTTCCTCCTCTTTTGAAAATATGAGGTATTAATTTTATTTATGAAAATTAAAACTGTCCAATTACAATGAAATGTTTATGGGAAAAAATATACAAAATTTCAAGATTTGTTTCTTTAACATTTGAGTTATCCGAGTTTTGCTTGGCATTATTCATACAATTTATATTTATTGCCTAACGAACGAGATGTTGAATAGAGCAGATAAACATTTCTGACTTTCTTACGGTGGCGAAGAAAGATTTAAGATCCAACGATAGCTTGAGAATAATGTTTGAAAAATAAATATCCAACTCTGAATTGAATATGCTCAAATGATAGTAATAACGATTCATTTGTGAAGTTTTTTCTGAAAAATAATTCTGCTATAATGTATACCTATAATAAAATAATTATCTTTGGTGCAGACAGTTCTAAGAGACTGTTAAATTAAATAATTACTATTTTATTTTTTTTTCTTTACAGCTGTAAAAAAAAAATTAGATGTATAATTTTCTCCTCTATTTTTTTCATGTAGTAACTTCTAAACCAGCATGTATGTCGTTATCAAATTGTCAAGTGTGAAATACGTATTTTTTATTTATAAATAATTTTCGGCATTTATAGTAAAATATTTTTCTCATTTCTTTGTATAATTTTTACCCAGTTTACAATATTTTGATCCTGAATAAAGTGTTTTGTACTGTTGAAATATAAATGAATGCAAAAGAAGGTGATAAACATTAAATCTGCAACAAAAAAGTTGTTTCTTCAAATAAAGCTTTTACCTTTCTTTGTTTTAAAACATTCCCACAAGCCAAAGTTACGGTCTATTAATAATCACAAGTGCAACGTCACACATAAATGAATCAATAAAATATAATTTTCATTCATCATATGAAAAAAATGTACGGAATAGAGGCTACTAAGCAGTATTATTTATAAACCAGTTGACTTGGCAAGAAATATTGTATATTGTATAATGCCTTGGCAGAATATTTTTTTGGAGGGGGGGGGGTAAAACTTTTAATTAAAGTTTTTGAATAAATCTCATTTGTTGAATTTGTTAGAAAAACTGTTTGTGTATTTGTTCCAACGTCATGTGCTTAATCAAAATCTCATAATGCACAATGAAAGGTATAAAATTTAAGTTTTTTGTTTAGTACGAATGTAACAGTTTGAAATAAACTAAAGGTTTACATAATTTAAAATAGATCTTTGAAAGTAAAAGAATTATAAATTTAAGAACTCTTTTAGTTACTGAGATAGTTCATACTTTTTATTAGGTAGTATCTTGAATGATCTGCTGTATTTTAATAATTTTAGTGCAAAAATTTTAATCCTTCACTTATAAAGCGTTTTCTTATTATTAGTGCAGTTTATATTTCCATTAAGATTTCTTCATGTTTCCTAATTTCAGAACCATACATGAGTATAATTTTCCTTCTGAAGAGTTTCTAAAGAAACTGAGATTGTATACAGAATTTTTTTAAATTTGGTTCACAAGTTTTCTTCTACTTTAAATTTTAGTAAATGTATCAAAATTTATTGTTGTCTCTTTTACAGAAAAAAAATTTTTCAACAGTTTTTGAGAATGTCCATCTGTTTCAAAACATTCGCAAATAAGAATGCTTCGAACGTTCATAATTCTATTCATTATTTGAAAAGCACATTTTTATATCTCTTCTTTGACATGAAGTGGTTTAAAGTTTCAACACAAACTTGTACTTACTCAATTTCAATGACAAATTATTACTCTGCAGCTTTTTAAGAGAATGATTACATTATATATTAATTAAAGCTTTAGAGCTTTTTAAAACATTCATTACTTTTTTATCCGTGCATTTTTTTGAAGAATTTTGCTTAGCACTGAACGCGAAGTTCACTAAATTTTTATTGTTTTAGAAGGCATGTTGTATGTAAAGCCTGGTAAATATTCAAAATTTCCAAAATAATTCAAATGATACTATTATATACAAATTCATAATCTTGATCGAATTAAATACAAGTATAAAATTAATATGAGTATAAAACTCTATTTATATAAAATTATAAGGTTTGCAACGTATATACCTTCTCCGCATGATAATATTTATTGTGAATATATTCTTTTTAAAATCTGAAAAAAGCCTTATCTAAAAATAGCTAAAGCCAAATGTAGTTGATGCAATCTATATATATATATATATAGCCATATTATAACTATAATTTAATATCTTAAATTTTGAAAATCCAGTTTGATTATTCATTTAATATTTGCTAGTTTATAAAGTGACATTTTGCAGCTAACAATCAATAATTTGTATGGTATATTAACAAAATATTTTCTTATGCTAAATTAGTTGACCAAAATTATTAAATAGCATTTAAGCATCAATTGAAAACTGAAAAGTGGTAGCAATAATCAGGCTTATTATGTTATTTTGTATTAATTTTTAAATAAGTTTGCATTTTTAAAATTATATTAAAGAAGGAAATTTAATTCACATCATATAATTTTTGTTCAATTTGTTTGCATGTAATTCTCTTCATCGTAATTTAAGATTGTCTTTCATTCTCGGATTCTTTTACGAAGAAAGAAACGGATAAGATTTTCTTTTTAATGTTTAGATTAACTTTTTCTCCATTCTGAAGGACATTCCTAATTTTTCTAATGAGCTAAATTTTTCCTAAGAAATAATAGTTAAGGTATCCAAAAACTTAAAGGATATTAAATACTTTAAAATAGTTTTTTTAAAGTTGGATAAAAAGATTCATTAGCTTAAAGACTATATAATCATATTTCTGAATCCTAGTCTTAATATTTAAAAAAATATTTGAGTTCTCTTTCTTCACATGGAAAAAGACTTCCTTACACATCTACCCATTTGTTTAGTTTTAAAAAAATCTCATTGTCACTAATATATTTTTCTAAGTACCCTTTTAAAGATAGAACCTTAATTGAAAAATAATAATGCTTAAAAAATATAAAGTTCAAAAGTAGATAAAATAATATTCTAATCTATGGAAAATTTAATGAGTTTTTAAAAATCGAAGGAAGTAGCAATTCCTTCTTTCCCCCCTCTTTTTATATTTAATATTCTTTAAAGAATAGTATGTGTGTATCTCAGTGCTTCTCAAACTTTCAATATTTGCGAACCAATATTCAATTATAATTTTCATCACGCCCCCTCCATAAAATAACAATGTATGGATTTAAAAAATAACGTACTAAAAGCTACATGCTAAAGCTACAACATGACTTTAAGTAGAAACCGTACAAATTATTAAGATAAGTATTAAATTTTATGTATAATTTTGTATATGACAAGCCCATGGGAGTCACTAGTAATTATTAATCTTGTTCTTAACATAGCATTGATATATTAATCATCAAATACATTACGTAGTGCAGATGCATTTATATGTATATTATATCAATGTAAATGTGCATTTAATTATTTATTATGTCAGAATGCAATTTGTTTTGTTTCCTTTCAGTAAATTTGCAATTTTCCAAATCTTTTATTTTTGACTTTTTGATATGCAAGGTTATTACGCCCCACAGTTTGAAAAACGCTGGTGTATCTGTTATCCAAAAAATATCACACATTCTTGATTAAGTCTAATACAAGATAAACTTTTATGTTGTTAAAAGTGTGTTTCATAAAATATAGTTGATATTATTTCAAAATTATCAAGGTAATTATATCAAAAAAGTGTGAATTTCATTGTGCAATTTAACTGAGTAATTGAGTGATTGATGGGATTGTAGTACCCTATCTGCTCGAAAAGAGGTATTTCTTGCTCTTAAAATTGCAGCAAATCGAATGGGTCTTGAGAAAAATGAAAAAAAAATAATAATATGCTATTTTCAAAAGACAAAATCCCAAATTCTTATCGTGAAATAGAGTCCTATAAATTTGAAACAGTTAAAATTTTATCTACTTAGGATGAATTATTGCCTCTGATAAGAGAATATCTCATGAAATCCAAAATCGATTATACCTAACAAATAAGGCCTTTTATGGACTGAGGAGGTTTTTAAAATCTAAATTTATTTCAAGAAACACAAAATTTTTAATTTACAAAACTCTCATTAGACCAGTTCTGACATATGCATCTGAGACTTGGATAATAACAAAACTGGAAGGAAATCAAATGACATCTTATGAGAAAATACTTTGAAGCATACTTGGAGGTGTAAATGAAAACAATAGCTGAAGAAAATACAATTTTGAATTATATAGAATTTATAAGCAACCTGAGATCATTAAATACATAAAAATAAGTGGAAGGAATTGGATGACACATATAATTCGAATACAAGATGATAATGTTGTCAAAAACATACTGAAGTTCAAAATCACTGGGATTCGGAAGCGTGGAAGACCAAAGCTAAGATAGGCGAACTCAGTGGGATTATAAACGAGAAAACTTGGAGAACGAAAGTAAATAAGAGGTCATTATGGAGGAATTTACGAAGGAAGACACTGGCTCAAGAATTGCTATCTTACCAGATATCATGACGATGAGAGCAATTATAGTAAATAAACTGTGAAACACCAAGTTTATACGAAAATTCTAGTGCCTAAAAACTACCAATTATTTCACTGATCAAGGAAAGGTGGTGATAGAGCTAAAGAATATGATTTTAATTCCAGATTCAGATTCAAAAAACGATATTCACAATATCTAACTCATAGACATAGACTACATGATGATAAAACATGAAAATATTTTGAAGTTCTTACAGACAACAATCATAAACATAAGAAAACGCAATATAAAAATTTTCATTTTCACATAAGTTTCTTAAATCCATTATTGCCTCTGAGACTAAGTATACCAATAAATCATCTATGAATGTATTTTAATAAATTTTCTTATATTATTTCCTTATCTTTTTTGTACAAGTAAAGTGTATATATTAGTCAAAAATGTTTTTAAACTACTTACAGTCGAACCTCAACTTTGCGAACTTTTCCTTGGAACGAAGAACATTTTACTATTTTCTTCGTAAAATAACCTCCAAATAGCGAAAAGCATTTTCTATTTAACGAACTTTTTTTCTCTTCTTTTTTTTCCTTCCTATTTTTAAAATATTTCGGGATATTTTTCAAATTATTTTCTATTTTAGTTCAGTTTATGGTGATCAGTGAACTTGAACTAGTTTTACCAGGTGCCTAACTCACCAAGAGCAATGAAAGTATCGTAATTTTTCAAAGAAAAAACTCAAATAGAATTAATAGATTTTATCAGTAATTAAATTTAAGGAAGTATGTGGTAGTATATGCTTAAAATTACTGGTTATAAAGTAATGTATATTTAAAATTACTTGTAGGCTTAAAATTAGAAAATATCCTTAAAAAATTCCTTACTTTTAATATTAATTATTTTTTAAAGTTGAAATTGCAGTGTATTCCTGGACATTGATTTTTTTTTCATTATAGATTTCCTTTTATGGTAAGATATATAAAATAAATAGATAATAATTTACAAAAATAGAGCATAATTACTTTTTTAATGATATATAGTGTTTATAAATTTATAATCTGTTTTATGTGGTTTCTAAATTATATTGAAAGATGAATCTCTGTTTAATGAATTTTCCATATACGAACTTTTTTTCAGGATTTAGCGACTTCGTTAAGTAGTGGTCTGACTGTATATATAAATTTGAATGCAGTAAAATCGAATATGTGTTTATAGATTGTAATTGTCGTACAAGTTTATGTCAAAATTACAGGTGAGAATCATTACATTTATAGAAGTTATATTTTAATTCTGTAAGTAACATATATGTTACAGGTAACCTAAATAAAATTAAAGCATTTACATAATTAAGGTGTATTAAAAGTATCACAAGAAAGTTGTACAGATCTTAAAAATTTGAAAATATGTCTGAAGGTGACTGAAAAAATGGTTTTCAAGCAAAACAGTTTAGCCCTTAATTTTTAATAAAAACCTGAATTGAATAACACCAATTCTTGGTTTAATATTCAAATATTTTTAAATGAAATAGATAAAATAAAAAATTTGTATTTTTCACCACAGAATTCTTTCAAAATGTTAAGTTTTAGTTGACGATTTGTACTTGCAGATATTTAAAAATATTTCTTTTTAAACATGTCTTCAAAAAAGTTTTCCATATACTATTTTAAGAAACAAAATATATATAAATATATAAAGAATGAAATATAAATCAAGTCTGTTTATATTATCAAATTGCTAGAAACATTTACAAAAATAGATTTTTAATACTAATCAATTTCCATTTTTACAAACCACTGGAACAAATTTCTTAAAATCATAGCTATATATGTAAATTTAATGGGATTTTTGGTTCCTTTTTATATCATCAAACACCTCAATTTTATTCAGAACTTTTATAAAAACGAAGAAGCAGTGGTTATACACGCATTTTTCCTTTGCAGTCAAACAAACAATATTTTAAAATTACATTTAAAAAAAAAACATTTTTATACTATTTTTAAATATAACCACTTTATTAGATCTAAATATTTATTTATTTTTTAATTTGTCTTTATTTTAAAGTAGATATACCATCAAAATTATTGACAATTCATAAGATTTTAAATGTAGATTAAAAAACTATAGGTGCCCAAATGATATTGTACATTTTTTTGTCTTATTAAATTTAATATTTTTTACTTAATTTCATGTGAACTAGTAGATTTGGTGGTTACATAATTATGCTATAAATCTTTCTGAACATTTTTTTTGTAATAGGTCACTGCTGAGTAAAGTTAAGAAAAACTCATTATAAGTAACCATCATAAGAAGTAATAATAAATCCCAGTAGATAGATGTTTTAAATGAAAAAAGTAGAACCTATATTATAAAATGAGGATAAATATTAAATTTCCCCTTTTTGAATTTAATTCTTTTTTGTATAATTTTTTATTAAATTCCATATAATGAAATATTATTTTTTTTAAAAAAAATATTTTTTTTAATTTGTTTACAATGAAAAATAAGAATTTCTACTCAATGATATATTTTTAATTGCTATAAATATTTGAAGATAATTGCATCAAAACTGAAGATAATTCCTTGAAACTTATTAAGTAAAAATAGCAATATATACGTACAATTTTCTAACCAAGTTTATCTAAATGTTTAAGAAAATCAACAAAATTAGCGCATTAATTAATTAAAATCATTTGTATAAAGGAGTGATTATAAAAGGGGATTGAACTTAACTTTATGAGATTTTAAACATGCATATAAACCTTTAAATCAACTTTTTTAAAAAAAAAACTTTTTGAGATTAATTTTCTTATGAAATGCATTGTTCCACTAATAAATAAAACTTTTTTTCTGCACTTAAATGTATTAAAATATTACTAATTATCATTTTTTTTTCAAAATTATTCATAGAAAATTCACGCTAAAATGTGTTTTTCAAAACTTTGAAATTTTGACAGTTATTCAATATTTTATAAATGTTGTTTTAAAACTTATAAAGATTTTAGGCATTTTTAATTTTTATTTATTCATTTATTAGTAAGAGAAATTTTAGAAATTTGCGTGTTTCATTTTCCGCGCGTTTTATATACAATTCCTCTAGAAGCCTTAACGGAAAAGTTATTTATATGCAAAAAGAGTCTCATCCCCTAAAATACAAGAAAATTATCTCATCTGTCTAAAAATTTCAAGCGATTTTTTGTGAGTAGCATACGTAATAAAATCGTTCACAAAAAAACTAGGAGTTCGCGATAAGAAAAATTAAAGGAAAATATGACTTGGTTCATACATTTTTTATACGTTTTAAGAAAATTGTCACATATTATGTTTCCCAAGTTCATTTGTTAAAGACGTTTTTTTCCTTTGAAGAAGGGTCCCGAAAGTGTTGAATTTCACATTTTATAATAAAGTATCACGTTCCACAAGAGCTTTTGCCCCGTCCACTACTGTTGAAAAAAGACGCAGTGATGAGAGAGGTATAATACAAAGATGCGGCCTACGCAATAGTGTCCTCCAACTTCTAATCGTGCCCACGCGGGGTCTAAAAGTCACGTTATGACGACGTCAGCATTTTTTTTTTCTTTTTCTAGCAGACACTTGAATGCTTTTTTTTATGTCATTTTTTAAACCAGTATTATCAAATCTTTATGCCACGTTTAAAAAAAGGGGAAAGAAACCTTTCTATATTGCATAAATTTTAGAATAAAGCCTTCTTTTATGTTGTCTTATCGTTGTAAGCTGTAAGAATTTTAAGAACTCTTTTTTTTCTGTGAAGTATATTTTTCTCTTTGGGAAATTGTTTCATAAAAGTGACCATTAGATTTGAGATTGGATTAAATTTAGTATTGTATTCGGATATTTTACATATACGTTATCATTTAAGTATATAACTCAGTTATTTCATAGAATAACTAGGAATTTCATGTAATAACTGTACAAGTCAGTTAAAGTTTGTAATAGATGGGAAAACTTCATACTTTACCTAGTTATTCTGTGAAATAACTAGTTATTCCATAAAATAACTAATGATAGACCGTTAAAGAGTGAAAATAAACAATTTCAAAGATTTTATAAAATTAATTTATCATAAATAGCCAAAACATCTAAAAAATACATTATGTCCCTATTATGGTGGATTTAATTGATAAATAATAAGTAAAAGCAAATGATATATATTATTATTGCTCATATTGCTAAAATTAGTTAAACAGAGAGATAAAGAAAACGAATATGTTTTGCATCTGTTACTGGGGCAATCAACTTTTCTACTCTTCAAACTTCAAAGATATCATAATGCTAGAATAACCAATAGTCACGTGGTACTTTTTTCTGTGCTGCTTTAGCTTTTCTTACTTCTGCTATCAAATTTAATAATTTTTCACGAGTAAGTGCTTCACTGTTTTCCTTTGTCCCAAGCTTATTTAATAAAAATTCAAATCTCTCAGATTTAATTTTTCTTATTTACAGGTTAGTCTACCATTCTTGCAGAATTTATCGCTTGAAAATATAGGTTGCAAAAATATTTGTTAATAATTCAAAATGTAAAACGCTAACACATATACTCTACTTAAATCCTTCCTTTAAAAGCAACAGAATGAAACGTACACACACACATACGTCATTGTAAAGCAGTTATAAGTGATTCAAAACTGTTTAAAAGCAGCTAGAATCGGTTCAAAGAACTTTCGAGAGCTGAATTCATACTTTAACTATCAAGTAATCGTTATTTTATGGGATATCTAATTAAATGGTAGAATTCAATAATTTTATATACTTTAACTGACTTGATCAGTTATTTCCGGAAATACCTTGTTATTGTATGAAATAACGGATTTCACACTTTAACGGTAACACGTGTGTGGATGTGAGTGTGTAATCATTTGTTGCAATTGCATAGTTTTTTGTCAATGGCAAAATTATTTATGAATCATGTGTTTTTTCCTGGTTAATAGAAGAACACAGAAATAAACTAAAACAATTTTTTTCCTCAAGTATTGTTCAATTTTTATAAATAGTTTTATAAACAGAGGATTTTTAATTATGGTTTTAGCATTCATTAAAGCTGAAAAGTTTTATCTTCATAAAATCCCCTTAAAAAGTTTTGATCATAAAAAAGTATTAATTTGGTAACATTTTGTTTAAAAATTCTTTAAATTAAGATAATACAGTTTATTGCATTGAATTTTAAAAAAGAATGTAATCTCAATTTTAGAACGATTGTCTATTCTAAATCTAAGCTTTTATAATTATTTTAATGTTTGGAGTATATGTCAAATAATACCTTAAACGGGAATCCACATAACATAAACATCAAATAGCACTAATAAAATACAATATAATACCTATGCAATATCTAGTATAAACTAAATATATGCAACTAGGAGGGATAATGACGAAAGAAAGATAACTATGTAGAAATCAGCAACAATCAAAAAAGATACAGCTGTATTTAATTTAAATATTTTTAAACATTAAAGTTAAATTTTTTGTTCTTGTCATTCAATTTGATTCATGAAGTCTAACATATTTCTTTTATTAAAATACAGTTAATAGAGTACAATGTAAATGCATATTCATAATCATATTTGTTTAACTCGTCTACATGCAATTTCAAAATATAAATAAATAAATGAATAAAAATTCAATAAACAAATTGAATTGTGTACGAAAATTATTGAAGTAATTTGTTCTTCCTTATTTAGAGTTCTAGAATTCTAAAAGTGAATTAATTAATTAATTATATCAATTTCAGTTCACGATTTGGCTTAGTCAAAAAATAATAACAATAAAAACGTCCCATTTAGTGAAAAAGAATATAAGATTTTATTAAAATTTTCTCTAGTTAATTTTTATATTTTGTTACTGTTCTCTTTAGACACATACATATATCTGAAACTAATTTGTATCACTCAAACTTATTTTAATAAATTGCTATTTACCATTTAATTGCAATATAAAAAAAATTTCACTTAATTTACTCATTTCCATAGTTTTTTGGATAAATAAATTGAGAAAAGATTGTTGACAAACATCCATTATAAATCATTTATAAATGTAATTTTACACATATACAGTATTTTAACTCATCATTATTAGTATCTTAAAGTACAATATAATCCCTTATAACTAATCATATCAAATAGCAATTCAAAATAGCTATTTAAAACATGAACATGTTATAGAATATAATAATAGCAATAACAACATAAGGGTTTTTTGTATAGATATGACATATACGTGCATTTTGTATTACATATACCTCAAAGATTTTTGAACATTACATTACACACGAAGGGACATGATAAAGGACATTAAATACACATATATTTTTTTAATTTAACGACGACAGAAAAAAATTTAATGTTAATCTTATCATTATTTTTTCAAAGAACTAACATAAAATAATTTCTAACATATATTAAATTTATGCCTATTTTAGCAGTTATATTGATACGAATTTGATTATGTTATCCATGAAAAGAAATTTGTTGACTTAAAATGCAGTAAATAAAATAGAAAAAAAGATTCGTTTATTAAATTATATTTTACACTACCATATCATTTTTTTTTAAAATTAATATATAACATTTTTTTAAGTTTTGATTCTTTTACACATATTTTAGTCGTTTTTAAATTGTCAGAATCGAAATAAAATAAACAAAAGCACAGTATTAATTAAATTAAAAATGCACGGAATTCAAGAAAAAATTCTTTAAAAATAATTTGAAATATAAATTACATCAATCAAATAAAAGTTAGTATGATACTAATACTCACTAAAAGTAATGCATTTCAACTGGATCAAAGAGCATTGGGGATCATCTCTAGTATGGTGTAAGCTAGTAGTTGGATTTTTAGTTGTCCAAGACTACACACGCATACTTAACTTGTTTTTGCTTAAAGTTTATATTAGTTTTCAATATATATAATAGACATTCAATTTTAAGACTTTTGAAAGTTTGAGAAATTCACTAACTGACTATTTATAGCTATTTCAAATATCTTTCCTAAGTTTGTCCATTCTAGTTTTTTTTCTTGCATAGTGCGGTAATCTCTAAACCTAAACATCAAGATGTATTCTTAATAAACACCGATGAAGAAACAGCTGAAGTAATACATATTTTAAAGTATTCTATTTAAGTCCTAGAAATGTTTTACATAAATGAAATTTCACAACTCAAATTACTGCTGACTTCTAATTATAATCTGTTATTTACATTTTGTACATGTATTTCTGAATAATGCTATTTTATGATTAATTTTTGACAACAAATTAATTCAGAATCACTCATTGTAGACACTTTTCCTCAACGATGTGGATATAGTTATTCTTCAACGATTCTTTTTTTTTTAATCAATCCATTTTTTTTTCAAAATGCCAATTTTCGATTTTAAAGGGATCTTCAGATTTAATTCAACACGTACAATACTAGGCCAAATTTTCGATTTTCCTTTCTTGTGCTCTATTGAGACCTTTCTCAATCTTAGTATTTATTCTTCTAAACTATTGAATTTTTTTTTCTTTAAAAAAATGAGAGTTTATTTTTTTTCAGTTTCTACATTGATTGAGTCTGATTTTTCTTTCTCTCTACGTATAAAAATTTTGGATAGATCTTACACCCTAAAAAGAACAACCATGATTAAATGAATTTTGATGACACCTGCTAGAAGGCTCTTTATCTGAACTTCATTTCTAATTCTATCAGATTCAGAAATTATTTTTGCATAAAAATTGAATGTAAATTTCGTTTAATGCCTCCTCAGTTTCTATTCAAACAAAACTTTTCATTATTCTAAGGCTCAAATTCAATCTCAATTTCAATTTTAGAACTCAAGATCCATTTTTGTAGATGAAACAACTAAAGTTTTCATATCTTCTTTCCATAAAAAAGAAAAAAAAACTTCAGGTGAGACCAAATTTATTTTCTTGCTGATTTAAAAGCTCAGTCAACGCCAAACAAGTATTTTAGGCAAATATAACAGATAAATTTCATAGATAAGTGAATAGTTTCAAATTACTTAAAGTATCTTCTTATATCTTCAAGAACTTGATGATTTAAACGTTTTCTTCACATCTGGTATTTAAACACCTCCTTCTGAGAGTATACATGATATTCTCGACAGTGAAATATCTATATTTACTAGAGGAACTTGTTACCATAAAATTAGGTATGTTCTTTTTCTCTCTCTCTTCTCTCATGTATATAAAATAAACAAGACGAATTTCAGTTTTATCAAGATGGTATGTTTTTAGAATTTCAAATATGATTAAATATTTTTATGACTTATTTGGATATTTCTATGAAACATAGATTTATCTTTCTCTAAAAATCGCATCTTTTGTGAAGAATTGCATCCGAAAATTTAAACAGAAGATTTTTTCCATCCTTAAATCAGTTTTACTACTTGATTCCATAAATTTTTTGTTGATTATTTTTTCTGCAGGTACAAATTCTGAGTTGTTTTCATTTTCATTAAATTATTCAAAATTTGAGTCAATTTGCAAGAAAAGGTACCCAGAAATTTCAGTTCTTCTTTTGCTTGAGAAAAGATGAAACTGTTAAATTACGATTAGGGAAGTTTTTCTTCTAGTAATGTTACTTTCCTTTTCTTCATTCAATCCAAAAAAGTAAATCTAAATTTTTCTGTAGATATCAGCACAACAAAAAAATTTTTTTTTTCGTGAATAAATTGCTTCAAGACTAATTTAATCTCAAATAAAACAACTGATGCAATGAAAATTAATTCAAAGCGATTATTGAAATGGCTACTAATTATTCACAATCCCACACCAAAAATCTTTCTTTAAGTTTGATTCTTTAAAATTCGAATTTTTCCTATTTAAAAGACCTTCCTCTTCGTTATATTTCTTCACTGATCGAATGATACCAGAACTGAAGAAAATGTGAATTAAATCTTCGACGCAATGAAAATTTATAAAAAGAAATTCTTCTTTGAATGTGAGAAAAGGAATTTGCTTCCATCTTCGTAGATGCGATTGAAAAAGACAAATCCATTTCATATTTCTTGGCACAGCATTTTACATTTTTTTCGATGAATGTAACCCGATTGGATATCTTGACGAAGCCCAAAATGCCTCATCGATCTTCAGCATTTCAAATTTAGTCGTTTCTGTTACATACAGTCCATTGCGCATGCGTCAATCGTTCTCCGATTCTGTCGACATCGAATTCCTTATGCTTTATCAGACGAAACACGAATTCCGCTTTTCTATCCAAACTCAATTGAGGCGTCATCTCTACCAACGATGAAAAGAAACTATCGACTTCTGCAATCTTTAAACCATTGTCAATCCACTGGAGAGAGAGAAAAAAGAATAGATTTTGGTCTATCCAATAGACCGAGATTCTTCTTGGGAAGGTTTAAATGAAACGAACCCTCTTTCCCTACACCGCCTTAAAGGCATCAGGGAAACGTTTAATCCAGATGCACAGATAAACGTGAAGCTTATTTGTAAGGTTTTATCGGGTGCCCGGAAAGACGGCAGCGTGAATTTAAATTCGAACGCTGAGATCCTTTTACAAATTTCCTCTGCTTCATATATCAGTCAATGGTGGCGAACTCTCTTGAAGAACTCAGTAAGCACATAATCTTCTCTGCTTTGCAAAAGGAACAAAAAAGGGATGGATCCGCCAATTCCTCAACCAAAAGGGAGTCTTTTCGTAGAGAAAGAGGAGAGAGAACGCCTGCCGCTTAGAATCCCACACGGGAAGCTGAAGAGCAAAATCCCAGCAGCATCACTTAGCAGCTCTCCCGTGTACTTTAGATGGCCTTCTCTGATTGGATCTGTGTGTGTAATTACTGCTATCGATTTTGTCACGTGGCAAGCCTAGAGTCTTTTGTTCTTCGCTCATTACATTATAATTCTTTTTCCCCTCTGCAACTACGTCATCAGCTCGGCTACCCCCCTGCGTCCTTCGACCCTTCTCTCCAAACTACCGCAATTAAAGAAGTGACACGTTGGGATAAAGGGGAGGAGGATAAGTATTTTTTTCTCTTAGCACATGCACAAAAAAGCGTCTGGATGACCTATTTCTCTTGCAGCGACGATCGCTAGCACCGTGGTAACTACATTTGTTTTAATGAGACTCTCCCACTGGTTACCATGGTGATCCGGAGGACGGAGGGATGCAGTTAATTGAAATAAATTATAATTTTTAATGAGTAACGCCTGTAAATTGGGTGTTCCTTCACATAACTAATGTGTTGTTAGGTTTTATTTTTATTACTTGTTTATACTAGGAAGGTATCAAGGTCGAAAGAATTGTTGTTGTTTTTATTTGGAGATTTTTTTTCTCCTTGAAAATTTAAAAATAGCTCCGCCGCCATTGTTTACGAGGAATCAATATATCGTATGTTTTATTATTTAATTTTTATAGTAGTAAAATATTTTATTAAATAAATCCAAATAATATATAAATATTATATTTTTCTAATTAAAAAATATAATTTTTTTATCTAATTAGAAAGAACTTCGGTCACATTAACTCAAGAAACACACAAAAAATATTTAAACTAACTATAAAAAAAGAAAATGCATACATCGCTTGAATTATTTTTATTTTATATAAATATCTGGTTTTAATTCAAAATATTGTTTAATTTTTTTATTCAGGATATTTATACAAAGACCCTTTATCACATAGGCATTTTGTTGAAGCAAATTTGCCAAATTCGAAATTAAATTTATAATAAATAACAAATTATTTTAATTCATGCATGGATATATGTCCATTAATTATCATTACTTAAATTAATATTAGCGCATTTAAGATCTTTCCTATGCAGAGATAATTTTTTAAGAGACCCCTGAAAAACATAGCAAACGTTATAGAAAGAATGTTCCTTGACAAAATGTTCCAAACAAAAACAAGAGATTAATTATTTAAAAATTAAAAAAGTAATTTTCTCTTTAACTACTTCACTCAAAAAAATAATTCTTCCTTTCCTCTTCTTCTTCTTATTTTTAGTTAAATAAAGTTAATGGAATATTTTTATCAAACCAAAGTTAACTGAAAAATTCTTTGGGAAATTTTTTCCTTAAAGAGAATTTTTAATTCAAAGTTTCAAAGAAATCAGATAAAAAACATCATTCATTAAAGAAAATGTATTAAGATAACAACCCGTTCCAAAAAAACTGTATTGTCATAAAAACTGATAAAATTGTATCTTCTTCAAAGTACACATTTTATTTGCTGTTCATTCTTCCATGAATATTTCAATAAAATTTATCGTTCTATATTCCCTGGGAAAATAGAACAGAAATCCAATAACTAAAATATGAATACACCAAAAAGTCATTATCGTGCACACAAGTTTTAAATAACTGATGCCTCAACCCCAGACTTTACTTACAGCAGAGCATTGTATTGCTTTTCCACAGTAAACAATTTCCAAAAGAAAACAAGTCAACAACAACAATACTAATAAAAAAACTACCTTACCTAGCTTCAGTCGTGCGTGAAAAGATTTTAAATTGTAAATTAAGAAGAAAAATAACTAAATCTTCTAAGCCTTTTCGTTCTAAATCTTCACATAACCCAATAAAATGTTCATCTACCTCAGAGCATCCAGATACCGAAAAGTAAGCAAAGAATATTATGCTGTGTATTGCTCTTTTTTTTCCGAGGCAAAAACCTTTAGAATACTCCTTTTTGCCATCCTGTTTTCTCGAAGACTGTAGTATGTGGGGAAAATATGTCATTTCTCAACTACAATTTTAGGGTTTCTCGTCTAGCCTTATAAAGTAAATGAATTATTTAGCCCCGAGTTTTATATATTTCTTGAGGAAAATAAGCGGGAAATTGGATTTTGCCTCCGGTTGGTTAAGTCACGACACGGCCTAGTACAATAAAGGATTCTATTTGGGAGCCCCCCTTTTTTTCATATAATACGAACGTGATGGAAGAGGGTAAAGTTATTCTGAATAGAGGGGAATTTAACCGTTCTCTTGACTGTTGTTTGCCCTAGTAATTCATTCCGAGTATGAGGAAGATACATACCAGTGTAGCTTATTTTAGAAGATTTTTGACTTTATCGCTGAATAGGAATAGAAGGGCAGTAAATATTGCTGTATATCAATCGAGTCGAGCATCAAACAAGAAGTTATTTTTTCTTTCTGTATAGAAAAGCTTTTGTATCAAGGTTTGAGCACAAAGAAGTCGTGTTTGATTTGTTACCTTAATCTAGGGATCCTGTAGGGTATTGTCATTTTGGGGAAAAGCATTATGCTCTTTTAAATAGTTTGCTTTGGTTAAACAATCCTTGATTCTAAAAGATATTAAAAAGAAATTTGTAAAATTTGAACGATTGAATTCAGTGAATTCTGAATTTCTATTTCTATTTAATTTTAGGTAAATGTTATTAAAAATCTAATATTTTTAAATAAGCATTCCGATATATAAATTGAGTAGAATCATATTTTTTTTTCTTCCATTCAACATTTCTTGTAATGCTTAAAAGATTCAAAAATTTATTAATTTCGAATAAAAGTATCCTTATGCTTTTATTTTTCATGCGGTACTGGTTTTTTTAATTATTTATTAATAGTAATTGAAATATAATAGTTGAATGATTATATAAATTTAAAAACAAAATTTAATTGTGAGAAAAACTATTGAACAGTTAATAATCTCCATTGATACCCTTAAGTAAATAAAAAAGACGATGAAATAAGTAAGAAACATTTATATGAAAATAAAAATAAGTAATAATGGTACTTTAGAATTTTGGAATCCAAAAACTTTATAATCCTGAAATGAATCTTAAAATAGAAGTTCATTGTTTTCAGGAAGATATTGTTATTAATCATTATTTTTCAAAGGACAAAATACAAACGATACTACAAAACTGATAAACAATATTTTAGGGTACTTTCACTGCGTGCAATTGCACAAAATAAAAATGAAATTACTTCTTAAGCAATTCATATTAAACAAAACATTAAGTTCAAAATATTTTATCTAAAAACTTTAATGTGTGTATACATAAGTTGATATTCCTAAACCTTAATAAAATTCCTGTGAAGAAAACCATTAAATCTTTTCAAATAAACAACTTCTGGTAAGTGTTAAGAAATAGTTAACAATATCCCTTGTGGAAGATACCAAAAAGGCTTTGTATATTTAAATCTCAAGGTATTCTATGATTTGGAATTTAATTTTTTTTAGTCAATCTTTTTTTTAAAGTTAAAGAATAAATTTTTAGTAATCTGACTCTGTATCGTTTAAAATAAATGTTTAATCCACTCCCAATTCTCAAAAAATTAAAATACTATTAATCATAAGTGAATCTGTTGAAAATGCTTACCATCAGTGTTTGATGCATTATTATAACAACGTAAATTATATAATAATTTTTGGTAATAATGCTCAAATATTCAAAAAGTAGATACATAGTAAAATAATTTTGGTTTTCCCGCTTTTTTTATAAAATATTTTTTTCATAAATGCCACTAATATATATAAGCATCTGTATATTCAGATATCCATAAATTTTGCATCCCAAAAATGTAACTGATTCATTCACTGTTCAATAGAAGACAATTGTTATCAACTTTAGAAAAAAAATGTATAAAACGTTACCTGAGCAATTTTTTAATAAGAAACGTTACAATTAAATCATGCCCAATTTATTTTAAATAAACCCTGAACACATATTTACTCGTATATAAATAAACAAAAATAGTTTTACATTACTAAATGAGATCTAATGTGGCCTTTATTGTTATAACCTCACTTAAAGTAAGTTACAACTGTAAATTTGATCGATATTAAAAAAAACAAATGTTTGAAATTATTTTAACTTAAAAATTAATGGAATCAATTCCTCTAGTCAAATTAGATGAAATTACGTATAGTCATGGAAAATATTTAGATTACATAAAATAATAAAAAGGAAAATGAAGTTCAAAATTTTATTTTTTATTAAATTGATATTTTAAACTTTTTTAAATAAAAAATTATTTTTAAACAACAATTTATTACATATTGCAATACAGTCCCAATTTTGTCAAGAAATAACATTTTTGAGTACTAATTGTTGGATTCATCTAAAGATATAATCTGTATTTCTAGTTAAATGCAAAAAATACGTATTTTTGTTTTTCGCAAATTAAATTACTCAACATAATAATCAATGTTTTACTGCTTATAGTTGATGAATGAATTAAAGATATCACAAAGAAGTAATTGAGTTCAAAAATCTCTAATAACTCCAAGTAAATGATAAATATTTTGCGTTCATTTGAATGATGATTAAACTAAGTATAACATATAAAAATTCAAGCTTAATAAACTAAAAACATTCTCTTAAAATGATCAGACAATATATTTAAAACTACTAATACAGTAAAAGTATTTTTTCTATTAGGTTTTTTGCCAGTGAACAAATAATAACTTGTAGTTAGAATAATACTTAATCTTTCAGTCTCTCTATATGTGTATTAAAACATGTATTAAAGTATAGTAATAATGTTTCGACCCCAAAAACAAATTGCTTTATATGTACATAAAAAGTAAAAATAAAAAATTGAATGCAAGGTTATTAACATGTATTTTTAAAAAATAAATTCCCGATTCGTTTTAAAGAAACCTTTTCTTTAAGAAAAAATAATAATATGATAAATATAAATATATATGCAATAACTATCTCATCTTTCAAGAACAATTCATTCAATCCTTCTTTCCAGACAAAAGTCTTGCTGAATACGACTCTGAGAAAGAAGAAAAAACGAACATAACAAGTTCATCATCAGTTGAAAACAAAACGCGTTCACCTTTCTCCCATCTCCCTCTAACATCCCTTTCTCCTCATCCTCCTAAGATGCTCCGGAGCTACTCCCGTTCTCTCTCTCTCTCTCTTGAATACCTTGCATGATGATGATGATCCAGCCTAATGATTTGATTACTGACATCGATAAAAGGCGTTTCTCTGAAGAGGGAGGAGAAAATCTCTTCTTTAAATGATCCAATTAAGGGGATATTAATTTGTGCTCAACCAATGAATAAAGTTTATGTTCATTAGGGGTAACGCCTTTTGGAAGATTTTTGCATCTCATTAATTGGAGATGTGAAGGAGAGAGAGAGGATGGGGAGATTATGTTTCTTTCTTTTCTTCTTCCCAATTTATTTGTCGCTGCATTAAAATGCTATTTTTTCCCACGACTCCTAGTATTCTCAGAGGTGCTTTTGGAGAAATCTTTTCAATGATTTGACTTTTAGTGCATATTTCTTTTTTTGTTTTAAACTTGTTGTCATTTTTTAAGAGTATTGTGCTTTTATAGTTTCATTTTGAGAAAAACTTTGCCACATTTTTAACTAAAGTTTTGTTAGCAATAAAAATCAATTTACGAATTTTTTTATTGACGGTGTTTTTCATTTTTTTTTGTTTACATAAACACAGGAAAACCACATGTTTTATTTTGATAATTATTAGTTTAAGCAAAAATTATTTTAAATGTGTATCAATATTGCACAGTGGCGTAATGTAGAACATTTGGGCCCCTCCGGCAAAAATAGGTTTGGGGGCCCCCTAGTTGGATTTTACGAAGAGTAGGTATTTTGTAGCAGTCAGGCTTTGAGGCCCCCTAAAACCCTGGACCCCCCAAAATGTGGGGATTGCCGGTGTGTACGTTGCGCCACTGATATTGTAGCATTCCTTAGAACCGGGGAGGCAGTGGGTAGCTCGAGGGCCACATTGTGGAAGTGGAAGATACCGGAAAGCCACACATTTTTAAAGTGATTGCATTCATTAACAACCTTGCATTTCAGAAAAGGTGTATAACTTATACCATAAAAATCAATAATCATAAATTAATGAAAATAGTGGCAGTTTTATTCTATTTATTTAGTGTGCTAAGTTCGTATATATAATGGTAGTAATTAATTATAGTTGCTTAATTGCTAAAAATTTATTTTTTTTTTAATTTCTAGAAATTAATTTTAGTTGTTTAATGACTAGAAATTAATTTTAGTTTAGTTGTTTAATGACTATAGAAATTGATTTTGTAAGAAATTGATTTTAGCTGCTTAATAAAAGTTAATGACCCATTAATTTTAGAGTAGTTTAATGAGACAAATGTACCCTGAAATCTTTGAAATCTAGGCTAAAATTACTTTCTGAGTCTCTCATCATAGTCAACAAGCTAATGCCAACCACCTTGCCTCTATATTTACTCGGGTTGAACTTCATTTAAGAAAAGCTGCTCACAAATATATGTTGAATCAGTTATAGATAACATTTTCTGTCTATTTGGTTTTCGAACTCGTTTGGAGAACCACAAATAAACCCCTCTATGTGTGGCTGCATGTGGCCCGTGAGCTATTATTTGTCCCTTCCTACCTTAAATGTACATTTTTTTATTTGATACAGAAATATTTTTTGAAAAATAGAACACTTTTTTTTTCATGGGACAATATGTAAAAGTGCGATGTGCGCTCCATTAATTTCATTCGAACCACCTCTATTATACATAACTTCACAAAAACAGAAAAAAAAAACAAGCAAGAAAACAGACAACTCAATATTTGTTATTTATAAATAAAATAACTTTATTGAACCTTAATCCAAACTCAATACATACACTCACCTTTGCATCTCAGCAATCATCAGAAATACAAAAAGAAAAATACAACATAGAGGACATTAATTTCAGTAGAGAAGTATCATCTGTTACATCATCACTTGCATTACGTGCCATAATACATTATTTGTTATTGTTGATCCTTAATAATGGAAAAAGGGCAAAGAAAGAAGGATATAAAAAGAAAACTAAAGCAAAGCGCGTCAAACTATCTATTTTTCCCTGGGCGGTATAATTGAGTGTAGTAAATGGAAAAAATATTTGCTATTTTTGACAGTCTTCGGCAATCGGTTGGAAATCAGAATAAGTACTAAATTATGTAATAGAATTTGACACTATTTTAGGTAGGTGCCTTTTTTACATTTTTCTTTCACATTTATCGATTTATTGGAAGAAATTTCCTCGTCTTTTATATTTTAATACCCCAAAACATGCTTTCAATCTTGAAAATACTAGTTCCTATCTGTATGACATTCCTTCACAGATCATTCCATTTATTCGATAGGTTTTTTGGACATTTTTCTAATAAGCAAGACGGATGGAATGTAATTCTCGGATTGTGTTTAACCATGTATTTCTCATTTTATGCAGACTTTGCAAGATGTATTTTTTCAAGAATTGAATTTGATGTAATAAAAGAATTGGAAAGCTATTTTTCTCCTTGAATCTCGCAATACTACCAATTTATATCCGGAGCAGAATTCTAAAATATGTATTTCTAATTTAACAATTATGTCTTTCTCAATAAAGTTGAAAAGCAGAATTTTATTGCTTTCTTTTATCGCAGAATATGCTATTATTTAATTTTAAGTATAATTATTTAATCATTGTCTATATTGTTCAGATAAGAAATACTGTAATTCTTAATAGAATTTTTTCTTTTTGATACTATTTTACATACTATTGATTTATGTTTACTTATAACATTGAGCAAATATACATTGTTTTGTTATATAAAATTTGTTTTTAATTCCTTGTATAAATAAAGTAATCATTTTATAAGTTGTCTATGTACATTATTTCTTACACTTTTGATTCTTTATTTAATGATTATTACTAATTTCTTAGCTTAATTAAATATCAATATCTATTAATTTACTTACCCCTCATGTAATTTTTGTTCATTTATTTAAAAGTAATTATTTATATTAGCTTGGCTTATTTATTTAAGCATTGAAGTATTTTGATGTAATTTTTATTTAGAAAGAAACGTAAACGTATAAATAATAATTCAATGATTTCTTCTTTTATTTAGTCAGATAAGCAAAAATCTATTTATATCATGTAATTTACTTTTACATGTTTATTTAAACCACACAAACATCGACTTTGAAATAAATTTTCTAAATTATAAATTAAAAATTTCAAAATACATATTTTATATTAATGTTTTATTAATTATCAGACACATATATATGTTTGTAAACTTTCTGAGAAAATTTCTACAAGAATTAATCGTGTGAAATCACTATTTTTTTCTTATAGAGAGAGAGAGGATTTTGAAAAAGACACATATAATAAATAATATTTTTGAATTACTTCCAAATCTCGCACGAAAGATTTTAAATTATTACTCAATTTCAAATCACAAAAGTAAGATTTAAGAAAAATTAATATGAATTTTAATTTTTCAGTTATTGTAGGGAAGAAGTAAATATTAAAACAATATCGTGTTTAAAGTATCTGATTAAGTTCGGAACCGTGATTTTAAAAAGGCGCATAAATGAATAATTTTCATGATATTTAGTGTCACTTAGATTAGAATACATGTATAAAATTGTTTTAAGGACATTTTGACAAAAAAAATATTTAAATATAATATTTTGGCAAACAATTAACTTAGAATAATATTTTTTCCCAAAATGTTCTCCTTTTGTGAAAAATGGTTCTATTATAATAATATTTTGCCTGTATATAGCTCAGACCTATGTACAGAGGCTCAACTATGATTTTTGAAAAATTCACATTATTTTCAGAGTTACAACCATTTGAAATAATTACCGGCGCTTTTTTTCTTAAAACTTCTCCCCTCTGTTGTCGCAAAACATGGATAAAATCACTTCTAAGTTATGTATTTCAAAAATCATAGTTGAGCCTCTATACAGAGGTCTGAGCTATATACAGGCAAAATATTATTATGATAGAAGCATTTTTCCCAAAATCAGAACATTTTGAAAAAAAGGTTATTCTAAGTTCATTTTTTGCCGAAATATTGTATTTAAATAATTTTTTATTGTAATACTATTCTTAAAACAATTTTATATATATTATCAAGTATAAGTGACACTAAATATCATAAATATCCATTTATACGCTTTTGCAAAATCACGGTTCTGAACATAGACGGATACCTTAAAAATTCCATATGTGATTTGTCTACCCAAATTTATTGGAGAGTGTATAGCAGAAACTAATGATATTTATTGAAATTATAATGCAAAAAATTTATTGTAAAGGGTTGTCATTTTTCATAAATCTTACCTAAGTATATTCTTTTAAAAATTATAATAAAATTTTATTATAATTAAAAAAACTTTTAAGCATAGGTAGATATTTTTTTAAGAAAAATAATTTATAGCTAAGCTATTGTACGTGTATATGTGTTGTTTACTTCTTTACTCGTATATATACTTATATGTATGTATATGTAAATGTATATTGAATCTGGTAGCAGCTTGTTTATTGTTCATCTTGATCTAAGAATTTTCAAATGCATTTTTGGAAAAGAAACATTTTTATTAATAAGGTATTAAAGATTTTTGTCCAATATATATATATATATATTTCTCAGAAGATTTTGTTCAGTATTATAAACAGAAAGAGGGAGGGGAGCTGGTAAGTTCCACTGTTTAGAAGTCTCCAGTCTTTATTGTTTATAATACAGCTTGTTTTTAATTTTCCAAAATCAAAATGATATTTTTTATCTTAAGTATTTAAGTCATTTCTCCGACTCATATGTACATACAGTGAGAGAAGCTAAGAATCATCAGCGCTAAAACATCTTATTCCTATTATTACTTTTGTTTCAAATACTTTTAAAAAAAATATTCAGAAAAACAGAAATCCCAACGGAAATTAAGAGTAGAAATTGCGAAATATTATAAGTTTAATCGATTAGTCTAATTTTTAAATAATTATTTCTAATTATATGCATTAATTAAACATCAAAATAAGTATTATATACTTACCATCTTTTAAATTTTTTGTTTGACTTTAAAAAATATTTTGTTATTAACTGTATATTAATCCTCTTTCTCTTACTTTGCATATGTATAATTATAATAAAATAAATACAAACATGAAAAAATGATCGTACAAAACTTAGAATAGAAAAATTACGGAATTGAAAACCCAAGAGCAACAAATCGTCATATGATAATATATATAAATAAAAAGTCAATTGACAAAAGGGAAAATTATTACATTTTCGAGAGCTGTCACTGACTTAGCGTGATGAGGTAGGGTTATACTTGATTTATGAGATCCCAACCTTCCTCTTCAGCAGAAAATTTATACATAAAAATTGTAAAAAAAACACACACAAGTTTGAAAAAAATAAGCCTAACTATATAATACGTGTAAATTTATATTACTCCAATAAACAATTAAATTAAAAAGAATAACTATTGTATAAAATATAGGCATATATGAATTATTGTTAATAGTAGATTAAAAGTTCCAAAATTATATAATTAACGATACTACTCACACATACTGAGTAATCATTATAAATGATGGATGGATAAAATTAACACAATAAAAAAACTTTGTACTTTTGGGACTTTCTTTCAATGATAACCATATATCAGATTCTGTTATTCTGTTTAAATAGAAGGGGAAAGAAGTAATTCGCTTCAGGAGAAATAACAATGCCTTCTAAAAGCTTTTAGAGAATAAGTAAATTTTTTCCATTCTTTTGATTGCTCTTCCTCAATATTGATTACATTCTAAATGATAGATTCTATTTCGAGATTAAATTCTTCCCCTTTTACCTATTTTTACAGACTGGAATAATGTATTGACATAAGTTTTATTCTCAAAGGCGGTTTAAAACTTTTCCTAAATTTTCTTAAGAGATTGTCTATAACGTATATATTCTATTTACTTTAAAAGTGAACATTGTTTACAGGGTATATAAGAGTAAGTGACAGTTATATATATATATATATATACACTTAGTATTTTGAAACATTTAGATACTTTTTTTAAAAAACTCTTTATCCAGAATTAAAGTGCATGTAAAAATTTATATTCCACTTTTCAAAGGTTTAACTTTTTGTAGAACACAGATAGTAAAAAATTTAAAATATTTACAGCGAATTGTCTAACAAAAAGAATTAATTACTTAATGCGTTTTTTTTTTCATTTTGTTATTTTACGTATTTGAAATTATGTATGCTTTATTTTATAATGTGGAGAAAGACAGTTCTGAATTATATAATTATTTATTTATTTTTTTACTATTGTAGCCGATACGAAACTTAAAGGGATTTTTTCTTCAGAAATAAGCTCTTTGTTGCAAATGTTTGAATTGAAAGAAAAAGTTACAATTTTTAAAAATATTTCTCTTTTAACTCTGACTATACATTATGAATCAAAAATATGAGCAAACTATGTTATTATCAAATACGTAACCTTGGAAAATTTTACAGAATTAAATTAAACCACGACCTCTGTTCTTAAAAAGATCTTATGAAATTAAAATCTATTTTAACTAAAATAAAACTTTAAATATATATTTCAAGCAAAATTTTACATAGATATTTTTGTTCTAGGACGCATAAACATGCCAAAACTCAAACCCTTTTATAACTATGTTATGTTTTATTTTTTATTAATTAATTTATTTTTTAACAAATGTTAGTTAAACAGATATTTTGTCATTTGTACTTTTTAAATTATTTATGATAAGGCCAGTTATTTTATAATAAAATCGAATAATAGAATTACATTCAATCAATAAGAAATATTTTTAAAAATCACAAATAAATAAAATTAAAGAATTTTAATAATTCGTTAAAATTCATTAATACACTCAATAACCACATAAGGTTTATATACAAGAATTAAAGCATGATTTTTAAAGAAATAACTTAATGATTCTTATAACAGGGAAAATATGAGTAAGTGAAAACTATTGCGAAAATATCAATTGTTTTTAAAAGCAGCTTTCATTGCAATATATACATTTAGGAAGGCTCGATGAAGAATTCATTATAAGTTGATCAAATTCATCCAAATGTGTGTAAATAGTTTTAAATAGGTGCAATTTTTAAAAATGAATGAAGTGAGATTTATTGCCGCTTTATTTTAATATTATTAGTTGGAATACTGTAATTCGAAAGCATAATAACGTTTTATTTTCAATTGATACTTTTCCTAAGAAATTTATTAATAGTATAAATAACTTTAAAAAATCAAAAGACTGGAAAATAATACCTAACCATATTTCTATACTCTTCAAATGGGAAATACATAATTTATCTCAAAAAGAACTTAATTAGGAGAAAAGAACTTTCAAATTCGTTTTTTAGTAGATATTTACATTCCAAATAAAACATTTTCAATACATTCAATGTATGAAAAAGGAACTTTCCAGTTTTTAGAATTGATTGATCAGAAATGCTGCACTTTGAAGCTACATGAGAACTAGTTGCGACTGATCTCTCAATATTTAATCTCGGTTAAGTGATGAGGATAACACCTGAGCTGGAACCCGACTCTCCAAACTGAGATACTCAACGTGAAGACGTTGAGCCTTGACATATTTAATGTGCATCATTCATTCTATACCCAGGATCTTTAAAGGTATCAGTATTCGAACCTCTGACTTGAAAGAAACAATATCTGTTACCAGTTTGGAAAAAATAATAATGTCTTATTCTTGTCAAATTATTTGCTTAGCAAAAAAGAGGAATAAAAATATTTTGTTGTACCTCTAAATGACTCTAGATTTCAACAATGTCAACACAAGCATTTTAACTCTTAATCTATCTGCAAGAATATAAGTTGATATTATTTTCCTGAACGTCATATCAGTCTAGTAAATCTGCCTTAAATAGTTATTTTTCTGAAATTTAAAATACATTACATAATATTTGATTTTTATCGTTATGAATATATTACGTTTTCAAACATGCAATATATTATTTTGGTCTCATTTTTTTAATAATTCCTTCTTATATAAATAAATCTTACTTTACGATTTAAAAGATAAGTTTTATCAGTTTTTGAAGAAAATTCTTTGTATACTACATTGAAGAATTAACAAAATAATTTTCTCTTCTAGAAAACTTTTTAATGCAAATATGGAGTAATATTGCTATGTTTAATTACATTCATGTCTTATTCTTTGCAAAATAATTATGTATTTTAATTCACAAAAAGTTAAGTTGTCTTGAAAAGTCAAAAATGATCAACACAAAAAATATCGATGGTAAATTTAAGGATTTATGAGCAGAAATTTAAAATTTCTAATGACATAAAAATGAGTAATAAATATTTGCACGATTAGTAATGAAATATATTTAAATGAAGATTTTTATTTTTCTATACAGTATAGAAAAGAAATCAGTTATTGTAGTTTTTACAGTTTTATAAGGTTTACGGGATTATATACAGAATGCTAACAGAATTAGTTTACAGATGTTTTTAAAACTATTAAACTTCTTCAACTAGATTTAATCGTTTAAAAAGGGACCATGAAATGGAATTTAACTATTTAGTTCAATATTCGACTCATTTCCTTCATATTACTAGATATAAATGTTATATAACAGAAATTTACATTTTGCTCTATTAAAGCTATTTATCCACAGGAAAATTTTTAAAATATGTAACTCAATCACGTATAATACTTTTAAATTCAATTTTCGTTCTAAAATTACATCTACATCTATCAAAATAATCTTTTTATTATAAAGTTTATAAACACGTTTTTCTCAACAATTGTATTTTTGTATGGCTAGTAATAAAAGCGATATTTGCATAATAAACTTCTATGAAATTTCATGCAATAGTTTAAAGATTAATATAGTGAAAACTATGAAATTGAATAATCTTGAGTAAATTTATTGTTGGAATTTACTCTGAGAATTGAAAAATTGTAGCTATGACTTATGATTCAAAAGAAATAATTTAATTTAAAGTTCATGGTTCATCCTCTTCTCATGTTTAAAAGATTTGTTTTCCTATAGCAGTTTTTTTTCGAAATTACAAAGCCTTTTTTAAAAGGGGGGGACTTTTGAATATATATAAATTCTAATAATTTGGCTAAAATTCCTTTGAAATTTAAATTAATTTAAATTTCAAAGAAATGCATATACCTATAAGTACATAGAAAAATTATTTCTAAATGCATTTTTTGTTATTTCACATTAAAGTGAAAATAAAAATATAAAAATGTTAGGAATTTGGAAAATTTAAAAATGGAACTCCAAACTTAATAAGTACCCTAACTGTATAGTGCCCACCCTCTTTTTCTCAAAACTATCTCCTAAATTATTAACTTCATGGATTTTGAAATTTTTACCTAATGATTTTAGTAATTATTAATTACTTACCTAAAATATAATAATGAATAAATAGTACTACACACACAGAATAAAAAAATCAAATTAGTTCTATAACATTTTTAATCATTTAAAAAAGATCAATTACACTGACATTTTCTTAAGCTTATATAAAAATTATATATTTAAGTACAATTAAAATGATGTTTTGTCATATTTTAACAGATATCATATTTTGTTATAGTATAGTATATTTGTATATATTTTTATAGTAACATAAATTTCTTTTATTCTGATATATTTTTTAAAATTTATAAAATGTATAATGTTATTTTTTTTCAATAAGTTGCACTTGCTTTGTTTTACAATCTACAAAATTTATCAGAAAGAATTGAAAGAAAACAAATTAGTAACACTAGTTTATATCTAAGGAACATACATAATTCCTTAAGAAAATTCTACTCCCCCTCTTACTGGCGTTAACTCAATCTTTATTTTTCTTTACTAAAACAATTTTGTTACTGTTGACCTAATACAAAATTTAAACCTATTTATATTGAGTAAATTGATTAATAATTTCTATAACTTAGAGCAAAACCAAGAAAAAAAGTAGGAAAACAGAATTATTTTGGAAAAATTATACGGTATCACATTTATAAAAATCATCATTTAAAACTTACTCTATTAGAAAAATATTTTTAAAACTTTTATTCAGAAACGATGCTGTAATATCATGCCGACTCACTTTAACAGTTAGCGAAGTGTTATCACTGTTTTATACTCAACAAAATCCTATAAATATCCACTTAAAAAGATATATATATATATATATATATATATATATATATATATGCATTACGTATTATCTAACTGTCGTATGTTTTGCTTGTTATGAACTTTGACGTGATGAGAATGAAGTGCTCGCTAAATTTTTAAAAACGTTTAACTGACTTGCATATTTCTGAGAAAACACATTAAAAAGATAAATTTTTGTTAGAGTTGTTATTTATTTCGATCTCTGCAGCGACTCGGGCGCGGCTTTTTCAACTGTCACCATTGGGTAAACCTTGTTTGAGAGACGTTATCTTTTTTTTTCTAGACGTCAGAGATATTGGATCAATGTTGGTAAAATGGGGCGAAATGTGGTTCCTGGAACTTAAGGGAAAATAAACAAATTACGATGTTTTAATTTTAGCCTTTTTTATGAGAGTATTTTAAAAGGCTGTGTAAAAGTTTTATATACATTTAAAATTAACATAATATGAAAAATTACAAAAGTATTGGGACAAAACCGTTGATTTACAGTAAATTATAGCAATATATCTTAATTAAATACCATTATTATAAGAATACAGGTTATTATAAGCTTCTATGAATAAATAATTTATGTAATAAAATACTATTATATTATTTGAAAATTATGCATTAAGTACTTCATTATATATTACATAATTAAGAATATTAATGTAATACGTAGGTAATTCTAAAAGGTAGCATACATTGTATTGTTATAATCATGTGAATAACCAAACATTAATTTATACCATTATTACAATTTTAAATTTGTTATTTTAAATTTATAGAAAAATTAATAAAAATAAAAGAGTTTTATGAAAATTTTAAGTTTTTTTTTCGAAAGAAAACTTGCTTTCCTTCACTTTTCAATTAATTCTATACTTATTTGAGTCACATTAAAAGTTTAAACACATGTCAATCTATCAAATGAAATTATTCTGAATAAGAATATAAAGTTTGGAAAAATTAGTAAAATATAAATTTTAAAAAATTTCCAAATACATTTTTTTTTGTAAATTAAAATTGTCCAGGATCCTTTTTCAAAAATATTTTTGGAGATAGTAATATTAAAGTAAATTAATATTTTTTTTCAAGTTATATTTAATTGATTCTGAAAAAAATTAGTTCTGAAAATCATTAATTCAAATATTTTTTCAGTAAATTTATATTTTTGATGTTTTAAAAACTTCTAAGAAATACTGAATTTTTGATATTTCTCAGTATAACAAGTGATTTATGTTTCTTGGATTATTGAAATTAAATGCTAGTATGGAATTGAAAATCTGACTTTTATATATATAGTTAAATTTTAGTTAATTATCTTTGTAGCTAAAACCGAAAAAACATATAAAAATTCTAAAATGAATGAATGACGTTTTTAAAGAAAATAATAATAGAACTTTTAGGCCTTAAATAGGTATTAATTTTTATAGTATATATATATGAAAATATTTGCACAGATAATAGCTATTTTAAGGCTCTATTTATTGAGCAGGGAAAAAATACCGGAATAAAAAATACTTGTAACGAAAAAACAAATGTTTGACAGGAATATAGATTTTGAGGCAGGCACAACACGCAAAAAACTTCAGATATATTTAAAACTAAATTAATAACAGATCTACCAACAAAGTTTACCAACCGGATGGATATAATCCTCGAGTTCTTTAACAATCAAACAATAAACAAACTTTAATCAATCAATTAATCAATCAACCAAACATAAAAAAACAGATTAATTTACAAAAAATCAATTCGGTACATTTATTATTTTTAGGGAACTAGATAATCCATATTTTTTTACTTAGTTTTTTTCCTTCAGAAATCTCCAAAATGTATTTATTCTTAAGGAAATATTGTTTTCGCTGTTTGTAAGGAGCTTTTTTTAAAGCACAAAAAGAATGGAAATTTAAGAGACAATCATTGAAAATGAATATCATCGCAAGGAATGAACTGAAGTGCATTAATATACTTCTCAGAGTTTATGAAAGTTTAGTATCATTTATCGAAATTAGGGATGTTAATTATTTAGAGCTTTTTGTCTTATACAAACGCATTCTATGTTCTTTTTAAGTAATTCTCTTAATATTCATCGTAGGTAAAATATACTTTATCTTATTTGTAAAATATATGATCTAGCATTAATCAGCTAAAGCTAAATTTTAAAGATCATGTGTGAAGTTTAACCCAGCATCTGTCAAAGAGATAAATATTTTCTAAAATTTGTTAATTCACGATCGATTAATTTCGAAAGAATTTTTATATATTTCGAGGAATTGTTCTAAATATTTTCTTTATTTCACCAAAAGTCATTTTGCTTACGATCCCCTTACCAGAGGGGAAGTTAATACTTATTGAAATAGACAGAGTGTAGTGTTTGTGCGTGCGAAGAATTTTTTAGAAACTCTTTAAAAATGCTGACTTGAAGGTAATTTGTTGCGATTCTTAATTTTTTTTTCAATTAAAATAAAGCAAACTCATTCGAAAATGCAATTTATTTCTAATTCACTCTTTAGTAACAAAGGTGCCATTTATACACTTTAGTGTGACTTATTTTTGTGTTTGTGTTTGGGAAACAGGAATTCCAAAGCAACGCATTAGCAGTTACATGGTTCAATTTGATGTTAAATACCCGAAAGTTGAAGTTAAAGGGTATTTTAACTAAAGATTATGTGAAAATTGAAAGAAAGAATTATTGGTGTGTATTTAAATTGAATTGAATTTTCATGGATTATAATTGAATATCTTGCAGAATCAGAAATCATTACACTCTTATTATATAATAAATATAGACAGATATTAAAAATGTATTTAATCAGAAGGAAATATATTTTCCAACTACACATACCATTCATTTTTTGAAATAGAATCATTTAATATAATAAATAATCCTAAATAATATGATTGAAGTTTTCCATTTTAAGTAAAATGACAGTATATTAATGTAAATACATCAGTACTTATTTATTGAATGGCTGTATTAAAAATTTTCTAATTAAAAATATCTAATTTGTATCAAATTTTTTATTAATAGAAGCACACAAAGCTTCCTTGTCTTATATTAAGAAGGTATATTTAATGGAGTTTTTCTAATATTTATTATTTATATATAACCGATATATTTAAAAAAAACTCTCTAACGTGTTAAATTTCAAAATTCAAAAGCTCAGAGGAAGCAGATTATAGTGGAATTTTTAATTCGATCTTAAAATAACTTTTTAGATGTAAGATTAAAATTTATTTAAGTTAAAAAATTTCAAAACACAAAATAATTTTCAATGAACATGCTATACACAAAAATGAGAAATAAAAAATGAAACGAATCTTCAACTATGATAACTGAAGAAAATTTTATATTTATGAACTAGCTTATAATAACTGCTAAAGAGCTAAAAATTATAAGGAGTTAAAAAAAGGAAATTTCAGAAAATAAATTTTAATCAAAAAATGAATTAAAAGCGTCAAATATGGATTGTCTACTTCTACTTCAAAAAATCAAACCAAAATAAATCGTCAGAATATTTAAATATCTTGATTTTATTTCAACATTAGTTTCAAACAAATAATCTTTCAAAATTTTTTAAAAGAATATTTAAACTAAACTCAGTAGCGCAACAGCCCATGAGGGCCAAGGTCTAATGTGCCTATCTCAGTATACGTGACCTTAGGCACTGAGGTGCATGAGCAGATGTCCCGATTAGGTGGTCAGTCTGAAGCAAAACCACCAGTGTTTAGCTCCAAGCAAGCTTGATACTCATTTATTGACCCACTGAAGGAATGAAAGGTTAAGTCGACCTTGCCCAAGGATAAAACCCCGGGCATGTGGTGTGGAAGCGCAAAAGAAGAATATTTAGATGCTTTAATATTATTTCATTATGTCACAAACAAATATTTTTTATGAATTAAAATGCAAATAAACATTTAACTGAATTAAAAGACATTAGTTAAATTATTTCCTTTCATTTTCGTATCTATTAAAGCATTGAAAATATATTCAACTTTTAATGTATGTATGTGGTGTAATGTATGTATATATTAAATTTTATATCTATTTAGCTTAAAATTAATTACAAGGTTAATCTAGAAATTAAAGACAGTTTGGTTGTAAAAAAAATATAAATATTGTATTTTTTTTAAAAAAAAACAATTTTGTTGTATATTTTATGTTTCCTTCACTTTTCTACATAATTACTACATTTAAGCATTTTTCATATTTGCTCACAAGTTTCAGAATTCGCATGTTATACTCTTCTGCTACCAGAGTACAAGATAATATATCATGGCAATACATGTCAGGGGTTGTCGCTGCATTCTCCAACTCTTCATCACTTCCAAAACGTTTACACCCAGAAACTCTTCCAGCTTAGGGAAAAGATGGTAATCGCTAAGAGAAAAGTCCGTACTATAGATGTCTTCAATTTGAAAACACTGCACTCGTGGTTTAATGATCTGACTTTAGGACAGTATAAAATAGGAGTTTTGAAGCTTGTGATCAAATATGTTTAAAAGAAGGTGGTAATTATATAAAGAAGAGTAGGAAGCTTCGGGTATGTAACGGAATTACTTCTTCCAATAAATATTGTGTTTTTAGATTTGTGTGATTTTACTGTCTTTATTTTCTGGATGATCCTCGTATTACCTTTGATATAATCTAATTAACAAATTGACTGGATGAGAAATGAGAGTAAACATTATTATTTATATATTATAACTATGATGGTTCTCTATTTGTATTGATATAATATTAAATTAATCAATTTCATTTTATGTTGTTACTTTGCATTTCGTGTTATAAATTTTTTACTTATATTATTTATGAATAGAACGTGTATCATACTTAATAGGAGAATCAAATTTATGTTTTTAAAATAGCATTTATGTATAAATATCATTAAAACGTTGTTAAAAGTAAGTAAGAAGTTATCTGAAGTCTAATAGATTAAATTAGTATTAAATATAATGTAAATAATAAAATTGAATTTCTTCTCCATTTGAAAATCAATATTGTAGAATTATTCATTTATATTTTTTTTTCTATTTATTTTATAGGCAAGTAACTCCAAAGACTTAAAAAAAAAAGAATAAATTTTGAAGCTAGAGCAGCTGAATTTTCTTTGCCATTTTTTTTAAGAGAAGTTCAATTTATAAACCATTTGTGTGTCATTTAATCTAGTGTAGCCAAATCTGCACAGTTCCGCTTTTCAAAATCTTTTCAAACAAAAAGATTGTTTTAAAAAAGATTCCATAAATCACTTCCTTTTAAATTCAATTTTACTCGTTCTGTTTTTGAAAATAATTTTTGCTTTTATTCCTAAAACAGTGCTTTTCAAAATCTTTTGTTGGAAAAAGTATGCTTTTGTTCTATGAAATAAAATACATTAATTTCATTAACTGATATCTCTGGAATACAAACTATGTTACAAATAACAATTTTTGGAATATTAAACTTTCTAAAACCAAGAGTCGTTTGGTAGTTCTGGTAGATTCTAATGCTTGCAATAGAAGTTTATTTTAAGTGCACTTTGTTAGAATTAATGGACGAATTATAGAATAAGCATTTATATAAGAAACTTACATAAAATATTTATGTACAAACTTTCCGAAAAATTCTTCTTGATCATTATGAAATATGATATAATTTAACGGAAAAATTTTAAATAAAACAATATACGTTATTTAGTAGCAAAAAAATTATTAAATAAAAGGTAAAAAAATCGTTTGCACTTTAAATTCTGTTTTTATAACTATTGAAACTATTATTTACGGCTTAAAATATTCAAAACTTAATTCCGAAGCTAAAGTTTGAAAACCAATCTATGTAAAAGGTACCAGAAACATATTAATTAAAATATTAATTAAACATTAACTAAGGGTATTTTAACAACACAATTATTAGAATTATTCATTAAATGCGATTTAAAGTAGGAAAAGAAATCTCATTTTTCATTTGAACATTAATCAGTCAATTTATTTACAAGAACATTTCTTTAAAAAAAGAGATGGTCAGTCCGTCTATTACCATCCATATTGTATCATTCCCAGATTCTTTGAAAAGGAGGAAAAAATAAGGGAAAATTATTGTGTATTTTTTAACAAATTAAATGTACTTTTTTCTTGAGAGAGATTTTAAAATCTTCCTTCATATTTATTTTTTGAACTTATTTAAACTTCTGAGGGTTTATTTTTGAATGTACTGAACAAAAAAATCAAAAATATCCGAAGGGAGTGAGAGTTTATTAATGTCGCACTATAGGGCAAAACGAGGGATATTGCCGACGAACCTCGAAATTTCGGTCAAGTGACAAGGATGATACCTGAGGCGGAGCCCCCTACTTCTCCAAATTCCTACACCACACCATAGGAGGACTTTAAGCCGTGAAGGATTTAACGTACATCACGAAAGGGCTTCAATGGCACTAGGGCTCGAACTCATGTCACGTTAGCCGCGAGTTCCGTGGCGGGAGAGGAAAAAAAATCCTAAAGGAAATTGTTGGAAATGTTCATTCTACCCCCTCCTCCCCTTTTTATATAATAATGAAAAAATAATCTGCACAATAAATACTAATTATATACATATTTATTCTAATTGGGGTAAATAAAAATTCTCCGTAACAACATATTGATCGCTTTATTTAAAATTCGTTATGTACTTTGAAAGGTTTATTTTGATAATAAATTAAGCTCAAATTTACCAGCTTTAAAATAGATGGATAAATAGTACTAACACTTAATTAACAGTAATTAAAATACAGACAATTGATAGAAATTTAACAGAATTTATATAACAGAATAATTAAAAAAAATTATTCTTTTATAAAAAAAAAAACAATGCTTTTAATTAAGTTTAAATAATTTAATTTCAAATAAAATAGATGTTATTCCAACACTATATGATTTTAATAGACGAAAAGAAAAATTTATTGTAAATTATTTTTCGTTTCCCCTTCAAAAACATTTTATAAGCATAATCAATTATATAAAATTAAAATTACACAAATTTATAAAACTTTCTTTAAAAAAAAACGCAAAATTATATTGATAAGTATACTGATATATTTTTAAAGGTCAAATTTATTTATATGTTTAAACATTATTTATTGATAATCAAAGAAGATAAAGGCGTTATTTTAAATAACACAAATTAAAGTACGCATATTTAAAATTTAAATAATCTTACAACAAAAAAAAAAAGCTGTGAGAAGTGAGTATTTGGAAGGCGTAATTTATTTGTTAGCTTTTCGTTAATGCGTTCTATTGATCCAAAAAAGTTGGTTTTGTTTACTTATTTACTTTTTTACGATCAGTCTTAGAAGTGTAAGTAAAGGAAAATAAAGATACTTATCTCTACCAAGTTGCTCGCTTTTGTTCTGATTTTTTTGTTCTTTTTCTTTTACCTTTTTGGCACCCTTACCTCTATGAAGAGCCCCTGTAGATTCCCTCTATGACCTTTTTGTAATGATTCCGGTTGAGAGTAACTCCTTTTTTCACGCGGGGCTCACAACAAATTGCATTTTTCATGCTTATTTTAAGGCTTTTAATTCACATAACCCTATTTTCCCTTTTTTTCCAATTCTTCTTTTTTATTATAGAACATTCCTTAACAAACAATGTGTGGGTATGAGTGTATGTACGTAATAAAATTTTCAATAAAAATTCTTTATGCTCTTGTGTACAATATACAGAATAATTTATTCTGAAAAAATACTTTTTTTTAAATTTATATCATACTTTTTTTTTGTAACAGGAACGTAACAAAATTTTATATATCCTTAAGGCATACTGAATATTTACCAGAAAAAGAAACAATAATAAATTAATTTCCCGTAAATTAATATGTTTTATAATATTTCCTTCGTAGTATTCCCTTACTTAAAAACCTAAGAAAAAGTTTTGAACTCAGTTAATTTTTGATAAACGAATCTGCAAAAGTATCTTTCAAAATAATTATGTTTCAAGCAAGCAATTAAATTTTCAAAACTTCAGCTATTTTTAAGAATAATGAATGTTTATTTAAATTTGTAGAACACTATAAAAATATTGTCTTTCAGAGTTTAATACTAGTTTAAAATGCAAAGGAAAGTAAAGAGATAACCATTGTTTAACTATATCCTGTAATTTGTGTATATGCCCTCTAATGTGTCTATAATGCAGTTAATATGCCAAGATTAACTACTCAAAATGACGAAGAGATATACATATTTTATCTGATTCAAAATATTTCATTAGTAACAACTTCATTTAATTATTTTTAAATAAAATAATATTTATTATCTAATTTTTTTTAAAAATTACCATTTTTTCCAGATATTTTCAAACACATGTATATTATATACTTTTCATATTTTTTTTAAAAGGGGAAATTTCTGGGACACACAATAAAAGAATTTAGAGGTTTAACCATAATGTTCCTCTAAGCACTTGAAAGATAAAATTTATGAAAAGAATTATTATTTAATTTATACGTAAAAAAAAGTCCCTGAATATGTTTTGCATTTTTAATGCTGCCTTTGAATAGTCAAAATAAAATTTTGTACCTAGAATATATGATGATTGTGTTTTCCCAAATTAATTATAAAACAGTTTATTCAGTATTATAACTTAACCATTATGCGCCATGGAAACACATCCAGGAATTTTAAAACCATGAAATGATTTGATGTGTGTGTGACTTTCTTTTAAATAATAAATACTTCGGTTTCCTTTTTTGATTTTGCGATTTCAAGTTTTCCCCATTTTTAATCTGTTACTATGGTAATACTACAATGGATTTCTCTCATCTCAGTTTTATCCCTACAAACTTATTTTATGTTAAAAAATAGAAATTATTAAAAAGATGAGCCAAATCTTTTTCTTATTTTGGAAGAGATGGTTTTAGTATCTGTGTAAATGATATTTTTTATGCAGAAAGATTATTATTTTCGCATCCACGCAAATAATATATTTTAGTTTAGAATATCCTCTAAACAGGCTTTCTATTTTTTAGCATACACGACCCCTTTGGTAAATCTGGTGGATGATTTTTTTCCCTTCGTTCTTTATCGTTGGGTCCAATAGAAATCCAGAGTAACGCTCAAGGAGGGAAAAAAGGAACGAAATATACATTTTTTCCCCTCTCTCGTACTTTGCAAAGGCATGAAGTCTATGGAAGAAAGATAGACAAGAGAGGTAAAAAAAACGAGAAGAAAGGAAAGATGAAAAAAGAAAGTAGGATAAAGATAGAGATGGGAGAGAGGGAAGGATAAAAAAATCGTTCCAAAGATATCGTGTAACAGAACACGTGGCTTTTGAGTCGGCCATTAAGAGTACTATTCCAAAGAATAGGGAGTAGAGAAAAGAAGTCAAACCCCAAACTGTTATGTTGCCTATTTATAGCTTTCACTTTTTTTATACCTATTGCTCTTATTACTGATATTTTGTAACTTTTCCATAGGGTCTTGACTCAGTAACATGACCTCACATTGGTGAGGTTTGCCTTTTCGTCTTAACTAGAAGGAACAGCGAGCATATAAGCATTTCGTTTCAATTTCTCTCTAAGCAGGGTTCATCCAAAATGGATTCTGAAAACTACTTCTTGAAAATGGCTAATGCAGCTGAGAGTGTTATTATTATTATTTATTTTTAAGTATACATAAAAATTTCTATTTAAAACTAGAGGTTAGTTTCTAAAAATGTGGAGGCATGTACATGTCAATAAAAGAAAGATATTTGAATATGCTTTTAGTTAAAATGTTTGCATGGATTAGTTTGTTTTCTCTTATTACTTTTATTCTGTAGAATAAATTTTCAATAGGACTGAAAAGTATAAATTATGTGGCAAATGTAAAGAAATTGTTTGTAAAGCTGTAACTGATCCAGAAAGGTAAATGATAAAAAAAGAAGCAATTAAATATATTTTGCAATAAGCAGCATTATAAATTAAATCATTAAAAAATGTGTAACCCATGCACAATAATGATGTGTATCACGAACCAATCACATGGACAACAGTGATTGGTTTGTTACGAAAAATATTTTAGAAATTTCTTATGTTTTATTAGTTTTTAGGTCCAATGTGTGTGAGTTTGCCTTAAAATTAAATACTAGTTAAATCATAGAAGATTTAAAACTGAAACATTAAAAGCATTATTTATTTTTGGTGTATTACAACAGTTTTAATGTAGTATAAGTATTTAAGTCCTTTTAAAGTAATTTTTTCCCCAAGCACGCAGAAAATTTTTAAATGGTTGTGAAATTTGATATACATGTTGTCGGGGGGGGGATGTAGAAAGAGCTCAAAACTCTCAAAAATGTGTTTAAACATATAAAATTATATTATTTAGTCAAAAATAAAATTTTAAAATAATATTTTAAAGTATAAAACTAAAAATTATTTCAAATTTTGATAATGCAATTAAAAATTGCTTTCATATTAGTTTTAATTGTAAATAAAAGTTAACTATGATCATCAGACTTTTAATCATTTATTATACAATAATATTTCAATGTAACAATACAAGACGCGTTTTTTTTTAAATATTATTCAATTTAGGGATTTTTTGCCATTAAAGTCAAAGGTAGATTCATCAAATCAATTCTAGGGGTTATAAAGTCTTCGTACAAATAATAGCCTACCAAAATATAATGGGAAGTATAGCATAACTGTCAATATCGGAATATATGCATAATTGCCAAAAAGACTCTTCTAAGCCAAAAATATGTATAGCTCATTAATTTAAATTCCTCTTTCCGGTATAAATTTAAAGATGCTCGATGTGCAAAACAAAACAACGCATATTATTATTATTTTGGTTATCGTTTTTAAACAAACAGCCTGTTTTTATATCTGCAATTAAAAAAGACTCAACACGTTAAGAATAAATATAGCAACGAATGATACAGCGTAAGCAAATTTTATTTGATTTTTAGCAAAATCTTAATTGCAGGGAAATGTGGCAAAATTAACGGAGATATGGTATTTAAATTTTAAATGACTGCTTAATAACAGCCTCATTAAATATTAATGAATGTAATGAGACCCTTTTTTTAAATTTACAATTAAGCACGTGATTTTCAAAATAAAAAGTGTAAAAGTTATTATATTGTACTATAATATCGATATAAATTATACATATTTATGTAAGTTTGTTATAATTACTTATTAAGACAACTGGTTATTCAGTGATTAAATCAACCATCGATCAGTAATACATAATATGCAAAAATTATGTGATGTTTAAAATGTATCTCCCTAGACCAAATGCTGAAAAATATCAATAAAACAAAATGTTCATTTTCTTATTTTTATTGAGCTATATACATATATACCTTCGGGAAAAAACTTTTAAACTGGTCAATTTGTTCAAAATTGCTGATATTCTAAATAATTGCATCACGCACTGCAAATCTAATATATTTTCAATTTCAGCGAATTTAAATCGCATTGACGATACTTTTCCGATCCAATCTAATAGATCACAAAATTAAGTTTTCATAATTAACAAAGTAACAAATTGGCAAATATATACTTTTGTACTCTTAAATTCTATTTCCCCGAGAATTTATGAAAAAGTGCTGATATTCAAAAATTATATAAATAGCGAAAAAAGGAGGGGGAAAATCGCACCTCATCAGGAGAAACGTGGCCCCCGAAGGGTTAGGGAAATTCTTATTTATAACTCGTCGATGCAGTCGTAATAGATGAAGCGGGTGCGTGGTCAGAATGTCTCGACGTTTCATTAAGAGGTTAGGAATCCAAAATGGCTTCCACTTGATGGAATGTCATATCGCTAAGCCTTAATCTCAAAATTATCAGTCATATTTCATGGAAACCCTCTTTCCCCAGTTGCAGAAATTGAAAAGAAGGTTGGAGGGATTCTGTATAAGTTGCGCTGAGTGCGTTTATATTTTGGAATTAGATGTCAAGTTTGATCTTCTGTTAAATTTTAATAAAGGTTCTAACAAAACATGCATGGAATTGAGGCCATCATCAGCTAAATGACGCAATGATTGAGAGGCAAATGATTTTCACAACTATCACTTTTCTTTTTGCTAATATTTTTAATATTAATTTCTGCTGTCTACTAATTGAAGACAAACTTTTTATATACTATTTGCTAATAATAACAACTAATTAAATTAAATATTGCTTAATAATAAAACATGATGAGTTGAATATTCTTAAATAATACCCGAATTCTTTTTTACTGTTTTAATTTTTCAATTAATAATAATAATTGTTAACATTTTTGCATAAACAGGGATACACGAAAACATATATATATCACTGTTTTATATCATAAATATATTATTTGAATAATCAGAAAGCATTTTTAATCATTATTTGAAATTTTAGGTAAAAATAAAGAAATATATATTTCAAATAGTATTTACTTTCATTCGATGTCATACGTATTCAATTGGTTATTTTAAAAAGCTTAATTTAACCTACATTCCTTTTTCCACCCCTTTATTTTTATAACCTTTTTAAACTTTATTAATTTATAGTTTACTACGTAATCGTCTACCCTTCACTTTCTCTCTCTATAGTATATATACATGCGAAAAGATAGGCCAGTGAACAAACTTCTGGAAATATATAAAATAATATATAAGGATGATAATTTCGAAATAAAAATAAATCGAAATAATTCGTATAACTGGACATATCATTCATTTTTAAGACAATGACCAAAGATTGTTTGAAAACTTGTTGCTTTCTGTTATTATTAAGGCTTAATTTAAAAAATACTTTTAAGCCACATGTTCAGAGTTGTAAATTGCAGCAACTTACACAAAATGCAATAAATGCTGAAATATATATTGATTGATTGAAAACTTTTTTTACTTTTATTATATTTTAACTGAAATACAATTTTTATCTTCCATTATTCAATGTATCACTTGAAAAAAAATGTTTATGAAAAAAGTTCAAAATGATAATTGAAAATAGCATTTTACCTCAATATTATTTACTACTAAGTAATCCAGTTATATTGTACAAATGATTTAGGATTTAGAGGTATCATACATTTTATACAGAACATTTGTTATGGTTCACTAATTTATACAAAAATAATTTTCCTAATTTACAGGGAAAATAATATATTTCTCCTTAATTTTTTATAAACAAATGCATTTATCAAAGTTGTTACACTTTGCATTTTTGTCTTTTCTTTTTTCCAGACTATTTAAACAGAATAGCCATTGTTTATACGGTTAGAAAAATCCGACAGAAATCAAATTCATTATGCATTAAATAATGTTAAAAAGATCAAGTGTTTCTTTATCTGAAAAAACTTCACAATTAAGTATTCGTAGTAATTTTATTTTATTAGAACTCAATTTTTTTATCGGTGAGGAGAGAATGAACTTGATCTTTCGCTGGAACAGACAAAACAAGAAATATGACACAAGCAGAAACCATACAAGTAGTTAGTACAAAACCACAACAGAAAAAGAAAGAATTAGACTTAAGCAAAATAAGAGTTCTCGTTCAAATAGAAAGTTTTGCTGAGGGAGCATCGATTTAGAGCTCAATTTGTAGCCATCCCCCTCAGCATGCTTAGTATTATTTGCGTGCTGTTTCCTTCAAGTCCCCGTTCCCCCAAAATAATAAATTACGGCGCGGACGGGCAGAAAATATAAATAAAAAAATCCTCGATTTCAAATTTGATTCAACTGTTCATTAGATATTGCACCCACCCTACCCCTGAATGAGTTTTAGGTCTGAAAGCTCCTCTAACTTATTCGAGATATAAATCTTGGAGGATAAATTCTGCATTTTCCATCCTTTTTTTATATTTTTTTAATCTTATATATATTCTCGGAGACCGCAATTTCAGAATGATAACCGCAACTTTTGCTGAGTACGTTTTCACCTAATACTATACTCTATATGCTTTTTGGTGGCCATATATTTTACGGTGAGTAAAAAAAAATTATTTTTTATGCACAACATATTTTCCTCTCTCTCTCTCTAACTGTATCAGAATGGATGGATGAGATAAAAATTACTCCTTCCAGGAAGAAGATGGAAAGAATCCGCTTCGTTATTTCCAAAAATGCAAAACAAAAGGATGAAAGAAGCAGAAAAAGATAAAATGGAGCATTTTGAGAAAATTTTGTCGCAACTTGTTTGTGCGGAAATATATACTAGATAGAAGCTTGCGTCATATGGTTGGGTTCGGAATGTTTATACATCCATTTTGCAAAAATCCCAATTCTTCGGAGAGCAAGGTATGAATCTTCAAAATACATTTAGAATATGAAATTTGTCTCATCCCTTTTCTCCGGGGAGACACGAGTTTTGATTTGCATATTATTGATCAATACATCACTCAGTATCTTTCTTTTAGGGTGGTGAAGAGCGACAGCAATAAAAACAGACTGTGATTGATTCATTTTATGTGCATTTGTTTTACGGTCTCGCTCGTCCTTTGCATAGTAAATCCTTTCTTCACACTTCCTCAGGTAGGATATTTCAGAAGCAGGAAAAAAGATTTGCTCCGGATTGAAAGTGATATAGAATGCAATTCGTGCAAACATGCTATGGTGTTTATCTAAAACATTGGATGAGGTACGGAAAGGAAAGAATCTTAGAATTTATTAATCTTATTGAAAATATTTTTTACAACGTTTTTGTGAAAAATAAAGTAAAATAAGAAAATCCAAAGTTTTTGTAATGGAAGTATAAAATAATTAGAGCTTTACTCTTGTAACTGTAAAGTATTTTGTATGTTAAAATTACTTCAACCATACTAGCTGAATGAATGAGTCAGCATTTATTGCGTCGTATAATAAAGCAACACGGCTATAAGAGACGGACCTTGTTATTTTGAACCACGGTCATGTTTGAAGAAAGACATCTGAGCTGGCATCTCATTCTCCTAACTTCTACACCACGCAAACGTGAGGACTTAAAAACCAATGCATACATCAACCCCTTTGTACGGTGGACCTTTAGTCACAAAAGGACTCGAACTCATGACACTCCACCAGCAAGCTCGGGGCCGGGACCACCATGAAAGCTGAAACTTAAGCAACTACGACCGGCTACAAGTGGAAACCACAAAGAGTGAAAACAATGAAGTATTCTAAAAATAAATACTCAATGCATATTTAAATCTTCCCTTCCACCCTCACCCCGAGAAAAACCCTATAACTATATAATATATATATATATATATATATATATATATAACTGCAATGCATCAGTAAATACTAAATGTGATGCGGCTCACGATCTATACAATTTCTTAATGAAATTTTAACGCTACTATCAAAAGATTAAATTACAAAAAATTTTGAATTTTTCGAAATTATTTGTTGTTTTTCATTGGAACTCTTGAATAAAAATCTCAAAATTAAGCAGCTATAATAGTAAAATAAATAAAAAATTATTTTTTATATTTCCAAATTTAACGTAACCAAACTATTTCACTCCTTAATATCTATTAAAAAAAAGAAAATTATTTTTTAAAGTTTCAATAATTATTCTCCTTTCTTACTTTGACTTTTTATTTTTCCAAAACCGTGTTAATCTTCGGCCAATTTATCAGCCATTTACGCGTTTCGAATCCTTTTTCAACCAATTAAAAACGAAAATACTTTTGTTCAAAGGATCCCTAGGAGTTACATGTTGCCTCTAGTCTACTCAAATTCAGGTTAACATGTGTGAAAAAAACTACACGAATAAAAAAATATGTACAAATGATGAAAAGCCTTACATCGAGTATATCAAGAAATCAAAAGTATGAAATTAAATTTACCTAGAGTTCATTAATTAACAATTTACAAAATACATATTAATTAATTATACTGTACAATCTTAATTATGTTTAAATTTACCAACTGGGTTTTTAAAAATGCAAATTATTTAATTAAATTACATTTGAATTCCAAAATTAAGAACTGATTATAAATTAAAACAAGTAATAATTTGGAACTAATATTTAAATCGAAATGCAATTGAGAAATTCCGAACTTAATTTTTTTATGAATATAAATTATATGTAAATTCTCTAATTTTATTCCCAAACCATTGTTTATAATTTGAATGAAAATACAGCTAAACATATCCTATAGATAACTTGATTTTTTGTGTGTTAGCTCAAATGTATCATAGAATTAAAAAAAAATTACGGGTGTATGCAGTTATCATGTCACTCTGTAAGCAATATCATTTGTTAAAACTCAATTTATATTCTGATAATCTATCACACTCATACTCATATACACCATCATGTAACAAATTATTCCTTAAATAATGTACGCATCCTCAAGTTGTGTACTTATAAACTAAAGATAACCTTATTATGTCATTTTTTATTAGTTGGTTATCCAATACATTATTTAATTAGTTACCGATTAGAATAAATAAAATTTTGAACTGTTAGCATTTTGTGCCGTGTTTATATAACTCATCCAGAGTACATTTTCTTTAATTTTTTAAAAATTAAACATTTTTTGTCAATTAATGTTGCTTTAAGCCAACAACCGTCCAGCTTCTTACTGTTGACAAATTATACACTAACTTAGAGCAAAAGTATCCTAATTATACAAAATAGGAATTTTTTTTTACTGTCCTAATTATATAAATTAGGATACCTTTTGATTATCTAATTATACAAATTAGAATACCTTTTGATTATCCAATTATATAAATTAGGATACCTTTTGATTATTTTATACAAACTAGGTTACTTTCTGATTATCTAATTATACGAATCAGGATACTTTTTGATTATCTAATTGTGCAAATTAGGATAATTTTTGATTATCTCATTATACAAATTAGGATGCTTTTTGATTATCCAATTATATAAAGTAAGATACATTTTGATTATCCAGTTATACAAATTAGGATACATTTTGATTAGCTAATTATACAAATTAGGATACCTTTTAATTATCTAACTATACAAACTAGGTTACTTTCTGATTATCTAATTATACGAATCAGGATACTTTTTGATTATCTAATTGTGCAAATTAGGATACTGTTTGATTATCCTAATTATACAAATTATGGTGTTATTTTTATACTTAAATTTTTGTTTTAATATTTTGTTCATACAATTATTTTTATACTTAAATTTTTGTTCTAATCTTTTGTTCATATTGTTATTTTTATACTTAAATTTTTGTTCTAATCTTTTGTTCATACAGTTATTTTCAAAGATAATTATTTTGAATAAATATATATTAAACTCTTAAATCACATCAATTTTATTTCTATTACAGGTAATTAAATCAGATCCTAAGATTTTTAAATCATTTCTTACAAAATGCAAAGCAGAATAAAAAACTGGTTGGAAAATTACACATTTTTTTCCTTTGCCTTCTTAACCTATCCAAACTTAAACGTGATCAATTAAAAATGAAAATTTTATTGAGCCTATAAGCAACTGAACCCAATATCAACCGTAAGATAAAATTTAGAAGAATAAACACTTCATTTATCATATTTATTTCGTAAAACATACCAAAATTAAGAGATCGTTTTGTAAAATGACATTTTAATAAGATAAATAAATTGAATAAAACAATAACCATTCGAGAAATAAATATTTTATACACACACGCATCAAAATATTACGATTTAACTAGCTGTGAGAAAAATTCTATTGTCAGTAAAGAATATTTTAAAGCGGAATGCAAAGTACAGTGTTTTAAAATCCAGAGCAAATAAAAGGATGGTAAGATAAAAACGAGTAATTTTTCTTCGAGCTCGAGCCTAAAATATTCCATGCAATTTCTAGGATGCAAAATCTCTGCGATGACCGGTTTTTAAGGAAAAACCTCATATTTCCAGCTCTGGCTTAATTTTGGTGCATATTATACGCTTCTTACGCTATAACTTATGGAAGCGGAGAGGACTTTTGCAGTTATAAAACGGAGTTATCAATATTGAAGGCATTTGCATATGTACATAAATTTATTATTTTTTCTGGTAAATGCATTTATATATGCCCTAGCATATAAACCAGCTCGAAAAATATCTTGGTTGATTCCGTTACGTTCTATCCTCGCAAAAATGACTTTCAAATCTTCTTAAAAGTTTTATAAGGCACTCCCTTTTCCTTAAAACTTATTTCCTTGATCACTGTTCATGAGGGGCTGTGCACAAATTAATTTTTAAAGAAGCTTTATAGTTATAGTTAATGGATTTATTATTACTATTATTTTAAAGAATATTTGACATGTTTTTGTTGTCGTTAATTCTGCTTTTAATTAATATAGTGATGTTACGAATATTTTTAATTAAGTTTGGTAGATAATAGACAGCCCCTTTTTTCCGAACTTACTGACATCCACATACATAAAAAAATAAATCTAAAAAGATGTATTATTTTTTTACTGGATGATAAAAAGAATTTTATTGAGTTTTCGAAATTTAGAGAAAAAATGGAAGTATAATTATTATTGACACGTCGAGAAAGATCTACATAACAAAAAATTACATTTTAAAAAAATATTGAACTAAGAATGTCTAATGACTTCATTTAAAGTTAAAAATGAGTTTAATTAAAAGTCCATGCATTAATTTCAAATGCATTGATTCAAACATTAAATTTATTAAAATTAGTTCAATAGCTTATAGAACGTTAAATGAAATAATGTATTAAAATTTCGAAGAAAAAATGCATTAATTGTTTCTCTTCAAAAAACTTCCCTTAACCTGTTCAAATTTTTAAAATGATTTTTTAAAAATTACAAAAATATTATTTTTTTAAATGCTGAATTAGATGTATTATGAATAAATTAATTTTAACTGTGAAAAACGATGTTTTTAATTTTGCTTTGCAAATCTTATACACTAAAATTTACAGTTTGGAAAATTATAGACGGTTATGAATTAATATTGTTGAATGCTTAAAACTTTAATTCATGGGAATATGAATAAAACTCAATACATGTTTTTAAACATAGATTTCTTTTACAACTAGGCATTGATATTACAACTTATTTGATTGAAAGAATTGAAAATTAATGTTATGGAATACTCAAATTATTTGAAAAGGAACTGAAACATCTCTCATTAACGCAAAATAAAATAGTTACTTTCTTTTCACGAAGCCTAATTAAGTAAAAACTATTATAGAATTAGAATTATATATCTATAAAAAATAATTCACCTAATAAAGATAAGGTGTTAATTTTATTGCCTTGTATTTACTCATTTTAAATTCAAGAAATGATGTCATTCAAAATTAAATGCCATTTTAAATTAAAATTTAGTCATTTTCAAAGGATAATCCTTTTTTTTATTTAAATAACAACCCAATCTATTTTGGAATCTTTCTTCCGTTATTATCATTAATTAGATCATTATTTTTTAAATTTTTTTCTTAAAATTTAATCATACAGTGATTATTTTATTCTTACAACATATCATACAGTTTTCAAGATCAATGAGAAAAGTTGAAAAAATCGAAGTTTAGCTTTTTCATACAATTTATGTTGTGCTAATATACTTTTTCTTTACAATTATTGGAAATATGTTCTATTTTAACATATACTTTATATTGAACATATTTTATTTTCACGTTCACAATTCAGTTTAAAAATAGCTATCTGATGAAAATAAATATAAATGTATATTCGTTTTTAAAAACGCAATAAAGGAAAAATTGAAATATATAGATATTAGAACTTTGTTTGCACAAAAATAGCAAACTACAAAATGAATAAATAAGTATGGCCTCTGAAAAAGACATGAAAGTCTTTGAACTTTAAAACTTGAAAGAATTGTGTCCCCATAAAACTTCAGCCATCTAACAAGAACTGCTTCCCTACAAAACTGAAAAGTTTGGAAAATAAAAGTTGCTCTACAGAGAGATGTGTAAAAACTAAGATTGAATTTCTCTTTGTAAACTTGTGAAAAAATAACAATCGATTTCTATTTCACTTTCTGACAACGTTCGTCTGTAGTGTTCTTTTACGTTTTATAACGGCCACAGTGAAAAAAGGGCTATCAAAAATCCTGAGCAAACTTTTTTCCCCCACTTTTTCGGCATGCAAATAGTTTCTTTTATGTTATTACTCAACGATGAAAGGGAAACAGATATAAGTACCTTGTTATTTACTTACACAAAACCAACATTTTTTTCCCTTGGCTTTTCTAGAACGGAAAATCAAAACGCATGGCTTCGATCTGGTCTATATATATGTATATATATATATATGCGATGCATACAAAAAAATGTATGAATATGAAGGAAAAAATAAAATGCAAAACGTACTGATTGAAAACGAAAGTAAAGTAAGGGGGAGGGGGTAAAAAACCGTTTTTCGATTCTACCAAACTTTAAAGAATGACCATAAATTTCTCCACCCTTGCATTTTTTTGAATCGACATAAAAGTCCAGAAATATCGAATTTCCGAGCATTTTCCTCCTCACTACTTTTTCGCACCTCCATCAGAAGCATTTTCAACACCACATAAAAATATTTTTTATACATATTTTTTGTTGATATTTTATTCCAAACCTCTTCGACTTCGCAGCCTTTACCGAGCATTGTTACGCGTATAGGGTCTTCTCCATTTTTCTTTTTTTACGGCCTTGCGTGTTTACGGCATAACAATGCCTCTGGCAGACAAAAAGGGTGAAGGCGACAAAAATCGGTCTCGTCTCACCCCCCAATCTTTTTTTTTTTTCGCACCCTCGACAAAAAAAAACATATTCCTTTTTGCTCGTAAGATGAACGAAGGAAAAATCATAAAACGAGACGAAAATACAAATAGGAAGCAAACCCCTTCCAACACATCTGAAATCTAACCCTTAAAAATGCCAATACATAGTTTTATTATTATATATTTTTTTCACATTTTATTTTAAAAGAACTGAGGTGTAATTTTACACTGTTTCTTTTTAGGGTGTAAGCTGTGCAGACTTTTTTAAATGTGTTTTTGTGCTGTTATAAAAGTATTATTAGAATTTACTATAGCTAAAATTTGCTCATTCTTTAATGGTTCTTTTTTTAAAGATAAATAAGGAAGATAAATTTATCACTTTACTTGTCACTTTCTTTTCTTTTTTGCATACTTTAGATCAAGTGTCGACAACCTTTAGCACGCGTTACAATTCTTAGTGGCACTTTGCTCCTCTCTGTGTGGTAGATGTAAAGATTTTTAATCTTAATGAATATCTTTTAAAATAATGCATAACTAATATGTAATACACTAAATCTGTATTCTTCACTTCTATTTCCTAATTCTCGATACATTTTAGCGAAAATTAAATTGTTTCAAATATTTCCTACTGTGCGGCATCCTGAATCATATTAGATTAGTTTGCCACACCACAGCTACAAGGTTACCAACCCTTGCTTTGTACTTTTGCTAGTGTTGTCTCGATTCTCTCTCTAGGATTTTCATTAGTATTGAAGTGATTCACGTTAAATGTTTTTCGACATGGTCGTGAATAATGGCGTAGTTACTCCTGAGTGGACCCTGTATTAAAATTTCTTGTGGATCCCTTTTGGGGGGCCCCTCAACAATTTTCATTATTTTATTTAAATATGTAGGGCCCCTGTAGTAAAAGCCCTTGTAACCATATTATTGATACGGCTGATACAGTGTGGTAACTTCTCTCCTTGTGGTGACCGAATAGAGGAAATTAACAGAATTTGAAAACGAAGTGCTAGTCAGTAGGGAGCATTCCATTCTGACATTATTAAGAAATTCAACGTTCCTCGACCCATAGAGTCAAAAATGTCCCAAGAATATATAATTTCAGACAACATTGCAGCCCAACATTGCCATTGACAACACTATGAGCAACCACGTCTGCAATGACCGAACCAGGAGCGTCTGGCTGAGAAGTAGTTATTACCAGACAAGCAATACTACATCAAATAACAGTAACAATCCATTTGAGACGTAAGGCAGATGTATCCAAGACAGCAGAAAAATAAATTTGATGTTAATGGGATATGGCATCAGAAGACCACTTGGATTCCTCACTAATAACATATCATTGGCTGCAGCTCCTCTGCTGAGTTAGTGATTATATCGGTTAGATCTTAGATGATTGGGAAAAAATACTTGAGACAGAGGAGTCATGATTCCAGTTGGTATCTGTTGGAAATATTCCTGTGTGGTTCAGACTACACGAGACTACGGACTGTGAAAGATGTGAATGGTTATATGGTGTTTTAGGCTGTTTTTGTACATCTGTTTTTACATTACCGGCCCAATTGCACCAGTTGCTGATTGGAAACAGTTTGTTCAGTTACACAGAAACCATTTGTTACCATTCATGGATTTCATGCATGCAAACAACAATGGGGCCTTCAAACAATGATGATATCACCTGACTAAAATCCTTCGTGATCTGTTTGATGAGCACTCTGGAACATTTCAGTGAATGAGTTGACTGTCTAGCTCACTGTACAGTAATCCCATCACATATATATGAAAAATAATCAAAAAGGACTGTTTATGCACAAATTCTTGCATTTTCAACACTTATGCAATTATAGATGGCTTTAGAGAAACATGGCTGAATATTTGTTCAGAATATTTCCCATGACATTGAGTCAGTGGCACGTCAAGTTGCTGACAGCAAATAATGATTGAAAATAGAAGAAAAGCAGACAGAACCGATCATTCGTAGAGTTGTTTGACAATGTTGATCCCCCCACACACCCACATTATTTGTGATCCATGAATGACAACAAATTATTAAATATGACTGGGATATTTTATATCACCCACCATTTGTGTTAGACTTGGCTCCCTCAGATTTTTTCACCTCTTCTTTCTGAAAAGCTAGGATTTGATTTCTTTGAAGACTGTCAAATAGCTCTTAGATAAATTTCTTTAAGAATAAAGTTGTTGACTTTTATAAAAAGGGAATCTTCTCCAGCCTCTCCGGGATTATGACAAAAGGCCATTTAACAAAATGATTACGTAATTCAATAAAACTTATTACATTAAATTGCAACTATTGTTATTTGTCCTCGAAAAAACGCAGAAGTTAAAGATTACTTCACCGTACTTATGAAGAGAGGAGAGGAGAAGGGGATTGTAAAAACAAAGTAGAGAGAGATGCCCCGAAAGAAGTATTTAGTTTCCTGTACATTATATGTGAAGGTCTGAATTGTATGAGCTATTTAAGTAGAATGACATAAAACATTCTTATATTTGGTCTTACACTATCATTAACCAAAGATAACGGTCCATGTGAAGGTTAAGTCAAATAATATTGTTCCCTCTCATTAATTTCCTCTTGTCTTCTATAGCCCTTAAATCCATCTACTACAATTCTAATAGTAACATAATTGAGTAAAATTTAATGAACGAGATTGTATCGCAAAATTAAATAATGAACGAAATAAAGTAATCTAGATACATGATGACCATTAGCTAAGAATCGAAATGATACTGAAATATGAAATGGACATCGAAATGAATTTTATTCTCTCAGTGGATTATAGCAACAGAAAGACAATAAGAACATTGGGACATTAAATAAAGGTCGTTACTTAAACAGATCATTAAATCGAAATTTCTTCCCGGCTGGATTTCGAGAATTACGATACAAAGGAAATAATTTTCGATTGTACATTTTATTTAGATCACTTAGAAGGGAATCAAAAGTCATTTACTTAAAATGATAATTTGTTTCAAAAGAAACACTTTAATTTTATCTGATAATACAATTAATGTATAACCAGAAAGTTAAAATGTTAGTATGTTAATGTTTAACGAAACATAACATTTTTTTAGATTGATTCAGATACTGATTACACAGATGTTTTTACTTTTAGAATTTTCGAACAATATTAAACGTATGATATATAATTAAAAAAATAATTGCTGATTCTTAATATGCATTTTAAAGTAGATTATTTGCAGTAAAATGCATAACTAAAGCCGTTTAACGGCGCTTAAATCAGAAGTAATGATATTAATTATGTACAATGAAAAGAATTACATTGGTTCCACCACAGAAAAAAAAATAACCGATTCGTCAGAAATACACTCTGTCGCAAAAAAATATATGCACCCAGAAGAAATCAAGCTACAATCACGAAACTCGGCAAGAATGTAGTCTGGTAAGAGATATGCAAATGATTAAAATTTCGAAGCCAATAGGCTAAGTGTGCTATGCGCATATTAGTTGCGCAACTTTTAAAAGCATGAGTACGAGCGCCGTACGGCTATCCAAACGAATCTGATGACTTTGATAGACGATATTGAGACTTAGGATGCCTCTAAGGCGTAACCGGCGGCAGTACGAGCAGCTGATGGACTTTGATAGGGGCCGTATAATAGGCCTCAGAGAAGCAGGTTGGTCGAATAGACGTATCGGCCGCCACCTCGGTCGGAGCGATATGGTAGTTGCTCGGTGTTGGCAACAGTGGATCACAGAAGGTAGAGTGTACCGTCGTGGAGGGTCAGGACGTCCCAGGAACACAAATGATCGCGAGGATCGCGCAATCAGATTTTTCGGCACCAACAACGTCGCTAGCATCGATTCAACGCCACTTACCTCCTTCCAGACATCCAGTGCCATCAAGAAAAACCATAAGGAGACGACTGACCGAAAAGGGAGCCGACGTCCGCTAAGACGCTTACCACTGACCCCACATCATAGGCAGTGTCGACTGGATTTTGCCGACCTCGGGCAATTGGAGTGTGACAGACTGGAGACGTGTCATCTTAAATGAATCCCGATTCAGTCTCAGTGATGATGGCCACCGCACACGTGTCTGGAGGCGCACCGGCTAGCGGTCCGATCCGGCATTTATTGTCGAGCGGCATATTTCACAAGGTGTGAAAGTGTGGGGAGCAATTTCTTGGGACACACGATCATCTTTAAAAGGCACTTTGACAGCTCGCAGATACGTGGACGATATTTTAACGCCGATTGTGCTACCCATGCTATCAAGTCGCCCAGGTGCCATTTATCAACAGGATAATGCTCTTCCACATACTGCGCGAAAACAATGTCTTCAAGGATATGACGTCCTACCATGGCCTGCCAGGTTATATCTTTCGCCAAAAAGCATGTCTGGACGCGCTACTGCAGCCGTCGAGATACAGGAGAATTAACTGCGCAGATGCAAAGACTATGGCAGGATCTTCCACAGGGGGTCATAAGTGATCTTTGAATCGATGCCACGCCGAATTTCGGCTTTATTGCCAGAGGTGGCTTTACTACTTACTGATTTTTAAAAGCTTAACCGCTTAATAAAATGATATTTTGTTTCTGAATTTTTAATCATTTGTTTATTTTCATATACACTACATGCATACCAAATTTCGTGAATGTAGCTCAATTTTTTTTCTGGGTGCATATATTATTTTGCGACAGAGTGTATTTAAAAAATTACTTCTCAGTACGTAGATTTTTTTTAAAAAATATTTTGAGGAAATTTAAATAATTTTTATTATATGGTAAAGGATCTCTGAAACATAACAATACTTATTTAAAAATTATTCTCCTGGTTCATGCGTAAATTTTATATATTTTGAATTTTAAAAACTTTATTTAACAAAAAAAAAGGATGAAGCAAAAAATTTATAAAAATTATAATTATTATTTTAAAAATTATTCTCCTGGTTCATGCGTAAATTTTATATATTTTGAATTTTAAAAACTTTATTTAACAAAAAAAAAGGATGAAGCAAAAGATTTATAAAATTATAAATTAAAATTATTGTAGAAGTTTTCTAAGATTTTAATAGCTGATTTTTAAGTGAAAATACGTTATTTATTTATTTAAAGACACTTAACAGTAAACGAATAAATCCAAAAGCAGCTTAGTAAACTTATAAGTAGCACAATTATATACAATAATATATTTTTCCTTTTACCTTTTTACAGCAAATAATAATGAAATTAAGAATTCATTAAGAAATATTAGTTCAGCAAAGTGTATTTATTATTTTTTTGGAAAAAGAGAATAAAGCCATTTTATTTTCTTCCCATTCATTAAAAATAATTTATATGAAATTATTTGGCATATAGAACTCCCAATTTACTATAACAATTGCTCATTTTATTCGAATTTTAATTATTTGTTTTGATTTCTTCAGTAAGACTAAGACGTTCAATGTCAAAAAATAGCATAAATAACATAAGAGTCAAGTCATGATCAATAAATTCATTTAAAAAACATCGCCAAAATTATTACGTACGAAATCTGAAAAAATCGCAAGAAACTTTCATGATACCACGGTAATGAGAAAGTTGAAAATAGTTTTCAAATAACATATTCATATAAGGTAATTATTAGGTATATTGAGGTAATTATAGTTTTTAAATATTGTAAAGCAATTTAAAATAAATAGGAGCTAAATAAAGTATAAAAATTTATAAGCTTACATATATTTCACAAAAACTCTTAAGGTATTTTAATTTGCTACAGAATTCTATGGGTCTTTAATAATCATTATTTAAATCAATGAATTGCCACAATGTGTGCAATTATACCATTCGCAAAAAGAAATTTGCTGTTTTAGCTTTTTTAATTTAAAATTAACTAATAAAAAGAAAAAAAAATCACAAATTTTAGCAAAAATGTCATTTATTTTCAGTATAATTGCCAAAAATTATACTATATTTCATAATGATCAAAGAAAAAAATATATAAAGGATAAAGTAGATTTTATTTTCTTAATAAAATTTACTCAGCAAAATAGTCACACCTATGATAAACTATTTGCACCAAATGCTGAGTTGTATTGGAGCATGATACGAGAATGGTGTCTTTCGAACCAGTACTCCCTTCCCCCTCCCTTGAAAAATTCATGTGAACCCTTGGTACGAGTCATTATCCATTACTTGAGTTTTAATGATTATTCTGAACCTTGTTACTTTTTATACAAGGTGGAATTGATATTATTCTGAGATTATTTTGTGTTGTGAATGAGGACTAAAAGGATACAGTTAAATTTTTGTATCTAATTTCTTAATTAAACTCACGGAGACGTTTAAATGCACGTGAATACTTCCAAGTTTAATTTTTTTTAACTATGAACCAAATACGGAATGCAGCTGCTCCCGTCCGCTATTAACGTCGTCTGTGTGTCATTTATGCAGATAAACGTGTGTCAATTATGTAGTTGAAGTAATACAATTTATTGTTATTAATGATTCTTTGAAATTTCTTTCTGCTCTAAGGGACGATTGCCTTAATTAAACTGTTATTGATATAGAACTATGAATTAGATATTTAAGACGACAGTTTATAAGTAAATGAAATAATTTAATAATTGGGACACACAAAATCCATAAAGAAAACTCAAAATGAACACATACTTTACCGGAAAAATATGTTGTATTGTTGAATAAAAAAAACTGTCATTCCCCCCTTATGATGACGTTTGCACACAGAAATTTTTTCAATGGCAGGTCGAGGGTCGAAAGCCTACTATTCTCATATCGTACACCAATATATTTTCTCTTTTATTTTATCAATTGTCGGGAATGGGAATATCAGTAATAAATAATGTTACGGATAAACAATTTGCATTAATTAATAAAATTAAATTAATCTCAAAAGGAATACTATAAACATAGTATATATATATTACTATATGAATTCTTAAAGGGGGAGTCCAGGGTCCACCATTCTCGCATCATACTCCAATACGCCGCCCAATATATTCTTTTAAATTTGTCGATTTTAGGGAACAAAAAAAAACAGCAACAAATTAATTATTGAATAAATAATTAGCATTAATTAATAAAATTAATTATTAATAAAAATACTTAAATTTTGCGTACTATATACATAGAATTATAATCAATTGAAAAAAATCAAGGACTTTGGGGGGGAGGGGTTACGGACATGGGGACCCCCCTTCGTTTGTGTTGTAATCAATCGAAATAAAATCAAGGGCGATGGGGAGGATGAACTTCCCGACCCCCCCTTTTGTCTGCGCCACTGTGTGGCACAGATATTTCTAAAAAAAAAAATTTCAATTAAATTAAGTAACTAAAATAATTAGTGCTTAATTATAGGCAGTGAAATCAATCAGTCACGTAATCGTGTTTAAACTCGACAGATGCCAATGCAGAAGGAAATAATTTAATAAATTAAATTTTTTTTAATTTAATACAAAAAGATGTGCCAGAGCAATTTTTACACACTTTTAGTGAAATACCCTTCATAAAAAGAAACATTTGCTTACAACAATGAATTTTTTTTACTGTATTACTTTAAGTTTTTTTAAAAAAAATGTGTTTTATAAATGCTTTAGTTTAAATACACAAATTAATTCAATGTGAATACATTTTATTTCAAATTAAGAATAAATCAGAAAAGAAGTCGCACTAAACTCATTCCTTTGGAGAAAGATCATTTTTCACCAAAGAAAACCTCCCTTAGGAAACAAGCTAATGAGTAGGGGGTGGTAGAGGCTAACCCCTCCAATTTGGGAAAGGCCCCTTTCCTTGCAAGGAAGGGCCTGACATCGTAAAAAAGCAGGAAGAAGGAAAATCGACTGAGGTCCCACGTCAAAGCAACCCTTCCACTTCCTGACTTGAGATTTTTATGCAACTCAAATTCTTTCTTCGGAGCAAAACAAAATAAATAAATATCGCAAAAAACGGGAGGAAAAAAATTACCCGCGAATTCTCCCGAGAATTTACCACTCCTGGAAGCCCTTACAATGACTGCTTTTGAGAAAATCCCCAAGTTCGTAGGGGGAAAAAATATATAAATAAATGAATGAAAAGAAATCGGCGTTTATTGTGTTCCCTCCCCCGATGGTAAAGGGGAAAAAAATCCCTTTCCTTATTCATTGGCGATAAAGTACTGTTTGTTTAACTGAAGCCCAATGTTTCAAATGAAAAACTTCCTGATATCTTCCTCCCTCAATTTTTAGGCTATAAATTTTAAAGGGATAGACAGGCGGCTTCAGATTGGATATGCCAATTACATGTATGTGTACTAGACATCCTGTGTGCTGCTATATTCCTTCTTCCTCCTTTCATCAGAATAGCTTCATTGAAAAATGCGGGGGGCTCCAGGCTTTTAAAATATTAACTATGTAGAAAAAGATTACATGAACGATTGATGAATAAGAACCCTGAATATTCTTCATGATAAAATTTTATGCTAAGAGAAACATATTTCTTGACGAAATGAAAACTCAATAAATGATAGTTCAATTTATAGAGAAATAGATTTCTTAGTTGTACGAAAATGTGATGAAAAAATTAGTTAATTATATAAAAAGAAACATTCTTTTTTTGAAAAAATGGAACTTCAGTTATTTGACTGTTTATTAACATCGCATTTTGAAGCTACACGAGATCTCTATTGGCAACGAACCTCACTATTTTGGACCACTATTAAGTGACAAGGATGATGCATGAGTATACATCCCACTCATTACGTATACATACCAAAGTGAAGGCATTGAGTTTCGACGGAATTAATGTGTATTAAGCAGGGGCGTAGAAACCAGCGTATCAGCCATATCAATGATAAAGGCCCCCAAGCTACAAGGGCCCCAAAATGTGTGAGGAAAACCATATAAAATCTTAAGGGGCCCTCAAAAGGACCCCACAAGGTATTTTGATGCAGGGCACATGCATGATTACGCCAGTGGTATTAATAATTCTATCACGGTGGATTTTCAGAGACACCAGCACTCGAGCCAGGGGCGTAGCAACCGCCGTATCAACGATACGGGGGTCCCAAGCTACAGGGGCCCCGAAATGTGTGAGGAAAACGTTGTAAAATCTTAAGGGGCCCCCAAGAAGGACCCCACAAGGTATTTTGATGCAGGGCCCATGCACGATTAACTACGCCAGTGGTATTTATAATTCTAACACGGTGGGCCCCAACATGTGTAACTGCAGTCCCACTAATAGGGCTGACATGTCAAAAAAGGGCCTCAAAGGAATTTTGAATACTCAGAGCTTGCTACGCCAATAACTCGAACCCATAATTTGACAGAAGCCCCGTCAGCCACGAGTTCCTGACCATGACTTGTGCGTTACCACGGCCACAAATATTATTCCAAAGTAGAGTGTTTTATCTAAGAAGTGAAAATACACAGCATCAGCTTTCAAAACAGCAGCATGGAATTTAAAGGTCTAATTACTTCACCCATTCTTATAATTGTAGAGATAATAACTAATTAGAGATAAACATACTTCGTATAACAAATGTTTAACGTTAAAATATTTCATTACAAATTAATCTAAGAAAGATATCAAAATATTTCATATTTCTGAATGCATTTTTACAAAAGCTCTTGCGCTTAATAGCTGAGACCATGTTACCAAGCTATCACGGCGTCGACATTAATTTTCATTAAGGGTCGAGTTATGAGTACAAGTTCTGTGTATATTTTTCTATAATACTAAAAAATTTTTTAAACTTTCAAAAATCCAAAAGAATCCACGTGGACCCCGTTGAGAATTCCTATTTCACAAACCAGCTAATTAGTTTATTGAAGCTAAAATTTGAAATAAAAACTATAGTCAGTGGTGTACTCAAGGGTGGGATTTAAGCCCTCAAACCCACCCTTTTTAAGGTACGTAGATTTTTAATTTTTAACGTACAGGTCATGCATAACGCTTTCATGTACGACTTTTTTAAAATGTAAACCTCTCCCATAAAAGTAGTTTGCATACGTCACAGAGGCGTAGCTACTCGCCGTATCAATGATACGGGGCCCAAAATATGTGAAAAAAACTTCGTAAGAGTTAAGGGACCCGAAAAGGGCCCCACAAAGAATTTTGATACACGGTCCACGCAGGACTATCTACGTCAGTGATACGCCACTGACTATAGTTATCAAAAAATAACCACGTTGCTTTTATAAAACGCATTTGTTAACGGTATTTGACGTATTGTTTTAGTGGATAAGATAAATGCTAAAATATACATTAAGGAGCAAAATATAATTTCACTTAATTGCTCTGACTAAAAATACTGAAAGCATTTACTAACTACTATAAATGTAACTATTCGTTTGGAGTTAAAAACTCTGAGACTACTTAAAATGCTTTTAAACGCCAGAATTTTATATTTATTCAGTAATTTTTACACGTTTTGCGATGCATGGCCATCAGAATTTTTCCAGGCTTCTTAAGAATTTATTTAGGTTAAAAATAACACGCAGTTTTGCGTTACGAGCGACATACGAACGTGCTGAACGATATATGCGCTTTAACTGATCTTGGAGCAGATAATTCGACTGAGATAAGGTGAGTAAAAGGAGGAAAAAAAAGAGCATGGTAAAAAAAATGACCCAGATATTAAAGTTGTTTCAAAAGATCAATGAGCAACTAAGCGTTTGTCCGTCGATAGCTCAGTTGGCAGAGCGGTGGACTGTAGCTGTTTAAACAGAGATCCATAGGTCGCTGGTTCGACTCCGGCTCGACGGAAGTTCTTTTTACCCAATAAATTTTAAAATTCATATATTAAAAATTCAAAATTTAATTTTGTTTTGATTTTTTTTCTCCAATTTAAAAAGGAATCAATAACTGTTTGTTTCTTTTGAACAACATGAATTAATATATTAATAAAATTAATTCTCGGCATTCCGGAAAAAAAGTCATATTTCCCAACTATTTCTTTACAGAAGAACAAAAGAATTAATCTTGAAAACCATTAATTTTTTTTCTTCAAGGAGAAAAAAAATTGTTTTTTTTATTATAGTTTTTTAGTTATGTTCTATTCAGGCCCCCCCCAAAAAAGTTTATACGTGATTTCATTTCTATCAGAATAAATTTTGTGGGGTGTAGCTATATTAGTTTTATCGCAATAGAAAATTAAGCGAGCGGTCTACAATACCATACTCTGTATGCTCCGATTTGAAAATCACGTGCGGCAGAATTTGTTTCGCTTTGTTACCATAGCAACACCAATTAGACTCAGTTGAAGCTGTGCAAATAAGAATCTATTTGGGCGAGACCTCGCAAAATATTTGCATGCAAATACGCTAATTATTGGAGTTTTGTTTCAGCAGTTCAAATCAAAATGTTAAGATGTAACCATAAGTAAATTCTAGATAAGGAAAATGCTGAAATTTTATATTTTTAAATAATTGGCTGAAATTTGGAATGTTTTTACGTTTTGATTTTCAAAATAATAAATTCTAATAGAGAACTAACTAATGAAAAATAAAGAAAGTTACAATGAGTAAGGGAAAGGGGGGATAAGTCAAAGTTTTCACAATATTTGTAGTCATTTGTGCGTTATGATCAATTTATTTAATTGTATTTATTTTTGAAGACCATAAATATTTCAAATTAAAAAAATCCATGTACATTTTTTGATATCTAATTCTTTTTTAATACAAAAAATAAAGAATGTGTTACATATGATAATATCTGATTTTTTTTCATCTGAATACAGCGTTAAACGTATCAACCTAACAGGATAATACAATTTTTAAAAAATGATAACTATAATGCAACGTTGAATTAGCTTTTTATTTTGTGAGAAATAGATAGAAGAAATTTAAATCTATATTAATATATGAAATTATCTTTTTTAACTCCTTAATAATTATGAATTTGGCAACAAATTTAAGCCTTGATTCAAGAATTTTACATATATTCTTATCTTTGAAGTTATGAATTTAAAGTGAATTTTTATATAGTTTTTATGAATTTACAATAAATTATTCTTTAAATTACATACATACTTCGTGCATAAGGTACATGGTCACACATGTACAAAAAAATACTTTTTTCGAGGAGCTTATAGCAGAATGTTCAAACGACGGATGTATGGAAATTAACAACATTTAAGAAAATCACACAGTTAACTCATATCGAAAAGGATGGAAAAGTTACAAATAAATTTAAAGATATCTGAAAGATTTCTACTTAATATAGATGTATTTGTTTTAAGTTATACAAATAAATACGTTGTAATATTTTATTTTTGAAAGAAATGTATAGTACATTTTTAGTAAACTGAAACGTATGCTTTCTGAAAAACATAAATGAATAGAAAATATAATATGTTATAGTAATTATATTTCAAAAAGAATAATTTTAATATTTTATTCTTAATCTTATTTAGGGATTTCAAAAATATTAGAAACATTGAAAAATCTTAGAAAAATTATGAAAATCTTGATATATTTCTTCTTAATACTAATAAATTTTGAGAAATAGAGCTCTATGGTAATACAAGATCTTACATATATACAACCAATAAAAAAAAGAGCAAAAAATAAAGAGTAAATAAATAAAGAGCAAAATAGAAGAATAACAGGGCAATATAGATAAAAAATAGGATTGCCGCAGCATAATAGAATAGCAAACTTTTAGCCTTCAGGACTAAAAATAGTTTTAAGGCCAGTATATAAGATTATTTTCCTCTGTGTAAGATAATATATATGTATAATCTTAAACAAGAACAAATCACATTTTGTATATTCTGATATAAAACCAATTTCATGCCACTGTTTTTATTGATTATTTTAAGAATCCGCATTTATTTAAATTAAAAATAGTATTACACATCTAAATATGCACATATATTTGAAAAAAGTTTGCACACTCTTTCTACATATTTTCTTTTACCCTCAACAGTATGTTTTTTTTTAACTAAGCATATACTCACAACAAAAAGATCCATTTAATTTAATAAAAATTTTATTTAAATAACACATCATATATTGTTATTTTAATTTATTTGACTTATTCACAGCGAAACACGAAATTTCGAGATCAAATTTAACCTTACTTCACAGGATTTTTGCAAAAGGTTCCCCAAATCCTTTTTGAAAATCAAAAGACAAAGCATAGACAGAGAAAGAATTCGGTAGAACGAAAAAATTGCGTACAAGAAAAAGTACCTCAAGCATATGCACATTCAACCAAATTCCGCGACAGCAGAGGACTACATTTCCCGTCTATCCCTCTTGTGTTGTTTTATTTCTTCATTTTAATGCTTCACAAAGATCAACGAACGGTTTTTCTCTCCTCATGGGATCCTAAGTCTCTTAGATCTTGTTCAAAAAATCTCGTCTTCTTTACCAAGTTTTCCAAAAATAAGTAGTACGTGTGGTACACAATGCAAAACTCGTTGCTGTTTTACGCTGGCAAGGGGAGAGCAAATACCTTTCGAATATTTTTTCCGTTTTATACATTTTTCATTTTCTTACCTCGTCTGAGGGTAAATGAGATAGGATTGCGTTCAGGGGTTTCTTGGAGATACAAGACAGCTAGCATTTATCTCAACTTTTTCTCGTTTGAACTTGTTGAAATGAGAAAATGGAATTTTTTCAGGTAAATATGATACATATGCCAGCAAATTTATGTTGCTTTAGGTGTTATCTTAACGAGGTATTTGAAGGAAATCCTTTTTTTTTTAATTCATTTCTCTTAAATCAAAATTAACATTAAAACACAAAATATTTCAGTTAAAATGTACTATGCTGAAATTTCTAATAAATTATTAAGTTGGGAGAATCTCTCTTAAAAATTTCAGTGACAAAATAGTTATTGAAAAAATACTCTTACTATATAATTCAATAAAAAATCGATGGAAATATTTTTAAAGTTAACTTTATCCAGAACGTTTTGAAAAATAGTTATTGCATGAATATGATTAGTACATAATTTAATAAAAAATAAATTGAAGATATAATTGTAATTGTAACAGAAACGTTTATAAATTTTCAAAATCCATAGAGAGAAAAAAGCTTTTTTTTTTTGTAAAGAAAAGTAAAGATTTTAATTTAAAATCTTTGAAACGCTGCATTTAGAAAAATTGATTCAACGACTTTGCCAAAAATTTATTGATAAACTAATCAATTCCACAATTAATAAAGTGACTCAACAAAGTATCGAGACAAATATAGTTTTAAGTTAAGTTATAGTTAAGCGAACGAAAAACTTATTGGGAATCTAAAAGTCACCCATCAGGAGTGATGAAATTGCATACGAATTAGAAAATAGTGTAAAATCTGTACGCATTTGATAATTTTCAACTATAATATGAATAATAAAAGTGTGTTTAATAATTACAAATATATTTAAATATCATAGTGTAGTTGATTATATTAAAAAACCAAATTACAAAAAAAATAACTTCAGCAAATAAAAAAAAATCATTAAAATTTTCAGAAATGTAATTAAAAAAGAAATTATTCCTTATTTTTTTTAAATGTAAGAAAGTTATGGAAAATATACATAAAAGATTCTATAAATTATCATTACGAAGTCGTGTCAATTTATTTAAAAGTAACAATGATTTATATCGTCGTTGCCAATCCAATATCCAATAATGTTTGGAATCAAGTGGCACCTCTTTACATGAAAATTTGGTTAGTAAACTAGTTTTAATAGTCAAAATGTCGAAATCTCCAAAAAGTGCACAAAGCAGATATTGGTGTGAGAACGATGATATTGCAAAAATGGATTCTACTTCCATAAGTTGTCAAATTTAACGATATATTGTTCGTAACGGAAAAAAAATCTTCTTCCTGGTCAGATTGGCAAATTAAAAAAAATCAGCGCTAATCAACAACATCCAAAAAATTATTTTGAAAACGAAAGAAAATTTTAAAAAATTGTTTTTAATAGTTAAAAAAAAGAAGCAAAAAGAAAGATCGAAACATCTGGTTATTTGTTTCAAACAGTTTTTCAATAATATTGAAACATTTACCAAAAATAAAACTATTTTATCGTCAGATAAAAAGCATTTTTTTTAAATTATGAATTGAAAACATTCGAAGAAATCAGTGTCTCGAAAACAGCAGAGTCTAACCATGAGAGAGACAATTTTTAATAAAAAATGAAACTTCTGGTTGAATAAAATTTCAAACATAATAAAACACTTGGTTTTCTCCATTTTGCAAAATCTCATAAGATATCAATGTAATAATATTAGTTTTCCTTCAACTTTAATTAAAAACTAAAATTTAATTTAAAATCCATTTCATAAACGATTTTTGTTTATCAAAATTTTTCTTTTGTTGTTAAATTCTATTATGAGGTAGATACCAACGCTTATACAAATGTTAGATAAAAATTCTCACATAAAAAACCTTGTAACAATAATACACGAAGTTAAAATCTTTAAATGTTAGAATTAGAATTATTTTTTTAAATTTGAATATAAAATTGGATTTTATAAAACCTTACAATTCTTAGAAAATAAATTATTTCTAAGCCTTTTTTTTCTGGATGCATAAATACAGCTTAATTTTAAACGAAACTTTTAAGTTGCAAGAAAAAAAAATATTATTTTATCGTGTTATATACACGTGTTTGAATAAGTTGACTTAGTAAGAAATTCAATAAATTCATAAATATCGTTGCTAATATTTCATTATATATTTTATTTCAATTATTAATAAATACTAAAAGAAACAATTTTGGACAGTGTTATTAAAACTATCTTAAGAGAGAGAGAGATTTAATGCTTATTTATTTAAAAAAATTTAAACGTTTTTCTCTCCTACAAAATTAAATCAAAAGAATTACTTTTACCTGTAACATTCTGACACAATAGAAATACTTCAGAAAGGAAAAAATCCCTTAAACATTTCAGGATTTTGTAAATGCCAGTAAATGCTTACATATTTTTTGGAATAAAATTAGAAATGAAAGCGTATGACATCTTCAAGTGAACAGCAGGTTGCAATTTGTTAAATTTACAATCTAAAATTATCCAAGAGAATTTTTTTTGAAAAATGATACTGCCTTTGTTATAAAAGAAAATATAATTAACACATTTTAATATTTTAATGGAATATTCGCTCAATTTAAAAATAAAAACTTTTAATAAATTTAATTAAATAAATAATATAATTTGCAAGGTAAGTCAGAAAATTTATTTATTTTTATAACGGAATTTTCTATTTCATCTTTATTCAATTTTGTTTTAGAAACAATTTACGTCATCAGAAAAAATACTGAATATATATAATCATCAGGAGAACAGGAAATACAATTACTTTTTTAATCATTAACGCTGCTTTTTATTTAAAATTTCTAATCATCAACTATTTATAAAAAAAATAATAACTTTTAGTAAGCCTTTAAAAAAAATTAAACATTCAAGCTATTAAAAACAGGCAACAGTTATATTAATAAATAATTTATGTCTCATTTTTTGAAAATGTCATCTTGTATTCCATATTATTTATAAATTTAACAAATATTAATTAAATATTTAGACTGTCCGACAGTGTCAACGGAAGAATTCGTTGCAATAGATGATAACAATGTGTGTACAGCCCCAATTATAGCAGACAAAAACATTTTAAAGTTTGCTCATAGTTTAAAAAATATCATTGATGCAGATTCTCCGACGGCGTAAATGAAATAAATAACGCAGCTCCTGTTCCCACGTCATCCGAAATAAGGAACATTATTAAAATTATGCGCAGTTATTCGGACACACATTCCAATGGCAAAACGAATAACAAAATTCACGACATCGAACAATTTTGTAGACAATTTAATGCTAAAAAAGATAATGCAAAGAAAAATATCAGATTATGTTCCAAAAACTCAATAAATGTTTTGTTTTTCACAAAACTTGAAAATTTAGCATAACATTTCATTAAAATTTTGTGATGTTTTTGTTTCATTGATTTTTATTAAATACAGGCATATATACACATCTATGCAAATAAAATGTACTCTAACAAACTTAGTTTGTGTTGAATATATGCTTTTCTTTTTCGCAATTTTTTTTAACACGAAAAGGTATTTCAGTCACACCTCAGTTTCGTGTTAAACGATTTTTACTGTATTTGACGTAAAACTATTTAAAAATGTTTTAAAAAGTTGTTCCCCAATATTAATGCGTGCTTAAAATACCCGAATTCCGCGCCATTAATATATACTTCCTTTTTTCTTATTTTATTCCTCTAATCCTTATTCCAGTCGAACCACTACTACTTGTGTGTGTCCCCCTCTAATTTAAAAGAATCGCCGAGTTAACACGTGCATGACACACTTTGCCTTCGTAGCAAACACTTAATTCGTCTTTCCTGCACTGCATTCGTCATGTATGGCAGAGGAGAACCTATAAATACACATCCGTCCGCATGCATCCACAAAGAGTTTTCTTAATGAAGCTGTGTTGTGAGAGCAGCTGGCAATTATTATTTATCGTCTGCGCTTTTATTTATTTTCGTCAACAGTTTCAGCTTTCGAACTGTGGCAGGTGCGCGCGCAGCTTCGGAAAGAGCACGGACGGAAATTGTCCCAAATTTGATGTTTATTTTATGTTATAAATTGAACGAGAACACTTCTTAAAAATATTAAGCAGTCTCGACGAAGTTGAAGTTTTGTTTAATTTTTTATTTTGGGAATCAAATTATTAGTTTTTCTTTCTTTATTTTAATAGCCTCTCGACATCATTATCGAATTAAAGACGCAATCTTCCATATCTCTCCGTTTTGCTTTATTTCTTCCTTTTCTTTATTAAAAAAAATTATAAGTATTACATTTCTCAAAACTGGCAGTAATGATGTGGAAATAAACTTTATCACCAAGTTTTACAACCAAAGTTTAAAAACGATTTTTAACTGCGTTAGAAATTCATTATTTTCTTCTATTACTTTATTTTAAGTGGTCTAAAAATAAGAGATAAGTACGTAGACAGACTTCATAAAACAGAATTAAGCCTCAATTTACATGAACCAGGGCTCCTTATTACTAAGTATTAAGTACTTCAAAAAAATTTTGTTGTTTATTTATAATATTTATCTTCAATCTATCAGTATACTCATGACAAGTTTTTTAAACGTTATTAGAAATACTGATTGAAAATTTTAAAAAATTCCATGATTCTGTTCGTTTTATTGAGCAACATTGGCTCAATTTTTACTGACCAATTTATAGGAAAGGTTTCTTACAATAAATAAACTTTTAAATATTACAGACGCTTTAAATCCTTTAATAACATGATATATAAAAACATTCGCAACGTTTGCTTTGTTATCATGTTACATTACATTTAACGACAAAGAAATTGTCATAAGCAATACGAATAATATTTAATTCAGTCATTGATGTATTTATTATTATTGTATTTATAACATTATATTGCAAATATTTCAAGATAAAACTGATAACTATAACAAAATTAAAAACTTTGCATTGGGAGGTACGAAACACACAAAACTATAACCTCGTAAAACTAAATAACTCACAACAATTTTTAAAACAGAGCACGAAATATAAATCCGAATAATTTTACGCGGATACACGGATAGGAATTTTATAGGAATGTAAAGAAATAATTTTTAATAGCATAAGAAAGGTTATATATAAAAATAAAACTTGAGAGAGAGTTTACACAAAAAATAGAATATATGTGTTTAGATAAGATACATCAGTCTTCTTTCTTGAAAATTAAGAAAGTCTTTATACGTCTAAGGGATCCTTATATTTTCTCAAGGTATGCATTAAAATCTACTGGGTTTTTTGGGATGAGAATCTATTATGGTGAAAATCTCAATCCATAATTAATTGCTTATATTTTTCGTTAACATATTATAAATATATAAACATTTTCCTTTTTATGAAAGCAACAAAAATTAGAGCAACCGCAGTTTATTGCTATAAAACTAAATTGGATTTCGCTCAAAAATTGTTCTCCAAAGGATAAATGCACCCTGGGTTCAATATTCAAGTGAAAAGGATTAATTAGAATTATGTGATTTAATTTTCCTTTAGAAGTTTCATTAATAATATTTTGAAAAGAAAAGTAGCAATTTCTAATGAGTCTGATTATGGATATTCTAATAGAGAAATAGTAAACGACTATCCTTTAAAGCCAGTTACACGAAACTAAAGATAACTAGCAAATATTGATTTATGAAACTTTGTCGTTTATAAAACGTGTAAAACAAACGTAACAAATGTTGCATTATTATTTACCTTTTTATAGATTTATAAAACTTTTATATTTGTGTTCGTGTATTAGAGAAATTTAAATAATAAAAACATATACTTGCATTCAATTAACATAAGGAATAAACATTGTAACATAATATCCCCAAATATGGCATAAATGTTACTTGTTTGCAAAATAGCATCGAGATTGACTTAGCTGCACAATTAGTAACGAAAACAAATTCTTTGATAAATTAGAAGCAATTAAGTTAATAATTATTCAAAATCACTTTTAAAAGATATACAAAGTCTCTCTTCGAACAAATTTCGTTCCAATAAACTTGTAAACCGCAACCGTTAATTAAATTCTCAATAAATGGAAACAACATTGTAGTTCGAACGAATCTAAAATAACGAAAGGCTTAATTTATTCCAAACTACAAATTGGGTTTGTCAAATTAAATTCCGGAATTGTGCTACACAAGCATACTTCTCGTGCCAGTGGCAGAACGCTGTTCAAACAAGCATTTGCCATTCCAAAATGTCCCGTGCCCGAGGCACTGCCATCATTAAACGTATACGCCATTTTGGAAATAGCAGTTAAGTAAGTGCACTGGGCGGATTAGGTGACGGTTGCAGTCAAAAGGCGGAAAGGAAGAGAATAAATAATTCGGATTGCGGCACAGGATGCGTATTTTTACATTTCTTAGGAACAGCTGCAGATGCAATTGGTGGTCTTTGTTGGGACGGGGGTGAGAGGTAATTGGGGGTTCGAGCAGTCTCGAATTTTGTCGAAATTTTTAATTTCTTCCGGTAGAAGAGTCATCAATCTAAATTAAGTCACGCTCTATTCACTCATAAAATCGAAGCTGTTACAAGAGGATATGTCTAAAAATGGAGATGAGTCAATTGTTGCAAATAGTATAAAGTTTTGAAACCGTATACACTGCACACACTACTCTACACTACAGTGCGTGTTTCGTTGAAAGATACAATGTTACAAAAAGTTTTCTCTGGTGTTTTACTATTCATGATTGCTTATTGAAACGTTTGATAGAATATTCATTAATATGACATCCATGAAATGGTGTATAATTATAGTATTTTGAAAATGCTGTACATTATGTATGTTTTTATTATTTATTTTGAAAATTTCCTAATTCGATAAAATAAAGATAGCATTGTAGAAGAAACAAAAATAAAGAATGTTTTCAAATGAAAGCCCTAAAATAAAACAAGAATTTACCACAAATGCATGACTCTTAAGAAGATTCCCCCTTCCAAAAAAAATACCCAGTGAATGCAAGTATAGTAAAGAAATATTGTCATGGTAAATAATACAAATAATTTTCATATTGTTATCCTAAATTTTAAGGTTTTGCTTATATTTTGATACATCGCTTATTAAACATCTATGAGAGTCTTGATTACTACTCTTTAAAGCAAGTTAAAAACTTTATGGCGTCTACAAATGTTTTGAAGAATCAATAAAAAATAAACTTTTTCCATTATCCATCTAAATAAATTTGACAAATAAGCAAGTTACAATAGGTTTTGATCAAAAGGTTTTATTTTATAGCGTATTTTTGTATTTTTTTAAAGTTTCACATTGGTATTTTGAAGCATGTATACGCAGGTGTTTTTAAGATGTGTATTATAAATCTATCTCTCCTCTTATAAAAATATTATAACTTATTGTTTTGAGTTAAAAGTACTTGATTAATTTTTTTTCTTATTTAATTACATCTTTTCCTAAAAGTTACTTCAGAACTTAAATAACAAAAAAAAGTGCTGGTTATTTTTATTATAAACAATTAATAACTGATTTATTATTGCTGCTATCTCTCTTTGAAAAGTACATGCTCCTTACAATATTAACCCCCCTCCCTGCTTAAATATAAATTTAAATTATGTAAACATAATTACATCGATAATTTATCTAACAGAATACTTAATACGATCTCAGCTCTTTATGGAACTTTATACAGTTTAACTTAATTCATCAATAGCATAATATAGGTTAATTATTAATATTTTTCTCAAGCAAAACCATTTAAAATAAATAATAAAAATTCAATACATTTTCTTCTTTAAAGATAACTTCAAACACATTTAATGAAGTATGCGAAATGGACGGAGTCACATTTTTCGAATTCAATACCATACCTTCTTTCATAAATCGAAATCCAACAAACTCAGATATCATGTCATACATCACATTTGCTGTAGATACGTTTCTGGCTCGGCATACACAAAATATCTATTTACCTTCTCGTGCATGCAGCCATCTAGTCGATATTTGATGCTTAAGCTATGGGGGATGCTCAAATTTTATAACCAGAGGCAGACACTTAGTGCATATACGCTTTTATCCGTATCAGATCGAAGTGTACAGAAGAAAAAGGATCGCATATGTTGCGCAGGTCTCTTAAAATAAACGACGTTTGGGGAGTAGTAATAATTTATACAGTAAGCAACATAGGCATCTGTGTATTGGACTATTTTCAGATAGAGAAGCGAAGGGGTTATGTTTAGGAAGCGTGGTTATGTGAAGAGCGAGTTTTTGCAGGAAATAGATTGGTACAGGCATTGGAGTAAAATCTTTTTTAAGGGCAGTGGTATAACGTATTTGATGGTTTTTCATCTTTTTTACCATGGATGGAGATAAAAGATGACTTCTCGTATCCATATTTCAGTTTGTAAAGATCCTTCCATGATTCTCAAATGCTTTTGTAGAGATTTTTAGTAGTCTTGAGTAGTGAATCGATTTGAAAAAGAAAACGGTTTTTGTACTTTGAGTGGAACAGGTATTCAAGATGTGTTGGAGAGAGTGGTTTCTTTGGAGAGTAAATTTTTTAAAAGAACGTTTTTCATTTTATTTCATTGTTACTCAGCTTTATACTATCTTTCTAAATATTAAAGATTGTTAAAAAAAATTTAATAAATTCGCAAATTTGGTTGATATGCTTTGTATTTTAAAGTTTTCTCTTTTAATTTTATGTCATAATAATATTACTAAAATTAAAAACTAACGATTGTAATATGTCTTTAAATGATATTATTTTTATATTAATGAAAACGGAATAGCATACCGTTTATTTTAATTTTTTTGCTTTTACAATATTTGAGAAATGAGCTAAAAATAAGTTAAATTAATTCTTTATTTTTCAAGTTCTATCTAGTTCTCTTACTTTTCAAGTACATGCTTCGTCTGTAAATATCTGAACAATACTTAGGAAATAAACTATTTGATAAATAAAATGGAATATAATTGTTATAATTTTTAATTTTTTTAATAAGTTAAAAACAGTTTATGCAAATTAAAACACATGGTTTCGCCTCTTCCCTTCTTTAACTTTCATTCACTATTATAGCTGGGGAAAAAATTCCAAGGCAAAATATGTTTGAGGAAATCATACACGAATAGTTAAAATATGTGTTTATATATGTTTGAGTTATAATATTCATATATTCAGCTATATATATTTGGTAATTTAATTATTATTTTTTATTAAACACGTTTTTGAGTAACAATTTTTTCATATTTGGCTATACATTCGGTAATTTAATTAGTAACCGTTTTTTTTTATTAAAAGCAATTTTGAGTTAAATATTTTCACATATTCAGCTACATATTTAGTAATTTAATTAGCTACTTTTTACTGAACAATTTTTTTTACTTACAGTATTTTCATATTTAGCTAAAAAATTTGGTAATTTAATCAACTAGTTTTTTAAACGACAATAAAACAATACTGCTTTCAAATATATAGATCCTGAAGATCTTATAGATCCCAAAAACATGCCTTCAACTGGCAAAAATTACAAGATCGTTATTCGTAAGGGTAAAATACATTCCAAAATACAATTTTTGTTTCGTAAAAATACCACACACATTTAACTATTTTTCAATGTTCAGTCCTCAAGTTTATTGTTTTTAGTTACTAATGTGCTGTTCAATGTCAGAAAGAAACACGAGTGTTGTGCCTATGACCTAAACACATGATAGAAAATAATAAAAAGAAAAAATAAAATAATTACGAAGTTCTGTTTAACGTAAAACAAGCATTCTAAAAACAGGTAAAACAAGACGTCTTGTCCTGGGGCTATGTATTCGAACTCGTTTCTTTTTCCTAGCTGTAGTTTCTTTTTCTATCTTATATGTGAGAAAAGCCTCTCAGAAACTTCTCAGAAATGAGTTGACTCAAACAAGATAGCAACTAATTCGAAAAAAGAGCACCAATTTCTATGTTGACCGAATTTCTTGTGTGAACAAGTAATAACTGAATTCATTAATTATTGTTGAAATGTTTATTAATTAACCATAGCTGTCTCTTTTTTTTATAAAATTAGAGTGATTTCTCAAAAATAAGTACACTTAAATAAGTAAAAAATAGTCAGAATTCGATTTTTTAAAAAAATTCTGGTTTTACATCGTATTTGATAATTTATATGTATAAATACAATAAATCATTATTATCACTAATCATATTTTAAAATTACGTACATTTAAAGGCTTGATCATTTTATTGTAGAGATATAATACAACATTTCATTCTATTTTTTTTTTCTGCAATGATTTTTCTTTTGTATGGCAATTCAAAGGATTAATTTTTTTCATGTAATAACATTAAATACCCACTTCCTACACACAATAACAATATTTAAAAATAAGAATTTCTACTAAAGAAGGGCTTATTAATTTAAATAAAATTCTGATTTATTTAACTTTTTATGTATAACTTATTTTATAATTTATACTATTTAATTTAGTTAAATTAAAACAATTTTAATAAATAAAAATATATTACCTTTAAGCATGTACTCAAACATAATTCCCAATAATAATAGTTGGTGCTTTTGAAGTGTTTGGTATAAGGGTAAATCAAGAGGTTACAACGGTAAAATACATTGATTTTATCAAAATTATTGTGTATCCTACTATTTTTAATGTTTTGGAAAAATATTTTATTAACCAATTTATAGATAGAAATATTACAATTTTTTAATATTATTCTTGATTAAAAAATACCCGCTTGTAATATAATTATTTATTCATCTAATTATCATGTTTAATTGTAGTTATTCTTTATGTACGAGAATTATGAATTATTTAAAATTTCATGGTTTGTTTAATAATTTATGAATTGTCCTTCGTTACAGTTGAATTTTAGTTCTAAGATGATCATTTAATTTTTAATAAAAGATAATGTAACAATGCATTTATATTTATTGTATACCAAAATTAGAACTAATTATTACTCCTGAAGTATTTATTTATGTTAAAAGGGGAAAATGTTATTTTAATACAGATTTGTTATTTTTTCCGCCATTAATTTTGAGAATTTTTTAAAAATACAACTAAAATTTTCATACCATTTTAAAATTTCTGAAGCATAATTTTTTAATTACCTTCAAAAATATTAAGAATACATTTAATTATTTTATTAAATTTTAATAAAAGTTAAGTAAGAGGGATTTATTACAAGCAATTATGTCTTCAAATCACTTTACAAAATATTACATCTGCCCTAAAATAAATTCAAAAACGTCCTAGCCATTAAACTCATTTTCAAATACAGTTTTAATACTTTTTTTGAAAAATAAATGCGTCCTTGATATTTTAGTAAAACTCAAATCATTATTTAAAAAATATATAATTTTGTTTTCTGCTGGTATTTAACTAAATGTTTCAAGGAACACAATTTGAAATATTACTCGTATAATATATAACAACCCCCCGAAAAAACAACAACAAATGTACTCATTCAAAGGCATTAACGTAGGCATTGCAGTGCTAATAGGTATATTAGCCAGTTTTGTACGGTGCACGTTAAAAAAAGAGCAATCTTGTGCGTTAACGCCCCCGGGTTCAGACCCCCCGAGCTAAGTGAGACCTCCTTGTGACCTACATAAGTCAAAGGGCACAATTATAGTGTGCTTCCCTCCCCCAAAATGCTACACCTTCAGTAGGGAGCTATGTAGGCCACACGTGGAGTTAGGGAATCTAAATTGATATTAACCTGCTCTACTGTCACTCTAATTCTAAGTTGCTCGATGTGTTCATGTTAATTCGTTGAAGATGAAGACAGGCATTGCTACTAGAGTACTTTATCATGTGTATAACGGAAGTTTTGAAGTGTTTTGGGTGTAGGTTTTATTTTGTACAAAAATAGTAATACATAGAAATAGACAGATTAGATAGAATCTTTACAAAATGCTTATGGAATAAATATAGTAAAACTATTATCTGTAATATTTTCAGTTATGGGATGAAACATGAAATGCCAGCATTTTATTTGATATATAGTTGTAGAGTAATGTATCAAAACATATGAGATGTCACGTGATATTTATTAATGAATCACAGCTTTCTAGTATTTGGTTTATCTAGAGGAGCACTTACCATCCAGTGACAAATTTGTGATGGTTCGCAGAAAAATTGTGACTTTACACTAAAAGTGTGCAATACTTAACTAAATTTTTCATTCTTTTAAAAAGTAATTTTTCTATTGATTTGCTATCTTCAAAGGCTGCATTACACATTAATAAAATAAGTTTTCTTCTTATTATTATTTACATATATTTAACTCTTTTTCTAAGACATTATAAAACTGTATTTTATATTTTAATTTTCATGCAACAACAATATAGTTTTATAAGAGGGGAAAGTACATAGTTTAAATTGTTTGCAAATACAACCTATACAATGTCATTATAAAAAAAACTTTATTATTGTGCTTAAAAATAGTAAAAAATTAAATCACTTTGCAACAGTAGTAGCAGGTATTATATATTTAAAGAATATTGAATTCAGTGTAATTGAATAAAAATCATTCCTTTCCTCGAATAAAAAAGTAAAATGAAAAAAAAATATGCTTAATATTTCAGACTAATTATTTCTCTCTTTAAAAAGAAATTACCAGGAATAAAACTCTCCCCCTTTTCATTTTTGATTATTCAAATTATGCCAATTCACAAATTGTTAAAAAAGAAGTTTTTACTGTCATACATTTAAGGTTTAATTTTTAAAAAATATCTGAGGAGTACAATTTTTATTTATGAATAACACAGGTTGAAGGTTAATATTCCTTTTAGGAGTTGTACATAAAATTTTGAAAAAAGAAACTTTCTATACGAGAGATTTAAATTGTAATAATAAATTATTATTTTATTGAATTCAGCAGTTGTGACAATAATTATATATTGCTTCTTAATTGAGAAAGCACGCATAGAAAAAAAATCAATATTTTGTTACTGTAATGCATGATATGATGCAAAAAAATTTTAGAAAAATTCCCCAAAATAATTCAACTAATTTGGATTTAAATTATTATTTTCAGTTGTTTAATTCCTTCAAATATTTGAGTTCTGAATATTGTATAAAATTAAACCTTTTCTAATCATTTTATATAATGTTTAGCTCATTAATCTCTTCCTCTGTCTAATATAATGCCGTATATAATTTTATATAATGCCTTATATAATATATAGTACCTTACATATATAATTTACAATGTTATACAATGCCGTGTATAATTTTATATAATGTTTTAATCCTCTTCTATTTAAAAAAAATCTGATTATCTAAGAGATAATTACACTTCCATTTAAAATTATATGAAACTCACATGCTTAACACAGGTATAAACAGACCTCTCTTATAGGGGGGTTACATTCTTAAAGTACCGAAGCTTAACCTCTATGGTAAAAATTAAAAATATGTTGGTTTAAGAGTGGAGAGTGAACCCCCCCATGTGCACGCAATTGTAACTTAAAAAATATCTCAATTTCAGAACAATTATTTCAACTTTATTTTAACACAAGTTATTAAGTAACAAAGTAGTTTGAAACAAGTTAGATTTTTCACAAATTATTTGCAATACAAAAATGACGTTATTTTTCAATCGATTTTATTGACGCATGATCGCTTATTATTGACGTACGATATACAACTAAAATCAACAATTCATACAATATAAACACTTCCATTCATCGTTGCTAAGAGATGGATTGTTTCCGAATCCAGAAACATTGTGTTATTAAAATATATAGCCACAATGTTGCTATGAAGAAAATGTTTCAGGTTTTTGCTGAATAAATAAAGATTTCAATCACATCTATCATTTTGTTAACGGTTTATTTGACAAGGAAAATGTGCTTTGAAATATATAAAAAAACATTGCATATCAATTATATTTAAATTTCTTGGGCATTTACATAACGTTATTTACAGTTGGATAACATGCTACTATACTGGAATTTGTTTGTGTAAGTTCTATATTTGAAAAAAAAAAGAGAGAAAGAAGCTCGTTTGATTTTGTATATAATTAATATTAAATATTCATCCCGTATGATAAATATTTCGATGTTTATTTTTAAAAATGCAAGACAAAAAATAAATTTCAAATGATTATTGCATAATACTTGTTTATGTATTAAATAGATGTTTTTTTAAAAGAACTTTTTACAAAATACATTAATTCTTTTTTTTTAACACGATTTAAAAAGTTATCGGATTTTTCTTGAAATTGTTTCAAAATTTCGTGAGATTAATAAATTTTGTTTTTGTTGTGTTCAAACACAGCATTCAGTAACAGTTTTGAAATGCCTTATAAATATATTTAGTGTTTTTTATAATATTTTTTCTTATCAGAACTATCATTTGCTACTTTCATTGACATAATAAATTTCAATTTTATTTTTTAAAAAATTGTATATTTATAGTGATCTTGTAAATGTTTTTCACGGAAATCTAATTTTTTTTTATCATTTATAAAACGTGAAATTCAATTAATTTTACAGCATTTATTTCAAGTTCTTAATAACATTTAATTGGATATATTTTTTTACTTTAAAAGTTAAAATTTCCTTCATTTTCAATATTATTTTAATAGAAAATTAGTATTCTCTGGTACTTGTTACTCCAATTTCAAAAATGATTTATATTTTAAGAACTTCAAATTATATCTTAAGAATTTTAAAAATAAATAAATAAAATAAAAAAAAAACTGCAGCTTCAGTTTTAACTGTAAACTCTTTAATACATAATATCTGTATATTTCAAGCGATTAATTATTACCGCTTTTTTTTATTTTATTAATCTGGTTTATGATTAGTCTATGACCTTATTCTCGTCAAAGAATCGTATAAAATTCTTAAAGTCATAAACCAATAGTTACATTCTTGTTTTTCAGTAAGTATGGTCAGAAGATATTTAAAGAACAATTTATTATTCTACTTTAAGTCTTTTTTTTTTAGCCCTCGTTTGTTGAATTAATATTAAGGTTAAAGAATATACCCATCAAACTATTTACTCTTCTTTAGACAAACGTAATCTGATTATATAAAAAATTTTAATGAACTCATACCATTTCATTAAATTTTTTACACTTCTTCATACATAAACGTAATCTGAGGAAATACAATTAAATTATTTACCCTTCTTCAGACAAACGTAATCTGGGGATATACAATTAATGAACTCATACCATTTCATCAAACTATTTATCCTACTTCCTGCAACCGTAATCTGAGGATATTCAATTAATCAACTCATACTATTTCATTAAATTATTTGCCCTTCTTAAGACAAACGTAATCTGAGGGTATACAATTAAATTATTTACCCTTCTTCAGACAAACGTAATCTGAGGATAAACCATTAAATTATTTACCCTTCTTCAGACAAACGTAATCTGAGGATATACAATTAAATTATTTACCCTTCTTCAGACAAACGTAATCTGAGGATATACAATTAATGAACTCATACAATTTCATCAAACTATTTATCCTACTTCCTGCAACCGTAATCTGAGGATATTCAATTAATCTCAACTCATACTATTTCATTAAATTATTTACCCTTCTTAAGACAAACGTAATCTGAGGGTATACAATTAAATTATTTACCCTTCTTCAGACAAACGTAATCTGAGGGATATACCATTAAATTATTTACCCTTCTTCAGACAAACGTAATCTGAGGATATACAATTAAATTATTTACCCTTCTTCAGACAAACGTAATCTGAGGATATACAATTAAATTATTTACCCTTCTTCAGACAAACGTAATCTGAGGATATACAATTAATGAACTCATACCATTTCATCAAACTATTTATCCTACTTCCTGCAACCGTAATCTGAGGATATTCAATTAATCTCAACTCATACTATTTCATTAAATTATTTACCCTTCTTAAGACAAACGTAATCTGAGGGAATACAATTAAATTATTTACCCTTCTTCAGACAAACGTAATCTGAGGATATACCATTAAATTATTTACCCTTCTTCAGACAAACGTAATCTGAGGATATACAATTAAATTATTTTACCCTTCTTCAGACAAACGTAATCTGGGATATACAATTAATGAACTCATACCATTTCATCAAACTATTTATCCTACTTCCTGCAACCGTAATCTGAGGGATATTCAATTAATCTCAACTCATACTATTTCATTAAATTATTTACCCTTCTTCAGACAAACGTAATCTGAGGATATACAATTAAATTATTTACCCTTCTTCAGACAAACGTAATCTGAGGATATACAATTAATGAACTCATACCATTTCATCAAACTATTTATCCTACTTCCTGCAACCGTAATCTGAGGATATTCAATTAATCTCAACTCATACTATTTCATTAAATTATTTACCCTTCTTAAGACAAACGTAATCTGAGGGTATACAATTAAATTATTTACCCTTCTTCAGACAAACGTAATCTGAGGATATACCATTAAATTATTTACCCTTCAGACAAACGTAATCTGAGGATATACAATTAAATTATTTACCCTTCTTCAGACAAACGTAATCTGAGGATATACAATTAATGAACTCATACCATTTTCATCAAACTATTTATCCTACTTCCTGCAAACGTAATCTGAGGATATTCAATTAATCTCAACTCATACTATTTCATTAAATTATTTACCCTTCTTCAGACAAACGTAATCTGAGGGTATACAATTAAATTATTTACCCTTCTTCAGACAAACGTAATCTGAGGATATACAATAATGAACTCATACCATTTCATCAAACTATTTATCCTACTTCCTGCAAACGTAATCTGAGGATATTCAATTAATGAACTCATACCATTTCATTAAATTATTTACCCTTTTTAAGTCACACGTAATCGAAAGATATGCAGTTAATTAACTCATACCATTTCATCAATTTACCCTTCTTCAGACAAACGTAATCTGAGGATATACAATTAATGAACTCATGCCATTTTCCTTCCCATCTGCCAGCATCTATATGGAGCCATGTGCTACTTATCAACCTTTATTTTTATAGCTATAGATTCGCGTTCTTCGCTTTATCAAGAATGATAGCGCAACTAATGTCCATTTTCCTCTAGATGCAAAACACGAGAAGAATTTGCATTTTTTATGTGGTTCTTTTGTGAGCTAATGTTGACTCTTCCTAAATATATGATACACAGACCTCTCGTCTCTTTCGACGTTGAATAAATGCAGTCGACGTCGGATACGAACTGGCTTGTAGTCAATGGTTTATCTTGAACGAGAATTTTATGTAGATTTGCAACATGATTTTCCAGAAATGACGTTCTGCATGAAGTAACTGCAGTGGAGTTACTTCAGCTTTGATCACATGATATGTGTTCTACAATTTCCGGACAACGTTTAAGAAATCGAACGTTGTTAGTAAAGGAATAATAATAATCGGAAATTATTATTATTATTATTATACAATGTTTTTGGGTTCATGTTTTATTTACTAATGTCTGTTACGTCCAAAACGATAGCTTGTATACTGTAACAAGTAATTTTAAAAATTGTTTAGATTTGTACTGCACTATTTCATGCATCAAAATAAGATCTTTTCAAAATATTTAAACATAGTTTTTATAAAAACATGCGAATTAAATTATTAGAAATTAGGTCTGAATATCAAACAGGAGTTATATAACAAAAAATCAATTATGGTGAAGAGTTTTCTTGTTAAAGATTTAAATTTTTAAGCTTGATACTTTATGGTCAGCATGCTGTCCGCTGTTTATTTTTAGCTCTATATAAATTGAGAGACATTTGCTCATACAAGAGAATTTGTTCATTTTTTTACTCATAAATTTTAACATACTCATAATTGTAATTTTTTTACTCGCAATTTTAATTAGATAAATTGTAACAGGCAAATAATAAGACATCGATAACTTTTAAAGTTTATCAAATTCCTGAAAAATATTCATATAATTAATATGAATTTTGCAACTAAAAAGTATTGGTAGTTTATTTCATATAATGAAATAAATATTTATAAACATATATTATAAATGTTTAAAGTGTCATCCAAGTCTTTACAAAAGAAATTATATTATTCGAAATTATAAACAGAATTATTTAACAGTCTTCCCTTATTTCTTAAATATCGTATTTATAAACCAAATGAATCGCAACATAAAATAATTGTTAAATAAAGTCGATATTTCTGTCAGATTTTTCACAGATTAAAAGAATTTGAAACAATTCAACGATGTTTAAGAATCTTTTTACCATGAAATGTATTTTCCAAATTCTTTTGCTCGCACGATCCACAAATTCTTTTTCGGCAATTTTCTTATATGTTTTCTTTCTAATTTTTAGAACTTATAGAAGAATTCAAAAGTAAATCATTGTTGTGTCTATTGTTCTGCTGGGACTTAAAACGAATGCGATTTTACTCTAAGAATATATTTCTTCATTTTTCTCCACTCTTATAATTGAAATGCATAATATAGATTGGTATTAATATTCTAATTTTGATATATTTCTCTCAAACAATAATTAGAATTTGTTATAAACCATCTATGAACAAAATCATTGTAAAATGTGGATAAAGGAAAAAAACTATTTTAATGAATAATTTGTTTGTAAATTGTCTTATAGGCAATTGCAATTCATAAATTAAATATATTTTGTTATAATTGGATGGGTTTTAAAATTGACTTCCTAATAACGGGGGTGTAAAAATCCATTTAAATCTGTTTCAGTTTTTGATTACTTGTCGATTGCTATATGTAAAGAAACTAAAAAGGAAATTTAGTTTTTGAAGAACTTTTATTAGGAGTACCAATACCTATTGATTTGCTGATTATTATAATTAAATTAAACAATATATGTTATTGTTTGTGTATGCGTAAATAAACACTCAGATGTTATCTAAACTGTTGGAATAAAAATAGATAATTATTCATTACATTTCTAAAAGCGCTTTTAATATTTTTGTGTCTTAAATAATGCTATTAAATAACAATATCCACAATCTTTTTATCCATATTTACTTCGTTTATATGTATACATTATCACACTATTCGGCATATTTCGTAATAAGTGCTCAATTTATGAATTAGAGTTTTGTTTTTCTAAAAATTATCAGTCACACATAATAAGAAGAAAATGAGGATGAAAATTATCCATTTCAAAAAACAATTATTTTTTGTGTGAATATTTTTAAGAATAGCATCGATGTATAACTTTCATTATCTACTTATATTCCAATTCTAAAAAAATGATAAGCTCTATCAAAGTGCAAAGATACATTGTGTAACTCCGTGTGAACCCCACAGATGTTTTTCGACTATAAAACAAGTAGTTAAATTAACATAGCATGCATTGATCTGCAAAAGATGTGAAATTGGCCACCAATTATAAGATCGAGTAGGCATAAAACGAACAATAAAGTTTATAGCATATTATTAAATCGTCGATAATCATAAAAACCTGCTCAGAAACTGAAAAAGAGGAACTCCTGCATTATTTTAAGAATAATTCCCTATCTACCCCCGGATGTTCGAGAGATATAAAATGGTAACAGTAAAAGTTTATGTGTTTTTGTCCTGTACTTTATTGTATACTTATATCGATACAATCTTTATCCAAGCACCAGACATCAGTTCTTATTTTTGGAAACTTGATTACGGGTGACGGCTGGATGTGTGGATGCGTATAATGATTTAAGTGAAGTTCTACACCAACCAAAGATTTTAGCTATTGTTTGATTGCGGAAGTCCTGCTTTGATTTTCATCAAGTACCAGAAATAAAATTTCGATGCCCTGTTGAAACTCGTTACTGTCTTCATTTCAAGCAAGCCCCGATGTCTCATGCACAGTCACGTGTTATTTTTGTAATTAACACACATTGTTTTTGTTTTTTTTAATATAAAAATCATATGTTTATCTTTCAAATAAAATTTACCAAACATTTTCCAAAATATTCTGATTAGTATATAATCTAGCATCTCGAGAGAGATAAAGGTTTTTTTCTCTAAATAGGCGGAAAATAACCATATTTATAATTATTTTTCACTTCTTTTCATAAGCCACTAATATTAATCCATTCATTTTTTTTAAAAAAAATATATTCCCTTATCATTACTAAAAAGGCCCATAATTGATGAGACTTTAATACTGTCATCAGTCTAAGTAAGCCCCCAAATGTTCTGTATAGTAGCTATTTTTGTAATCAATACATAGTTGCTTTCATTTCTTAAATAAAAATTATATACTACTTTATTCTATAAAAAATATATATATATATATATATATATATATATATAAACCTGCAATCCTGGTTCCTAAGGCCAGGAGTTTGTCATTATACTACTGTGCCTTCTTCCTAATTTTAGTTATCTTAGGTATATAACTATATGTTTATTTTTATATTTTCGTTTATATATTTGTGTATATGTATAAATTTATATATATGTGTATGTATATATATATATTGAATTTTTATATTGGATTATATATATATATATATATATATATATATATATATATATTCTCCTATTTTATAAAAAATATATATATTTCTCGAGTTAAAATAGCCATATTTATAACGAATAAATTATGTTGCATGAAAGCGTAAGCCATTAATATTAACCATTCATTTACATTTAAAAAACATCATAACCTTTCTAAAAGAAGACCACATATTATCATTATTATCCCATAATTGATGAGTTTTTAATAATGGCACCAATCGAGGCAAAAGCCCTAAAATCTTCTATATAGCATCCAGCTATTTGTGCAATCAATGAATCAGTTGCATTCATTTTTTATAAATAAAAATTATATATTTCTCTTTCACGTGGAGTCTGATAAACCTAGACTTCGTAATAGTTTATTTTTCGTAATTAATAATCTAGTACCTTGATACGGGTTTTTTTTTCACCTATGAAAAATATTACCATCTAATATTTTTCTGATATCGATTCCATGTGTGTGTGTCAACGCAAACTTTAAACAATAACCTTTTCATTTTCACTAAGAAATATCTTAAATCATTAAAAAAAAACACACACACACACAGTTCAATTATTACCATTCCTATTCTCCTGCTGACGGGCCTTTCCTTGTCACTATTGTTTACAGAGCCATTACGTGATTATTTGTGATTTTTTTATTTGTTTACATTTTATAATGATTCTTGTTTTGAAGCGTATATATCCAGGGACGATTAAGACATGGGCCAACTGGGCCTGTGTCCAGGGCTCCGTCTCGTTTTCGACTAAGCTTTAATAAGATCATAATTCGAATAATTTCAACGGTCAAATGTTATTTCCGGTTGTATTTTCCAAAAAACTGGGAATCTGGGACGATATGTAAACTGACTACATGTGATAACCGTTGTCTACGTATATGCCTTCAACCAAACACCATCATTACTCAAAAAGTGGCAGTCGGTCCAAGCTATAGCAAATCAAGCACATTTGTTTTGGGTTATCGTTCGTACGAGTATTTGACAACGTATGCTATGTACAGTCTATTTTTAAGGGTAATAGGTGGTGCCTACTTTTGGGTACGGGCCCAGGGCCTCAAGATGTCCAAAGACGTCCCTGTATATTTCCATCCCTTTTTAGAATTACCATTTTGCCCGCAAGTAATTCGTGTATCCCTGATGCAATGTTAAAAAAATGTATCAAGCTACACTTACTATTTATTAATTCTGGGTTAACAGTTGAAAATTTTTATAAAATCATTACACTTTTATTTAAATACATGTTATAATAAAAAAAATAATTAATTAAATTAAGGTTATACACATTTAACTCTTCTTTACACTTATTTTTCCCCTCTTATTTTTTTCAAAAATTAAACATTAGCAAAATATTGGATATATGCTACGGCAAATGTATGTATTATCTGAAGATAACGTTTTAAATGCGGTTCTATACTGCTTGGAGAAAAAAAAAAAGTTCGACGTAGTCACCAAAATTAATCTTTATTATGATTCATGACAATGTTGAATTAAAAGGATACTTAAAAATTCCTGAAATATAAACCTACGTGAAAACTACAGAGTTTGAAATATTTTTCGACAGAACTATCTTTAACAAAAATACTTTCAAAATAATGTGTATGAAAAAATAATTTGCATATTCGAAAGCACATCTTTTTTTTTGAGATCTAAAAAAAAATCCATTTAATTTTATTAGTTTGCAAGACATGACAGAAATTCCTGAACTAATATTGAATAATAGTTAAAAAAATGGTATTCATTACCTACAGTAACCTCTTTTTGTCTTTACAATATAATTAATTAGTTTACATCACCCTTTTTTCACATTTTTTTCCAATGAAACTTAGTTTAATAAAAATCGTAATCCATCGATTGACAGAGAAATCCAAAATAATTTATTTATAAAGTCAGGTAGTCTCCTTCCTATACGAATGTTTGCTCTTCATTCTAAACAAGCGCTCTTTCACCCCCTAGAAGTTTATTTTGAGTTTTAAATTCTGAGATGACTGAAAATGACTGAGTAAAAATTCTTCTACACGTGCGTTGTGGGTAGAGTGGCGAATAAAAAAGAGGCGAGAAAGAAGAACATAATAAAGAAAAGCGGGGAAAAAATGAAATCAAAAGTAAAAAAGTTAGGCAGCTTTTCACTTTTTCTTCTTTATCAAGCTCAGTCTAAAAGCGAAAGTAGGTTTAAACCACTAAGAGCTCCGTGTATAAATATACTTATATAAAAAATCTGTCAAGATAGTAAAAAATAAGAAAAGAAAGAATATATATATATATAAAGAAGGGGAGACCTATTTTCTAACCTGTAGAAGAATGATTTTTTCTATAAGATAAAACCACGCAGAGGGGGAAAAAATGACGACGCCACAAGACACTAACGAGAGAGAAAAAAAAGAAAAACGTTCTCTAACGGGACAACGTAACTGCGCACTCGTAAAAAAAACCTTTACGTCGTGACAAGTCTGTAAAAAAAAATATCCAAGCCAAATAAATAATGAAAAAAAAAAAAGCTATCTATCCCACGAAGCAAGTCGGAGTTAAGTCTTGAGAGCATTAGTCCTTGACCTAAATTGTGGCAAAAGCTGGGGCCCGGTCGAGGGGCAACTTAGAGGCACTTTTCAAGGAGTCTGATAACCCAGATCCGGGCCCCCAACTCGCATTTATATGGGAAAAATAGGATTGGGAGGGCAGAGCGGAAACAGATAAGGGGGCATTTTTTTACACAGCCTGTGTCTATATGGAAGTATAGGGTGTGTGAAGATATTCTATACCAACCTGAAAGACGTTTCTAATTCTTGGTTCCGCTGTGGGGAACACCGTATCGCCCCTCTGGGTTCCCGTTGCTCCGTTCTGAACACTTTAAAAATCGCTTAATTCGACTAATCTGCTGTAATAACGAAACGAAATGGAAATTTTTCGCAAAAAGTTTGGAAACAAGGTTGCAGTTACGTTACTTTCAAGATTCGTTTCACTTTTTGACGTCAGGAACACTTACAAAAAAAGAAATGAGTTCCACAGTGGCATGGAAATATAAAAATATAAATTATCTTAAAAGTGGTACGAAAATATTTCATACCCCTTTATACACCGATTTATCATAAATATGAAAAAAAAATCATTTAAAAATTTGCTTTTATGCCATACATGGTATGCAACTCAATTCTAAGCAAGTATGCATTTTGTAACTTTTTTGAATAATAATGATACAGAATTTTGTTGATTAATGAAAATCTTTTATTAATCGATTAATGCCAAAGTTTTCCTATAGTGATTCATTTGTTTGTAGTATGTTATAATAAAATAATGCGAGAAAGTGGCAGAAAAAAGAAACAAAATTATTATGGTAACATTAACAAATGTTTAGTGAAGGAAATTATTTCACGGATAATAATTATCTTTTTCAATGTTTATTAATTTCACCCAAATCCTGTTCATTATTAAACATTTTAAAAGTCAATCTGGAATCAGCATAGTAATTAATTTTTTAATCATTAAAATTTCTGATATTTATTTTTATTAATATTAATCATTATTTTCTGATATTTTTATTGATATTATTTATTATTTAATAATTTTTATTTTTTCCATTTGAACATTTTAACAGTCGAGAAATTTTTTTTTAAAAAAATTAGTTTATTGCTGATTTTCACAGTTTACATATTGGACAAAACAAGTACAGTATTCCCAAGGGTAATTTCTACAAGTATTTTTTAAGCTGAAATAAGTCAGAAATAGTAAAATTTAAGGGATTAAATTTATAACGAAAGAGATGTTTTAAAAGATAAGCAAACAAGATATCGTTACATTTCCGGCAATTTATTTTTAAAAAAATTTAATTGCGTTAAAAATGATAAACATGATTAATTAATTAAATTATTAGAAATTTTAATTTTATTTAATAGTAACTTATTATTAAAGTTAATTTATTTAAAACTTTCAGAATTAAATTTTTCATTGTTATATATTACCGATCTACTATAGGAACTATTAAATCAATATTTTTTTTATCAGTAAAAATAATTTAAAAAAAAATACTTTTTTTTTCGAAAACTGTTTTTAGTCACTAATCTTCAAGCTGCACTTTTAATAAAATAAGATTTTTTGGAACTTCATATTAGAGAGACCGTGAGCTTACTTAAAAAAACATTTTTTGAAAATATGTAAAGATATCATCAATTCCAAATTGATTTCATCGTGAAATTTTCATTAGAAAAGAGCGCCTATCATTTTTGAACTCATTGAAAATGAATAAATGAAAATTGAAAAATACGAGATGAATGAATGAATGAAAAATAAAAAAGGGGAAAATATAACTTTTTTTGTAGCTTCCATTAGTGTATTTTAAAACGAAAAATATAAACATGTATTTATTTATATGAGACTCCATGAAAATGCCAACCAATGAAAGTAATTTTAAATTTCGGTCTTGTGTAAACATTTCTATGTGACGTGATTTAATAATTTCATAAAAAGTTTATTTCAATTTATCTATGTATTATCTGCATACCTATTTAAAGTTTCATGTAACAACATTTATGTTTACTGGCGTTCATATAACTCTTTCCTTTGAAAAAAACAAAATACACATATTGGATACTTATTTTTAGTACGTATAAAATCTGAAATAAACATCATGTTTACACTGCCTATTTAATAATATATTTACTGACTAATCCACAGCAATTCTTGACCTTAAAATATTTAATCAGTAAACTGGATTTATATGCTTTAACAATTTTAATTTTAAATGATTTATATGCCTTCGTAACTTTCTATATATCCATCATATTAAGTTCACTACTTTAATATGCATATTTTTAGAAATAATTCATTAATTCAAAAATTTATACAATAATGCATCATTTTTTAAAATTCTTTTTTCCTAAACATTCAATTTTAGAAAAAGGCAATGAATAAAGTATTTGAACAGCTTTTTTGTAATATCATCATTATTTTTGAATATATCTAAGGAGCTTTGATATATTTCTTTAGTTAAAAGCTAGCTTCTCTCCTTTATTAACTTTTAACCCTCTTTTGACCATGAATTTTATTTAAAAAAAAATCAAACGAAATTCCTAATAAGACAGAAGTTATGGACTTCAGAAGTATTTTACATTATTTTATAGGCGATGAACATTTTAAAATTAAGTTTAAAAAGCTACTCGAAACAAAAGTAATTTGTATCGTTTCAGAGAACAAAAGCTAAAAATAAAATCCAAAAGGACTAAGCAGTCTCTCGGGAGAGGACTTCATGTTGAATTCGACATCGCGATGAAACATGTTACTTTATGCCAGTGAGATAAGATCTTAAATCTGTGAAGAAGAAAAATTGCTGACGAAGCATGTTTTCTTGTAAGACGAAATTTCTTGTTGCGCAGAAAGAAAAACCGTGACAAGAATAACATCTGTACAAATGAGATACATTACATAATGCGACAAGACCTATCTAGAAGTAAATTAATACCTTATTTTGATGTGTGTGGTATAATCAGATACTCAAGACTTGCTGATTTGTACACAACTGAATGTAAAATAAATTACTGCACATCTTGAAAATAAAATGAAGTATAATTTTTCATACATGGAGTCATTTACATTTTTTCATTAATTTAAAAAATATTCCATCAATCAATCTATGTCCCTACAGAGAATAAAATGTGATTATATTTTTTAATAATTCTATCAGATTTTTTTAAAAATCCTTTAAGAGATTTTTGAGTTTAGTGAAAGCTTTTGAGTCATATCCGAATTATTTAGAAAATGTTTTATAAAAATAAAAACGTTTAACTCAATTATTATGTAATTCACCACAATAAAATTTTCAATTATGTCAGTTACAAATATATTTATACATATATTTAGTCATACAAAAAATAACTATTTTTTTTTCAAGTTTTGAAGTTTCCAGTTAATGTGGTGCAACTTTTTCTCCTATGCAGAAAATGGTTTATTACAATTAAAATAGGTTATTATGGTTTACTACAATTACAATGGTTTATTACAATCAAACAATCAACATCAAATTGTTATTTTTGAATTAATTTTTCTGTTGCTAGAAAGAAAATATGCAAATAACATAATTTTTGAGCATAAAATTCTGAAGGATTTCTTGATTTCAGAATTTTTAAAAAATATGTGATAAATAATTTAAACATCGAAAATACTTTAGTTGTTCATGCAGTCATATTGTTTTCTTTCATATCTTAGTATTTTTTTAAACTTAAATTTGCTCATTTAAATAATCTTTATGTGAACAGAGAGATTGAAAAAAATAAATAAATAAATAAACAAGTGTAACATGCTGGGTGTTTATGTGTGATAAATAATAAAAGAAAACAAAAACAAATAAAAATGCATTTAAACAGAAACGTACATAGAAATTCAACTAATTTATTGTGCTGAAAGAAATACATTTCATAAGTGAATTCAAACACATACATAGAAAAGATAAAAATAAATATACATATATAATAGGCAGAATAAAATAGCAAGCACAAAATAAAGAATAAAGATGCATGCAAAATGATAAGTTAAATCATGCTTAAAGCAAAAACATTTTAAAAAGCATTCATTAAATTCTTACATCGTAGGGGAGTAGAAAAGAGAAAAGAAAAATGTAATTTATAAAAAAACATCTTAAGGAAATATAATTTTAAACCTTTTAAAAAGCTTAAAAAAGAAGATTCATTGTTAACTTTTTTTTTTTGCTGGAGGGAAAGTGCAGGGTATAATGAGCTACATGCGTGCAGATATAATAAAATTTTAAAATAATTCTCATTCTTAATTATATTTATTTAATATGAAAAAAATATTCTCAAGATTGAATCAAATTATATAACTCGTATTGCATCCACACGATGTTAATTTTTTCGTTTACCACTTACTTTTTGTATGATTATGAGAGATTTAAATTAATACTAATCTAAAACACCACCAAACAAATTAATACATGAAACTGGAATTTGTTACAAAGTAAATCTCATTCGAAAAATCTTTAAAATATTAAATATTTTCTGATAAATATTTTGCATGCATATAAACAAGCATTCAAAAAGAGTAAATTGACATGTATTTTTCATTGAGAGGAAAAATATACGTACTTCAAAGAATTTCTACAATATGTAAAGGCATTTTAAATCTGTAATATTTATTAATAATATATATATATATATTATATTACATTACACACAAGAAATTAAGAAGGAAATAGTTTTGTTTAAACAAAACAGATTAGATGCCCAATGAATTATATTTGTTTTAAACCATAGAACAACAAAAAAAGCACTTCAAATTTTTGAAAAAGGGTTACCAAAATACGATCTTTGGCCGTATTTCCGTTTTAATACTCTAAACAATAACCTGAATTACATTAAATGCGATTTTGTCGTAATTTTATTGTTTTAAGAACAAGTAAAGAAGTTGAGAACAACGGAGCAATTAAAAATACGAGAATCGTACACTAAAAACATATACCCTTTCGGTAAATTATACAAAATACGAATAACAATGTAGATGAAAATAAAGCAGATAATTTTAGAGAAATAAATTTATAGTGTATCATGTAGAAAAACTACTGATAATTAAACCACCAGCGTTTACATCATTTATTTTTCTGTGTTTTGCAAAAAAGAATAATTAACAATAATGTTAATATTTTTAGTTTTAATAATGAATTAAAATTAACGATTTTAAAAGCTAATATTTTATTTTAATTAATAAATTTATTTTATTAATAAATAATTTAATTTATTTTATTTAATAAATAATTATTAAAATCCATTAATTTTTAAAATCAGTAATTAATATTATTAAATGGATAGATAATTACTAAAATTTAGAAATAATAAGAATTAATAAAGTATAAAATAAATATATTTTTATAAATAATTTATATAATAAAGCATTTTTATATACAAAATATTTCTCCAGATGTTGCTACGGAAAGCATTTTAAACTCATCCACAAACTTTGAATATTCCAATATAGATGAAATTAAAAAAAAATCTTATATATAAGAGGAGGAGAGAGGATAAAATATTAGATAAGGGAAATAAATATGTAACCGAGAAATATTTTCCGGTGATTTATGTGGGAATAAATAAAAAGAAATGATTCTATAGAATGGACATATAAACTCTTAAAGTAGCAATAAATGTGTTAAATATCTAATTATTTTTAAGTACAATTACAGAATTTTTATAATTGTATCCATTTTTTTTTCCGTTTAAATCGGAATACATTAAATAGTCATACATTCCAAGCTATCAGCACATAACGATGAAGCCAATTCTAAATTACAGGTTTGCGTCTTTTAACAGTCTACCAACGAGTCAATCGCATAAATTAATACATTTATAAGAAAAAAAATCGAATACTCCAGAGGTTTAAAAAGAAAAAGCTGGGTAAAAAAACACCTCTAATAAAAACATACGTTATAGAGGTAATACTCAAAATATGGGTATTTAAGATACGCGTTTTGATTTACTACATAGAAGGAAACAACAGCACACGTCAAAAGGGCAGTTAATGCCCCAGAGCAACTTGTGGCAACAGCATATAATGAGGAGTTTTCTCTAATAGTATCATATTTCAAGAAAAGTAGAGGAAAAAATCCGGTAAAGAAAATCATAAATAGAAAAATAAAAAGAAATAAACGACTCAATTGCTCAAACTGAACTTGTGGTACCTGAGGAACATTCATAGATTTGTTCGAACTACAATTTAGGGTTCCAACTTTGTGGCTGCAGATAGAACTAACCACAGTCTACAATTTGAGCAAATTGCCTCTAATCATAGACCTTCAACAATCCTACAATAAATATGAGGTCCTTAGTAATTTTAGCATGACGGAATACTCTCTCTTAATATTCTACAGAAATTATTTTGGTTTGTTTATATATTCTTTTTTCAAACGTTTTTTTTTTTTTTTTTTAAATATTTTTAACTCTCTATATAAGCATGTATTCTTTTCTTAATACTAAATATATCTCTAACAAAATATTTTTTTGCAAGGGATTTATAACATGAGTCATTTTGTATCAGTATACACAAAAACGATTCTTTGTAATATCTTCAGATGAATATTTTTGCACCAATCATTTTTATAACGTTTTAGAAAATGTTTATCTGATTCTTCTGTACCCCTGCAAACGAAAATGATAAAACAAATACTTTAAAAGAAAATTATTGTATATATTTTTGGATGCAATTCTTTCTAAGCGTTGAGATACTGATTCAGCCCGTTAAAGAAAATATTAAACAAGATTAAAAAAGATCCAATTATATAATTTAAGCCTAGGTTTAGTTGTAATGTATTTAGCAAATTCTATTTACATAAAACTATATTTGACACTTCAGAATGTTCAAAGTGAGTAAGGAACAGTGGTGCACACAAGGGGGGTCCTAGGGGTCCGGACCCCCCAAAGCACTTGATTCCCCCCGATTTATTATAATTCTAAGTATATAGTACATAAAATTTAATTAAGTATTTGTTATTAATGAATAATTCTATTAATTAATGCTAATTATTTATTCAAAAATTAGTTTTTTACTGTGTTTTGTTTCCGAAAATTGACAAAATCAAAAGGAGCATGATACAAGAATGGTGGACTTTCGACCCTAAACACACACACCCTGAAAAATTCCTGTGTGCGCTACTGGTAAGGAATAAGTATACTTTTTTTTACAATTCATTAACAGGATAGTAAAATTAATTTTAATTTTATCAAAAATTCTTTTTTCGTATTCGAAAATTCGCATATTCTTATGTCTTTTTTAAATGCATTCAAGTTGTGCGATGCATTTATGTATTACTTGTTAAAATGTATTTTTTTTACTCCCAAAGACACCACATCTTAATAAATGAATCAGTAAATATTTTATTAGTTGTAGAACATATTTTTCAAAAGTGATCAAGAAACAATTAACCTAACTAAGGAAAATTATACAAAATGGTTTGATATAATAATATTTTTTAAATTATTTTATTTTTTCCAAAAACTATGTTATAAATTTAAAGTGTGAAGCATCGTGCATAATAATCTATCAAGATTCAAAAATAATTATCAGTATTTATATGTGATCCTGTGAAAATTTTGATCAATGTAATGCATCAAGAAATTGACACGAATAAATCGTATGCCGATTTTTTACAAGACAAAGAATGAAAAGTTTTAAAATATAAAAAAATCAAATCAGTTACAAGTAAAATAATTGAAAATCTTCTAAATAAACAAAATGATGCTAGAATTTCAAAAAAAAAAAAAAAAAAAAACCCTCTAGTAGGTATTTTCTTTTATAAAAAAACATACATAGAAATTTAAGAAACATATGTAACTTTCAGAAAATGTGTTTCAAAATATTTAAATATTTATATATACTTAAATATATAAAAAAATTCAAAATATTTTTGAAATTTCTTGAAATACAGCGAGACACGCAAACAAAATCGGATGCTTCATAGTATATAAAATCACATATTTTTACTTCAAAATCCCTATCGCTAAAAAAAATTATTATATTGTCCTCATGCAAATTATATAATTAAACTCAAGTTTTTATATATTTTTTAATATGACATGATGGAAAAAAATAAAAATTCCTCACTACATGATTTAAAAAGAATATACAAAATTCATAAATATAAAAAATAAAAAAACCCTTTTTTTTATCTTTTTCTTCCACTATATTAAGATACTTGAATACATGTCTCCCACTAGATTAAGATACTTGAATACATATCTCCCACTAGATTAAGATACTTGAATACATGTCTCCCACTAGATTAAGATACTTGAATACATGTCTCCCACTAGATTAAATATTTTTAATTTGGTGCTAGATATAGTTCAATGAAATTCTATTTACAAATATTTTAATTTTCAATTGCGTCTCTCAAATTTTATTCCGTGAGTTATAACATTGAATTTATTTTTGTCTATAACATAACCAAGTTCATTAAAAAAAAATTTTAAAGTTTATTTTCTTAAATATTATCACGAGGGAGCTTCTTTGTATTTTATAATCATAAAATACTGCATGTTATAAGGATATTTATTAAATGCAGCTGTTGTGGTATTTGTACCTACCCTATATGGAAATAACTGAAACGCAATCACTCAAGATGTCTATTAAAGATCATACAAAATGTCGATAAGTTATCTCAAGTTGGTGGTTACATAAATATGTTACTGTTGATAAAGTACAACGAACTCAAAGCCTCTCAACGGTCAAAATCAATAAATAGATAGTATGCAACGGAAAATTTTTCTCTTTGTACAATTAACACATCTGTGAAAAAGTTGGTATCAGATTTCTACGTATGGCAATCTTAAAATAGATAATTTTTACTGGCAGGATTGTTCCTTGTCAAAAGGGTTGCATACGTTATAATTTTGGATTATCTTAACATAATTTTTGCCAGTTCATTTTTGATAATTATGTTAAAAATCTCACAGAAGAAGGGAAAAAATTCATATAACAATGGCTTAAAACCGCTTCTAATTAACTATTTTTATACCACACAGTTCAAATGAATAATAAAAAAAGTAAGAACGTTAAAAAAAAATATTTATTTTGAGTGTAATATTAAAAAATGCGATATAAAATTTGGTCAAATTAAATATGACTTTTTTTTCTTTCCGTAGCTTAAAAATGCATAGATGAGTACAAAAATTTTCAATAATCAATAACATAAATAAAAGCTTTATCTATTAGAATTTAATTACTTCACTTATATATATATATATAGTACACAATCAAAAAGTTAAAAAAATATTATTTTTTAAAATTTCTCCAATAAAAAACATCAAGTTTATATTAGGGAAAGGGGGATATCAAAGACTACCGCTAAGAAAATGAATTTTGTGTTAACTCTAACGCATGCTGGTATTTTAAAAATATGTAAAGAGTGCTGACAGAGAATCAAAATAAATAACCAAAGAATTTATTAAAGCAAAAAAGGCACTTAAGATTCATTTTAAATAAAACTAAAATACTTCTGAAGCCTAGCAACATATCCTTATTCTTAAAATTTGTTATTACCTAATAGAAACAAGAATACCTTATTTATATTAATGAAAATGTTAAGAATTTCAAATTCAATAACACCACGCCAATTCATAATTTCTTGACTTAATTTCTAATTTTCAATGTGAAATTGAAAAAAATAAAATTGAATTAAATGAATATGCGAGTCCTAAGATGATTAATGATAAATAACCATACATGGAATAACAATCAGAAAATTTAAAATAAGAAGTGGGGAAAAAGATAGCAATGCGAAATTTTTGAAAATAAATATTTCGAGTTTATCACTTTCCATACATTTAGCGAAAAGATTACATATAAATCACAATATTTCAGAGTGATTTATAGGTAGATGGGGTAAGAATATTCGATCGGCATTAGATTATTAGTTTAGAACACTTATATATATCTTTGAAGTTATATATATTTCTTTTCCAAGAGAATATTTTAAAAAATTAATTAGGAATGAAGGGGAAATTTTAATTTTTTTACTATAGAATTTTAGATAAGAATTAAAAATTATTTAAGATCAGTTAAGAAATTTTATTCACATATTTATTATGACTGCGCATTTTTATGGATTCAGTTTAAACAAAAATATCAAGTATTTAAAAAGAAAGAAAATATTTACAATAGAAAGCTGAAAATACATTATCAGATGAATTTTCGAAGCAATTTTGAAAGCATATCACCTATATATGATGTGAATAATAATAATGACGAGTTGCAATTCGGAGGTATTAACCCTAATTATATTTACAGCCGGAGAAATCACTTAACTTTAAAATAAAATTATCTAACATGTTGTATTCTAAAACTGTAAAAACACCAATTTGGGTTAGAGATGCAGGTAAGTCATTAATTTACAACAAATGCTTACATGCATCAAGGTATTTAAGAACAATATATTGTCTCACAAAAAAATATTTTCATTTATAACAGTGAAGCTTAGTATATCTCATTTCTCACTTTTTGACACATGCATAAAAAAAACCACAATTCTCTCTCTCTCATCATCCATATTTTAATTCTTTTTAATTATTTCAGATTCGTGGATTGGTTGGTTTACATTTCGGGCACCGAATTCTGTTTGGACATATTGTGCTAAGTAAATGGTGAAAAGATGACTCACTTTATAAATTGTAATAATTAATAAATCTTGATTTTGTACGTTGCATAAAAAGTTATTAAAACTAAATACATTTTGTTAAAATAAAACCGTCGCGTAAAAATATTTGGTTTAGAATTTCCACAACCAGAACACTATTGTATATAAGTGTGAGATTTGAAATATACTTAATATTTCAGAAATTATCAAACGGTTACGGATTCAAGCATACTAATAAAAGTAAAAACTATTACAGGATTACAAGTATGATTTTTAATAAACTAGAAATGGATGTAGAGATATGATTCATGAAACAGTAAAAAAAAGAAAGAAAAAAAGAAAGACAGAGAAAAAAAAAACGCCTACACCTTACAGTGAAAGGAAGGAAATGAATCAACTACATAGATTAACGTTTAGATTAAGGATAAGTGTTCTACGAAACGGTGTACAATATCAGGCCGCCAATTCGTGTCGTGTCAGCAGTTGTCACACATTTTTTCTCTTTTTGGAACAGAAAAACAGAGTCATAAATTCGGAATTGCTTCTTATAATTTTCATTCACTAATCGACATTTACTTGCTCTTTAGCAAATATTCATAATAGGTAAACCATTTTTTCCCACTAAGTAGAGAAATTATTAAATTTTTTATCGTTTGATAAAAAATTTAATCGTTTGGGAAAGCCCAAAGCAGAAAAAAAAATAATAACAGGACTCACACACAAAGTACAATTTTTTTCTGATATTAAAAATCGGATATATAAATTTTATTAGACAAGGAATACCTACTAAATAATTCAATATGCTTAATTTAAATCTTTATTAATTAAATATTAATTATTTAACACTTTAAAATAGTAGAATATAAATATAAGGTATAAATTCTTAATTCGTTTTTAAGGTACAAAGTAATTGATACATTACAAAAAATTAGGCCATTTATAATTTATTGTTATTACTCAGATTTTAAAAATTATTGAATAAAAACTTTGACGAACTAAATTCTTTAAGTTAGCGAAATTAATAAGATGCTGGTGAAACTTTAATTGCGTGTTGTAAGTAAATATTAAAAAAAGAGCGAAGTTAATATGAATTGGTAATTTTTACAAGATAATAAGAACTTAAAATCAAAGCCTTTATACATTTTGGTAATCATTCAATAAAAATGGAAACTTTTGACAAACAATTTTTAAAAAAATTGTTGAGAATTAATTAAGTTAACGAAAAGGCGCGAAAAGGAGTATCAAATCGCAAAAACAAAAATAAAGTTATATATAAGCAGAAGATTATTTTAAAACGTAAAATTTGTTTAAATTGAAATATATTTAGAGAATTGCTTTTCAAATTTTACAATTGTGTGATAATAATAAGATTATTATTGTTTTGTAAGAGGATGTTTACAAAATATATGAAGACGTATCTATGAAAAATAAAATAAATTTATTGATTTAAACAGAAGGTTTTCATAATTTGAATTTTTTAATCTTATTAAAATAATCAATTTTTGTTTTATCAAAATGTCTTTCCAAATTCTTTAATTTATTCCTTAATGATATACAGCATAAAAGTGAATCATATAATGGGGGATAAAATGTAATATATAAGAGGCTTAATAATTATTTATAGAGATACTAAAATAGAACATTGTCGACAATTTACAGTTAAATTTAATGCAATATTTCCATACTTAACACGTACAAGTATTCTAAATTTTAATGAATTCATGACGTATTGTTTATGATTTATTGTTTTGGATTAAATAATTTAAACTTAATATTAAATAGAAAGGTTCAAAGTAGTGTTTTGAAATATCTCTTGTTATTAAATAACCTTTTTATATCTTTCGGTAAATAACTTTTGAAAAAAAAAAGCAACATTTACCGAAATTAAAGACTGCAGTAACCTGATTACTGTAAGACATGATATTATAATAAGTTGTTTACGTTAATTTTTAGATATAAGAAAATAAAGAGGTAATAAAATAATTACTGCTAGATTAACGAATCAAATACCATTTAATTTTTTTCTAGAAGACTCATGTTTTCTTCATTATTTTCATGCACATACAGTAAATATATCAATATAGCAATAACAATATTACTAGGTCATTAGCATACACTACTTCCCTCCCCCCACAAGTAGTCCTCAGAAAATTTGATACAGAATAAAATATATATATATGTATATATATTAAAAATTATTGCTACGAATATTAAAAATTTTAAATTATTTATTCAATTCTAATAATTTAATTCGAAATATGGTATAAAATGAATCAAATAACTTAATATGTTCTCGGAAGACTCACCTCCTTCTCCACCTTTTTCAATGCCCTTTTTCGCACCAAAACAATATACAGTAACGTTATTAAGCTATTTACATTAAGGTGATCATAAGTATTACACCATTTTTTTCCACGGGGGGGTTAGACCCCTCTCTCCGTCCAAAAAATAAATACTCAAAAAAGAACAAGTTGAAACTTTTTCCACAGTAAATTATTACCGCTTTATTTTCTTGCTCTGTTATGATAAATTCTGTATTACAAAAATAAGTTAAGTTTTAATGTACTTTCGATTTAGTTTCCATTAAAAATAATTGAAATCTCAAAAAATAATTTGCAGGGAGATTTTTAATTTATGTTATTGATCATGATTTAAATTTCCTTTTGACAAAGCACAATCATCTCGATTTTCAATAAATCTTTGAATAGTAGAATATCTTAAGTAAATAATTTAAATGTTATGTTTTTTAAATAATTAGTCATAAAAATTAAATTAATTAGCTAAAGTATATAGTACAACGGTTAAGAGAAATCACAAAAAACTATCCATTCAATTTAAATCTGATTTCAATTTCAGAAACGATCATAATTTTTTATTTATTTAATTTTTTCTTCTTCCGTCTCTTAGGAGCATCTCAAGTAAACATTTTCTGAAATAGAGAAGATTTAACGTAAAAAACCTTTTTATTCTCAAAATCTTATGAGCTAACTTTCTAGTAGTTTGGTAACGCAACTTAAAACTTTTCAACAAAATACTATCTAAAAATCACCAGTTATTTTAATTGAAAAAAGACCACATAAAATTTAAATTAATGCAAATCGAAAGAATAAATTGTGTATATATTTTCAAAGTGTTTTTTTTTTCTTCTTTGGAAACTATATACACACACACGAAGCAAAGATAACTTGAGCAAAATTCCAGATAAAACTGCAAGTGCTAATGAGAAACCGCAAATGACACGTAGTGTCGAAATACTTCGCCAGAGGGCGCAAGTGTATTCCCCCTTCTTTGATATTAAATGCATATTGCTCAATGTAGCTTGAATTATTTGTTGAAAACATGTCCTTCACTTATTTTTATTGCGCTTTCAAAAGAAATAATTATAATTTGTCTATTATCAAATTATATTAATTTCTCAAAAAGACATATATATATATATAGACAATTGTTCTTTCATTAAATAATTCAAGTACTTGTATGGAGAAATCACATTTGTAGATATTTGTTCCTTGCATGCATGCAATTATCTAACCTTTTGTAAAGATTCAATAATATTTGCGTTGCAAATAAAATTTGAATTATTTAGAAATGTAACAAATTTTAGTTAGTACATCTAATGTTTTTTCTCCCTTTTTTTTACTCTAGTTACATTTTGAAATAATTTGGAAAGTACTAACTTCTACTAAGAACAAAATTTTTAAGCACAAGAAATTTTTTCAGCACTGAAATCTGACATTGAAAGAAGAAAACAGTTGAAATAAGATAAACAGTGAATCGCAAAGTTTTTAAACAAAAGTCTCATCATTTATAAATCTAACTTCTATTTTGCTTTTGTAAATTGAATTTAGTAAAAAAATCATGAATAAATTTAATTTTTTACGACTTTAATAAAGTTACACGAGGAGATATATAATTATATTTAATATAATAATTTTATTTTACAAGGATTTTTAAAAATATTTTGTAACTTTTTTTTTTTTAGAATTTAAGTAAGTAACCGTCCAAACTTATCAAGGAAAAAATAGCAGAGCTTAGAATTTGAATTAAGAAATCGAACACTAACTATTTATCATCCTAAATAAAATTTATGATACAGAAATTTTTTGAAAACTTTAATTGCTTACTAAGAACTATAAAATACTGTATTAAAAAAAACGAAAATGTTCTTGCGAACCGTTTATTTAAGAGAATAAAGCTTGAAATATTCATATTATTTACTTGAATTACGCATTCTTTCACCATATCCAATACAAATGAGACATTCACTTTTTGTCTGAGTTAAGAATTTTGCAATCGGGCCAACAAAAAGTAATCCAAAATAAAATGAGCAAAATAATAATTATTCACTCGAAGTATGTTTTTCAACAATAATGATCAAATTAGGGTGATTTATCACTTTTTCAAAAAATATTTCGACTGAGAGGACTATTTTGAGACTTGATGTTACGTAACTTTGCGTTTTTAATTTGTTGCATCAATACTTCCTCACTATAATGTATCTAAAGCCACAAATTCAAAACGAAATAAAAGTCTCAAACATGAGAACAATGAAATTAATCAATTTTGTTGATAATGCGACATGTGATGAATAACTTTTCCGATTCTTCTTGAAATGTTTAGAACTGCAGAAAAAAACCAGCCCCTATTTTTACAACTGCTTCTCAATAGCTATTTGATCACACATTAGTAATGTCAATCTTGGATTATATCTAATGAAAAAAACAATTAAAACTCATAATTATCTTCAAATTAGAACCACCTTCAACCAAGAATTTGATTCAATCGCAGCAATGATAAAATCTAACTCTCGGTGAATCATTACTACCACTTGTTTTGCGTAGTTGCAAACAAGAGTAACATACAAATTATTTCCCTCACTACTGCGCAGTTAAAAGAGCGGGAATTACAACACTTTATCGCCTATATCGCATCTTCACTATTCAGTAGGAGCATTCTAAAATAACCTTCGTAGTAACCTTCAAGATCACAACGCGATTTCCCTTTCCAAAACCTTCGAAAAAACTCTCAATTCCTCGTGTGCTGGTATCCAAAAATGGGTCATTGTCAATTTTTTTTAAGAGGTGGGGTTGGGTCTCAGACTCACAGAAAAAGCAACTCCCCCTTTTATCAGTACCTGTAGGAAGTGTGCTTTTGAGAAGCATTAAAAAAAATCTGGGTGATAATAGTATAATAAAAGAAGAGTTGAGTTTGTTTGCTTTTCCCAGGAAGTTCGGGGTACTCAAATGGGACTCAGCGGTTTGTTTATGGCATGAAACAATGGCCTCTGAAATATTCCGTTGTAGTAAAGTTAGCTGACTTTACCACGTTTCAAGTAACTTGTATTATACATTTATAACACACACACACATATATAATTACATAGTTTGCAAAGATTTCTTTGGTTTTACCTTATCTGTGAGAGATAACAGAGAGACATAAATTCCATTAATTTCTCATAGCTTTTAGATTTTGAAGTATGCTTTAAAGATAAAAATAAATATTTTTCAAAGAAAATATATTCACTATCATTTCTGAATTTTCACAAAGAGTAGTATTTTATTTTATTTTAATTGTAATATTCTCTATTAATTTCTGAGAGATTTGGAGTTGAAATAATTTCAGAATTCTTTTAGTATTTTTTCTCTCAAGTAGTTATTTTTGGTGAAGTGTTAAATTTGAAAGGGTAAATGCAAAAAAAACAACAACACTGAAACTGATTCTTTAATTTAAAAAAGAAGATATAATTTTATGTGAAATGTAAATAAGAGCTATAGCTATTAAAAATTTGAATTTTATAAAGGGAAAATTCACAAAACTCTAAAAGTAAATTTAAACTAAAGTTTGAAATTTCTAAAATATTCTTTTTCTTTCAGTTTTTGAAACTATTGATTGATTAAGTTAAAAGTAATAGATTATGCATCATCATTAAGCAGAAAAGTTATATCCAACAGCTGAAAATAACAAAATGTTAAGCTTGTACAGTTTTTTTTTTTTCATTTCTAAAATTTACAAAATTATTTATATTTACTTATTTCTCTGTTTATTAATTTTTAGATTCATTCAAATTCGATCGATCACTTTTGTGGAATTATGTTTTGAAATTCATATTTTTATCACTACAAAATACTGACAGATATAAATTATGCTGTTCAATTATCTAAAAATAATTAATACATTGTCTATAATTCTTAAATTACAAAAGCGCCTTTTGTTATTTTTAATTAAAAAGTTATTACTGATATTTAAACAAATTCACATTACGGAAACTTCAAGAAGTCAGAATTTGACATCAATTTAAGTATAAAAATGTTCAAAATAAAATGAATTTATTTTAAAATAATTCACACCTTAATAAATTTTTCAAAATGTTTTTGAAGAATGTAGAATTAGGGTTAAATTAAAAGAACAAAATTAATCATTAAAGCTATCTTTCTGTGCACGTGTAACATCAGGAGTTGTTGCACTATTTTAAACCTCGCACGGTATCGATTATGTTTAAAAAGTAATTAGCAATTCCCCTAGAGGGCGCTAGTGTGTCGAGAATTTAAATATAAGAATTAAACAGCTTGATGATGGGATTCACGATTCTTGTTTTGAATTCGCCCATTCGCACCCAGTGCGTTACACAGAGCTGACATACTTCTCAGCTACAAAGACACATATAATTTTGCTTGTATTGAATAAAATTACCAAAATGTGAGATATATTTAATAAATTAATTTCAATCATTTAATCCATTTTTCAAATAATAAAATATCTAAATTTTATTTTATAAAAAACTGAACAATTAAAGGAAAAAGATAAATTTTAAAAATATTCATAATTCAGTCTTTTCTTTACACTTTGCATTTGTTTGAAATTGTAAAATATTTTGAGCAGTATCTTATGTTCTCACAATTATAAAACAAATATAACACTGCATTTAGAAGCTCATTTTACGTTATAAATACTTGGAGAAAAATTTGACAAAATAACAGAATAAATTAAATTTATATCAATATTTTTTTATAACGAGGTTGAAAAAATACCAGTTAAAGATATATATTTACCGAATTTATTACATTGTACTAATTTATTCCATATATTTATATTCAATTTGCAATGCTTTAAGAATTTTATACTTTCTTCTTACGCTAAAGTAGAAAAAAATTTTAGTGTCTACAGTAAGCTGACTATTGCACTTACGATCAAGGTCACAGTGAAAAGTTCGCCTCGCAAACACACAATGAAAAAGGAAATCACAATTCACTTCCTTTTTTTTAGACAAATAGTAGTTTTATATTTCTTTTATGAGACTGTTTTTTTTCCACAATCTGTTCAATCTTCACAATGTTTTCTGTGGATTAATACGATTCTGAGCAAAAAAATAACGAATTTCAACAAGGAAATATATTTTTCGACAAATGCACAATTTTAAGTAATTTTCCTTCTGTTTTCCATTATTTTTTCCCTTTATTGCTACTATTAATATTTGTCAAATAATGGATTTTTTTATGAGTTTTTTATAATTGAAACTTAAATGCTTAAAAAATAAGATGGTTATTAGGAAAGTTTTACAAAACCAAAAATATAGTAAGTTTTTAAGCATAGAAAAAAGAATGAAAATAAGCTTTTTAGAACTTTGAAAAAGAAATAATTTTTTTTTGCTAGCATAAGATAATTTAAAAATAAGAACGAAATGTTTCATGAGACGTTTTACAATATAGACAGGTCTTATTTTTTAAAAATATCTCATTGGGTTTCCGTTGAGCTGTTTTAGAAACGTTAAATAAAAGCTTCACAATACATAGAACAAAAATGCATGCGTAAGCATTAAAAATTCTATTTTAGGCAGTTTTGTACAGAATATACACTAATGTAGCCAGATATATTCAAGACTAACATTAAGATGAAACGCATGTAGATCAAACGCAAATATACTTATACATATTTGTTGATCAATTACATAATTTACAAAATTAACAAACAAAAACAATGGTATTTTAGTACTACAATAGTAATTACATTTAAAATTATTTTTTCCCTAGTGTTCCAATGCCACAATGATAAGCCAAACAGAAAATGGGGAATTTTCTCGTTGCTTAAAAAAAAAAGCGGAACAGTATTACTTTTGGCGAAATAAGCAGGGAAGAGTTTTCAAGCATTTATTATACACATTTTCAGATTTTATTTTAAACGAATAACAGTAAAGTACGAAATTTTGTCAACAATTATATTTTTGTTGCTTCATTCGGCGCTTTTGACGCTGAATCTAAAAAAATAAACACACATGTTTCTTCAAATAGTGATCGAATAAGCTACGATAATGCATGCAAAAATAAAAGTTCAATTCATTTTGAAAATAAACTTGTTTTCTTTGATATTGACAACGTCATTTTACGAATTATTTTTAAAATTTCGCTACGTTTGGAATCATCCGAAAAATGTAGTCATTCATAAAATGAGCCATGTAAACTACATGTATCTTTCCTGGATATCATAAATAACGAATATACTACACAACAAAAGATTTGTCTTATAGGTTTTAAAAAATCGATATTATACAAATATTTAAAAAAGTAGGTTTCGATTTAAATGCGTTTACCACAATTTAATTTATTATTTTTTTTAAGAACGAAAAACCAACACGCAAATTTTACAAGAATACATAATAATTAGTATAAAAATTCTTTATATTAGTAGTAAATAAGCCGTAATAATTTGCGTTTCACGATTATTAGTTAGCTTAATTAACGCTTTGCTAATCAGTAAATAACGTGCGAAAAAAACCTTGAAAAAAAACCCAGCATTTTTTCAAAATGGATATTTAGCAAGAAATTCTAATGACAAATGACGTCACCAGTACTTATCTTTATTGTTTCTATTTTTTAACGCTCAATCCTTCGTAAAAGTGACTCCACCCTTCTGTACAGTCTTAAGCCTAACACTAGTATCGATCCGACCACACCATTCCCCCTTTCCCCACCGTTAATTAAGAATTGCCTGATCTCATTGGATGCCTAGTGTCTCGCTTGCCGCATAAAATTTACCCTCGCCCCTATAGATTAATTGGGACGTTAATTTATGGGAAAAGAAATTTAAATTACGCAACCGCCGCGCTTTAAAACCGCGTGGTTTGAGTGGCATAGTAAACAAGACATCGCTATCTACAAAGAGCAGTTAAATTAAAATGTTTTAATGAGCACATTTTTTAATAAGCCAGAGAATAAAAGGAAGCATTAATTAGTAATTACGCAATGCGAGTGATGAGTAAAGAGAGTCAAGATTAAAATGCATGCTAATACCTGAGATAAGAATTAGAAAGTGTACAGATCTGTTGCTAACGCCGATGACGATAGTAGGGAGAATCTCCGACGATGAGCGGGAAAGAAGTGTAGCCGTGAGAGGAGCACTTTCATCCGGGATGCAGCGATGAGGAATTCCGTTAGGCGTAGCTCGCTGTGGTATCATTTGTTTTGGTTTTCCAGAAAAAGCATGATGAGTAATTTGACACCACATCGAGCATGGTATGAAGTTCCTACCTACTGTAAAAACAGTAAGAACTTCATACCTCGCTCAGTGTAGTTCAAAAACACAGCCACCACGACATCCTGGTCATCCACTCGCCGGCGAACTGGTCACTCGGGAATAGCACACATGTATATTTATCCATACAGCAAAATAGATCCAAGAGGTGGTCAAGATGAGGGAAGTTGAAGCACACTTGATCTGTAACTTGATGGTCACGTCGCACTTTTGGAAGCAATACATATATATAATGGATCCAAAATTCACCATCCGAGAAAAAATGAGAAATTCTTGGACAACAGTTTGAGTGGTCATCCAGAAAGGGGAAAATAATAATAAAAAAGTAAAAATAAAATTCACTTTGAAATTGAGTTGCCTGTAGTAAGTAATCCACTTGTTCGGTGAAGTTTAGCACATCTCCAAAATAAGAATTAATATTTTCTTTCAAACTAACAAAGCCAGGAGTATTTTAAAAGCAAAAGCACAGCAACCGTAGGCAGTTTTTAGTAAAGTTCATGAAGTTGAGTAGATAAAAAAAATCAGCATCGCCGCATCGGAAGAAACATCTAACTTCTATTTGTTTTACAAAAGCACTTTAAAACACACGATCCGTTCGCTGGCAATCGCAGAAGGAAAATGCTGGTTATCCACCTTAGCACAGGTGGGTGGATGGCGGTCAAAGTGTATCGGAACGTGCACAAGGACAAATGTTGAAAAGGGAAAAAAAAATAACTCCACACGCGGAGTGGCAAGCAGCACGCGTATTCAACTCCCTGCTTCTACCTACAGACTGGCAGTCAGAAAAGACTACGACATAGCTGACTGTTCTCTCTTCCCCGCACTTTCCTCTCCCCCCTCTGGGACTTCCTCTTTTAGAATTCGTTGCCCTTCAATCATAGCTGTCAAGATATTTCGGCGCTCCGATTGGGTGTACGTGAAGCAAGACTCCGCCCGGATTCGCACAAAACAACCAACCGATGAGGCGTTTTTGCCATCCACGACCAATAGTGAAAAAATGGCTGCCGTGACGTCACGGTGGAACACTTACACTGATGGATTATCATTATTAGCGAAAGGCTTCGGGAATTGGCTCCAAGCGCTAAATTACGCTCGAGCGAGACAAAAGATTGCAGCGCGCAGTCGCAATTTTTTGAAAAGTAGGAAATAAAAGAACAAAGAATAAAAAATAAAAGTTGGAATTCTCTTACTCGCTATTCCTCAGCAAAGATACACTCTTCTTCTATTAATTAGCATTGGAAGATAATTAGCGGGGAAAAGTTTTCGCGGGTACCTTTTTTTTTCTCACTCTGCTCCCTTCCCAGAATTCCCGTTTTGTAAAGTTCGCAAGTTCAGAAATGACTTAGCGCAAAGTTTTTAGCATTGGCAAAAGTTTTTCGTTTCTTTTATTTGTTTGGCTTATGGTCATTAACACCTTAATACGGCTAATTTTTGAAAGATCATTTATTGAAAATACATCAAAGGCTTATTGTGTGGTGCATAGAGCTAAAATCAATTGAGGAAAATTGGATATACTTTATTTTGGCTAATTAAAAATATTTAATAATATCTGGTGGAAAAAAAAAGGGTAATTTTTTTTTAAACTTCAAAAGTACTTTGAACCTTTTTTTCCCCTTCTTCATTTGCTTTTTAACACTGGCATTGTGTGTCAGCAAAATTTTTTTGCTTTAATGTAGTGCAATATTTAAAAATATAATTTAAAAAAAAAAACAAATGTTATTTTTAATTTATTTTAAAATGGTGTGATTAATCAAATGAAAAAAAAATGTTTTTAAATATCTGTATTATTTTTTTTCCATCTTTTTGACTGTATTCACACACATATGTTTATCCAAAACATTTTTACTCAGACTGTGTTATTATTTTTAAAAAATGTTATTCGATTTAACTTTTTTATTATTATTATTTCTGTGAGATTTTTAAAATAGTTAATGCACTTTTTTTTTTAGTTGAAGAGCCTTTAATAAACTCTTATTTGATAAAAACTGAACTACAGAAAAAAAGAGCAAAGATTTTTAAGAAATATTATTACATACACAACTTTTAGAGAATTGTAAATAACAGAAATATACACAGTTTTCTCCTGACACAAAAAAGTTCAATTAAAAAAATATATAAAAAAAAATTCAAATGCATGACAATGCAATTTCTTCTATATAAACAAACCTACTTCAAAATATATGTGAGTGCATGTATATATATATTCTAATATTCCCTAATTAAAAAAAAACCCTTCTTTTCAGAGGCAAAAGTTGTTCTTTTTTTTTAATCTGAGAATAACTGTTTAAGAAAATTACTGTACATCTTCTATTTACTGGTAGAAAATTCTGGCTAGATACTAAAATAACTACTCAAAAAATTTGTTACTTTGAATAAATTAATGTATGATTTTCAAATGTATTTAATGCAAATTTATACGTCAATAAAACTAAGAACTCAGAACAATTAAACATGTATAAGTATATATAAACTCAATAAATATTGTTAAATTATTAATTTCGCAAAAAATGAATAAAAATGAAACAATATTATACGAACTGAAGTTTGAATAAAACACACACATATTAAATAGTTAAATAACACAAAAATATTTTTGTGCATACATTTTGAACTTTTTTTAGTTTGTCTTATATATATATTTAACACAGAAAATGTAGAATATATTTTGTAAAATACTGAAAGAAAAATAAGAATAGCAATAAAAACAACAGTCAAATCAAGACATATATTAAGAATTTGTAAAAATGGAGCAGTTTCAAATTTTTCAGCCTCATAAAAATATTTCGATTTAAAAAATTAACGGTGATCAGAAATAAGAGAATAAGAATAAATAAACAAAATAAATAAAAATACTACAGAACATCATTTTCATATATAAACTTCAAAGTTGTAATTTAATAAACACAGACTTCATTCATAATTCAACAATTTTGAAAATTAATATAATTAAATTGATTACTATGTATCCCATAGTTCTAATTAAAACTTTAGTCACAAGAAAGAGTTGAGTGAATTTTTTTAAAAAGAAGTTTTAGAGCAAAGCATTTTATGTTAAAAGGTATGTATAAAAAGAAACATAAATAAATAAAATAATGTTTAAATATAACTAGATTTTTTTTAAGTACAAATTCTTTCGAGCTAAATATTTATTTTTCCCCCATGAACGGTATTTAGGCATATAAATACATATAAAAATGCATATTATACAAATATTTTTTTAAACAATTTTTTCTCTTACCAAGCCTGAGTTGTGTGTGTGTTCTAATAGAGTTATTTTTTTTGTACCCAGAAAAGTATATATGTTTACTTAGGAATATTTTGAATGCATTTGTTTTTCACTTTAATTCACTTTTAAACGAAAACAATCAAAGAAAATAAATACATAAATACTTAAATATGGGTATACATTTTGATGCAAATAGAATTTTCGAAATAAAAACATAATCAAATGATTTGTAGAGAAAATAACTTTAATATTGTCTCATTACTAATAACAGAATAAATAAAAAATTAGTAATGATAAAAATTGGGTATATGATGCGATTGAGGTTTTTTTCCTGCCAGAAAGTGAGCTTTTTAAATCAAATTATTATCATTTTATGTTCAATAGATCATAAAAATTAGTCTGCAGTTAATAATATTTCTATTACAAAATATTATATATAATAATGATCTTAATATAATACTTCTAATCAAAAACTATTTCTTAATCTAAACAGTCATACAACAAAAATATAAATAATTTTATTCCACATATATTATTTTTACACAATTCTGTTTTGGATTTGTATATATATATATACTATTCTCCTACATAGCAATATCTTACATTTCAATTTTTGTATATGATTCTAATAATTTCATAACTCATGATTAGTAAATTCAACACAAAAATTAGGATTATAAATATACATTTAATATTTTTTTAATTTAGGAAGAAGTTAATAAAATAACTTCAAAATTAAGATTTATGTATATACATTCAACATTTCAAAATGAAAAAAAATATATATTTATAAAATAGTGTACTCTTTAAAATAAAAGGTAATAAAAAAAATTTTTTAAGCAATTTTGTTCTTTTACTTTTAATAAATTTGAATTGATGTTTTGATCCTCACAAGAGCATTATATATATATATATATATATATATATATATATATATATATATATATATATATATATATATATATAAATGCTTTTCAAAATTCTCTAACAAACATCTCTCAGAATTATGTCATTGAACAGTTAAGTGAAAGTTTTTAGCAATGAAAATAGACTAAAAAAGAATATACACAAATACAATTCACTAAAATGTTTAAACAAAGATGATAGTGCATGCCAAAACTTATTGTCAATATGTGAAAGATTTATGCAAATACAATTTTTTTCAGGGGAAAAAGTATTTTTATTTTAATAAAAGAAATAAAATTTTAAAAAATACAATAATTAAATTAACTAGATTGATAGATTAAACATTACCCCCCTCCCCACCACCACCACGGTATATATTTATCAAGATGTTAGATTAAGTATACTAATTTTTTTTTCTTAAAAGTATGATGTATTTCTTAAGTCTCAGTGATTGAAACATGTTATGAAAATAAATAACAATAATACTAAACAAAACTGATTATATAATACACGCACATCTTATGATTACTATCCCAAAACATTATTTAATTTTTTAAATATATTTTTTCATGATAAGTAGCATTCATTTCATGCATGTACACACATTTATTGAATAAACACAGAACAACAAAATAAGCCAATTTTTTTCTTTCATTAAAATTATTACTCGAAAAAAGTTTGTTTGTTCTCAATAATATAAGTTCGTAACAGATTTTAAATAGTAAAGTAGATGAATGATGAAGTAAAGTAGTGAAAGAATGGTAAATCAGAGCATATATATGTTATGTTTGTAAACATTGCTTCAAAACATGGTAAAAAAAATTATGTTACATTGTTGAACTACAGTTCTGTATATTTTGTGGAAGAGTCAGGGTAAGGAGGCGAGTTATCAGGAAAATTATTGCCTGTAAATTGCAGCTACGTGAGAAAATAACTACAACAATTTTCATTCTATAACATATGCTCGATTGAGTTATAAATCGGTGGGGGATGTAAAGTTAATTTTTTTTTAGTGATGGTTGAAAGGGATGTTTATTTGATACAAAACACATAAAATAAAACAAAGATGTACAATGAAAGAGCATGATTTGGTTAACTCATCCGAAATTGAATAAATGATACAAATATAAATACAATTTAAAAAGTATTCTCTCCCCGCTTGTGAGTATTTTAAACTTTTCAAAAAATTAGTTTCTTTGTTTTTGTTTGGATTAAAATAATTTCGAATTTGTGAGTTTTATATGTCATATGTATAAATTTTGTTTTCTCACTTTCGCATTAATATTCTTTTTTTTTTTCTAATTTTTCGGCGTAATAAGATTCGCTAAATGAGAAGCTTCCGAATGCGCATGCTCAAACTGTCGCTGTTCGTCTTCTGTAAGTTGTTCAGTTCATAGATTCTAATTTGAAAGCTTTTGCTTCAAGGCAGGGTTGTTTTTTTTTCTTTCCTAGAAAAGAGAACTAAATGAAATACAAAATGTATCATAATACAACATAAAGTTTAATTTACGAAAAAACATAAATAAATAAAAGCATTTTGTTAACCAATTTACATATAGATAGAACGTTTGCAGAGTTTTGAGACACAGTATATATACCTATCAATTTTTTCATAGGAAATATATTCAAATTTTTCCTAGTTAATTACAAACATTTTGGGACCAAGGTTCAGAATTAAGGGGGCTGTTGCCAACAACTTTCTTGTTGTATTATAGTGTGCAACATTAACAAATACTCACTCCCAATACATATATTTTGGTAGTTAATGTTGAAGTGTGTGTATCTACAAAATACATTTACATAGAAATAATAAGAAACATTAAAAAAGGATTTTTCTAAAGCTTTAATTAAATGCAAGCAAAAGAATTATATGAATTTAAATAATTATGTATAGATATGTAAGCATTGTAAAAATTAATACATTTTGTGTCAGTGATTGCATTTCATTTTCATCAAAAAACCGGAACTAATTTAAAAAAAAAGAATGCATGAGCTTCTTCATGATGTCTTACATAACTTCAAACGTCTAGAAAATGTATTCAAAGAAATGGAGATTAAATTAATAAACAAATATCAAATGGGAATGGCGTACACAGACCCCTCTTATAGGAGATACATTCTAAAAAACAGGTAGCGCTGAGAGGTCTATGGTAAAATTAAAAATCTGTTAGCCTGTGGGAGGTCTGAGCCCCCACCCCACAGACAAGGTAACAAGGAGCTTCCACCCCCACAGACCCCTTACAGTCAAGCCACTGCAAAATGGTATCCTATAATTTCTTTTATAAGTAATAACTTAATTGCGAGAAAGTAGAGTAGTTAATAAAATAATACACATTACATCTTTCGAAAAATAGTTTGTAAGAGCTAATTATAAATTCAATTGACAAAAATTCCTGAAATTAAAAAAAAATTAATATCAAAACTTTATAACACGTGTTTAATTAAAACACATATTGAAAAAAAATTTGAAAAATAATATTTCATTAAAAAAAGACAATTGATATTTCTTTTTTTTTTTAAAAAAAAAATATAATTTCTCAATTTAAGACTTGAACGATCAGATTAAATCAACTCCAAAGAACAGAGACCCCTAATCCCATCTAAAAATGAGTGATTATGAACCGAAAAATTAACCGCTCGTCTTCGCGATAGGCAAATACACTCTCTTTTCAAGCTTCACAATTCAGACATTCTTCTCAAAACTCCGCGACCTAATTTCAAGTGAGGGTGTGAATGATTTTTTAAGAGTTCCCCACCCCTTTCCCCCTTCCTCACCAATTAAGCGCCTGCAAGCTCGCTTTCCCTCTGTATTATCAAGAGCAGCACAACTAAAAAATACGAAAGGGAGGAAAAAAATTTAAAAAAGATCGCTGCGTGCATGTCTTATACAGCAGCGCCCTCTGTGCGCGGAAGGCGAAAGCTGTTCTCCCATCTGTTTATCAGTCTAAGATTATGATCATCGACGTTTTTTTAATCTCTTTCGTCTTTAATGATGTCTTGGGAGAATTTCGTAGAGGGCTAATTAGACAGGTGAACATTTATTGAGCCATTTCTAGAGGACGTCATGTACCCTCACCGAATGACTCGACCAGATTTAAAGGAGCTAATTATGGATAAAAGTGATTTCTGCCGTTATTATTATTTCTCCCGATTTGATAAAGCGGACGGATTTCGTTGTTCTTTTTAATGAAGACCATCGTGGAAGAATGCTCTTCGCTTGATGCACTAGATTCAATTACTTTATTCTAAATGCATGGAATAAGCATAAGAAATACCTAAATTTGTAACTAAATTTGAAAGAATAACATAGGATCCTATTTTATTTGTGTTAAATATGAGTTTTTAAATAAAATAGGGCTTAAATTTTATGCATAGGAAATCCATTATCTATGCAGTTAAAACGTTTAATTTTTTTTTGTATATAAATACACACATACGTACATAAATACATACAAATTTGTGTGAATTTATTTACCTTACCACAAATCTTCTATTATTTTTTTTCTTTTCTTGTCGTTCATATATTTAAAAAATCATAAATTATAAATAAGTATACATCAAAATACATAAGCTTTAACTTTATGTCTATAACACATGAATTCCTGTTCATTTCTTAAATATTTCTATTAGTGTTTACCTTTTATCATTAAAAAAAAACATCTTGAAAATTTTTTTATTAAAAGGATTTTAATTTCATTTTAAAAATTGAATTTCTTCATTTTCCTCTATTTTTTCATTGTTCTTGTTCCCCCGACGTGGCCGCGGTAGCCGAGTGGTATAGAACCGTGGATTGCTTTGTCACGGGTTCGAGCCCAGTACCACTAAAGACCCGCCGTGTAGGGCAGCGATGCACGTTAAATCTGTCGAGAGCTGAAACGTCCTCCCGTTGGTGTGGTGTGGTAGTTAGGAGAGGGGGGTGCCAGCTCAGGTGTCGTCTACGTCACTTGACCATGGTTCAAAATTACGTGGTCCGTCGCCAAAAGTTCTCGTGTAGCTGAACAGTGCGACGTTAATATTCAATCAATCAATCAATCAACCCCCCTCCCAACACAAAAGCGTACAAATATCGAATTAGGTTAGAGTTGCCCTGTATTGTGTTTCAAACTTTGTTTTAATGAATGTGACCTTATTTAACAACTTAAAACAAGAATAGAAGAAAATTTGCTACAAAAAAGTTAAACACTTAAAAACGTGAAACGTCAAAATTTAAATATTCATGACTTTGCGCTCAATTATAGTCAAAACAAAAAAAAATTTAGTTTAAAGAAACATTTAACAACGCAGTATACATTATTAAGCATGGATTACTTTAAATACATGCATTAGGCACTTTTTCCAAAAATATTTTCATTTAAAATTTTAACACACATAAACTTTCATTTGAAACATCTCATGTGGAAAAAAAATTGGCAATGTAAATACGATTCGAATTCTTAAGATTAAGGAAAGGAGATAACGAAACAAAACTATCAAAGTTCATTTAAAAATTGAACACATAATTTTAATGAAAATAAATAATATTCTGACGATGAAAAGGGATAGTTTAAAGTTATAGTTAAATAAAGATAATTAAATGTATGGAGTAATGTTTTTTTCTGAACATGCTAAGAAATTTTGTCTGTAACAAAAGGGAGAATACATATTTTGCAAATAATCTATTTTAATACTGAATCTTTTTGGTAAAACTATATATAAATGCAGTAAAATAAAAAAAAAATAAAAACCACTGAGATGTTTTGCTTCTTAAAATATATTTAATCAGAGAAATATGCCAGCTATGCAATAATTTATTATAGGGTAGAAACCAGATGAGTTTGATGATAATCTTATCAAAAATATTTATTTTTAAAATCTAACTTGGAAAGAATAAACTTAGAATTAAAGTTAAGAGAAAGATTAAGAAATAAATGCTGCAATAAAATTACTTATAAATGTGAACCGATAAGTTAATAAAGTTATTCAGATCATTAGCACTCAAATAAGCATATATAACCATATTCCAAATAGAAATTAAAATATTGCAACTTATCCCATGCACATACAAGTAGCAAACTTTATCTTTAATTATATAACTTTATGATTTCTCTATTTTTTCTGCTTGATATTTTTAACATATTATGCAATAATAGTAACACAATAAGTATTTTAGATTGCCATATTTTTTTTTATCTAGATTTCAATATTGTGATTATTGACTATTAGCAGTGGCGCACACAGGAATTTTTCAAGGGGGGGGCCGGGGTCGAAAGTTCACCATTCTTGTATCATGCTCCTTTTGATTTTGTCGATTTTCGGGAAGAAAACACAGTAAAAAACTAGTTTTTGAATAAATAATTAGCATTAATTAATAAAATTAATCATTAATAGCAAGTAATTAATTAAATGTTACGTACTATATACTTAAAATTATAATCAATCGGAAAAAAAATCAAGGGCTTTGGGGGGGTCCGGACCCCCATCCCCCCCTTGTGTGCGCCACTGATTCCACTGAGTTCATTGTCTTAAAAAATTTTTTAGCTATACTCTATTGGCATATTTCAAATTATAAAAGAGGAATTATTTATCTATTTTATTTAATTTTGATTCGCTATTTTTGAGAGCGTTTGAGTTTTTATATTTATATTACATTCTCTCTATTTATATATACACACATACCAAGTAACACATTAACTATTTTTTCCTAAAAATAGTTTGATAGTATTTTAGTTTATGACTCTTGGGGACAATGGTAATTTTTAAAAAGCCACTGTTTGTTGTAAAAAAAGATTTCAGGGACTCTTGCTGAAATTCAAAATATCATTTGGAAAACGGCATTGAAAATTTAAAGCTCATCAAAATCAAAGAATTTTTAAGGAAGCTTGCTTTTAGTTAATGAGATTTTTCTAGTTAGATGGAACGTTATAAAACAAGTACTGACATAAATTGTAAATAAATAAATTAATTATCCATTTCGAAATGGGAAAAAGGTGGATTCTGTTTGACTTCGCCGATATAAAGTATGATACTAGGACGAAAACCGCTTAATGCAATTGATGAAAAATGGTTTGTCTTTTTGTTGGCATATTTAACGTACAGTTTAAATTTGAAATTTCCGGGTGAAAATTTAGACTTAAAATTATTAATTAGTTTAAAAAAATGGCTAAAACAATTTGGAATGATTTCATTCTGTTTATTGTTAAAAATGAAACCCAACATAATTCATTTTTCTCTCATCGATACCATCATCGATATTATCGTAATATAACGGGGAAAAAATATCCTTTCTTCAAAATCTCACAAGGCAACATTCATAGACAAAAGAGTATATATAAGTAAAAGTTTTAGATTTTAACACTTTTACTCACAACGAACTAAACACACCTTACATTCCTTCCGTCTCACCTACTCATTTGCAAGAAATATACTTTACTAATTATCTTTTCAACTCTCAACACCTGAAGCTTGACAGTGACCTTTTTGACCTCTAAATGAAAGAACCGTAGGAAAAAGTACCACGAGTTAGGTAAAACTTCCCAAAATATTCATACAAAAAAGTAGATAAAAAAATGAAGAAAAAAAAGTAGAGGGGAAGAAGCACTTCGCGAACTAACAGGTCTTCCCTAAACCCCATCACTAGAATAAAAAAAAAATCGACTCGCTTTCTCTCTCTTTAGGGGACTTGTGACGTCAGAAATGTTAAGTGAAGGTGATGTCACGTGCTGCAACACGTGAGAAAGTCCTTGAAGATTTTCGCTCGTCTTTCATCCCAAGTACGAAAGGGAAATTTTTATAGTCTCCCCCTACCATGCTAACTACAACGAAAAAAAAATCTTAAAATTTTTTTCTTGTATTTTTTTCAACATCTTTGTACTTTGTCTTCCTGGTTATGCATAAAAAATACGAAAGGAAGATTGTTAAATAATTTTCTAGCCTTACCTTCCAACTTTTTTTTTAAAGTGGATTTCTGTCAGACGTTTTGAAGGTCGATTTTTTTGGTGGTGGTGAAAAAACGAGTATCCCACGATCTAGGAAGACTTTTTTTTTCTTTTTTAAATTTAAGATTTCAGTTGCTTCCGCTTCTACTTTATATGTGCACGATAAGCCGTTGATATGAAAAAAAGTCGTTACGACTGTAAATATTAGATAATTGATTAAGGAATTTGAAGAGCAACGAAATTTGAGATAAGGTGATTACTTCAATTTTGTAATTACATTAAATTTTTGATTACAAGGTTTAACTGAAACTTCTTTTAGATAAATGTTCTAATTATTATGAATATATATATTATATTGAAGATAATTTTGATTTTTCACGGAAATTTTTTTTATGCTAGTTATTTTGAAATTTAAATTTTTTACTAATAATCATTTTTAACTGAACCAAACATAATCAGAATTTTTCGAATTTTCACTTGATACTATTTTTTACGTTAAAACAAAAAATTTTCTTTTTCCTTTCATTTTATGAAACATAACTACTATTGCGAATAATTTCAATGTTTAATAATAATTACAGAAATTTTACACGATGCATTTACATAAATTTAAAAGAAAAATAAAAAAAGTTTAATATTTTCAAACGACTAAAAAAACAGTTCATTAAACAGGAAATATGTTAATAATGAACTAAAAAACAAATATTTTTTCTTGAAACAGAAAGTAAGGAAATAAATTTTAAAAAAGAATATTTTTTTACCTTGATAAGCAACTAGAGAAGAATAACTTAATTATATTATTTTAACATAAATTTTTGTGCTTAAAACCATAACCGTCCCCCTCCCCTAAAAAAATTAACTACTAACTTAACTGACGAAATTACTGATTTTTTAAGTTGTTAAGAAATTCAGATTTAATTAGGTGACGAGAGTAAACTACAAACAAACTTTTTTTAAAATTTGACTTTAAATTTCGAGATAAAGATTTCATTCCTTTTCAAATTAATGAAGTAAAAACAGCTTGATAGATTCTTTTCCCTTTCTTTCATCAGTTCGTAAAATTCATATGGGTCACAGAAACCAGATGGTAGAGATTTTAAAATTTCATAAATATATATAGCTATTTTTTTCACATTCTAATATATTTAAAGCATTAAATATATTTACAAAACTGGAATTATATATTTCTTTTCATTTGTATGAATTAATATTTTAAAAAAATACTTTGGCTAAAAAAAATTTACTTAGGTTTAAAAAACCGATTTACTTAGGTTCCATGCATCAATATAAATGTTTATATTAATAATCATTAAATATACCCAACATGTACTTGGATCTTAAAAAAATAAATTAAAATTTTCATAAGCAAAAATCTAACAGTTATAATGAATACGATATTAAAAGTTATTTGTATGTAATTTAAAGATAAGCTAGAAAGAGACAGTAGTTATGTCATTTAGAAGAATTGATATGTAAATAAATATAAATGAAATAAAATTTATTTTTTAAAAATTAAAATATTGTAACAAAACACTTCAGTGGTTCTTGAATTATTATTTATAATTATTACATAAATATCATATGTGAAATAATCATACGTTAAAATTTTATCTTTGATAGAGCTAGTTTAATGCTATTAATATGCTTTTGAAAAATTATTAGTCGCATCTTGAAATCTAGTTTCAAAGCATATTTTTGTTTTTAAAAAAGTTCAACACAACGGTAGTTTTTTTGTATAAACTGCAAAAACTGTTAAATTGACAGAATGATGTAAGCATAAAAAATCCTTAAAGATTTAAAAGTTAGTTAGCTAGTTTGTAATTTATTTTGAAAAAAAAATTACACTGATACAAGGACATATATTAACGATATATATACATACATTTTGCTTTATTAATAAAAAAACCTATTAATTTACAATTCGTTTGAAATAGAAGAAAATTTTACTTTTTTATCAGAAATATTGAGCATATACAACGTTAGAGATAAAAAAAAAAAACGAGTAAGATAAAAAATGAGCATTACTCGAAATACTTAACTCAAAATAATATAATTAACAAATCAGGAACTAAAAGAAAAATTCAAATATTATAAAACATATACTTACTAGTTTTATGTATCCTTTTGTCCAAGTCAGTGTTTTCGGCTCTTCGAATTTTACTAGCTTTATTCAGCTTCGCAAAGTATCCAATTTTCTGAACAAAGTTTATCGATCCGATTGTTGAAAATTGCTCATAATCGGAAAAAAAGCTTTGCGATTATTGAACGCAACATATTGGGTGTAGATAACGAAAGAACGTTAGTTACTAAATATATTTCACTAAACGTTTCCTACTTTAAGAAACAAAATACGGTTAAATACAAACAAAGATGAAAAATAAAATGATTAAAATACATATATACATTTTAAATAATACAGAAGATATTTCTATTTTATTAACTCATGATAAAAGGCCATAATTTTACAATCGAAATGTAATCGACCGAAATAAAATTAGTATTTCGTTCGAAGTTATTGTCACAAAATCAATAAAAAACACAAAGAGGGGTGGGGAGGTATTTCCATGAACAAAACATTTTTCAAAAATAAAATAAAAAATGCTTTTTTTCTCCTTATTTGAGATTAACCAGTATTTGAAAATTAGCTATTAACAGGTTAAATGTATAAAAAGTATATTCTTAAAATTATCCACAATACAACATTTTGGGAAATTGGTCATACACACTCGTATTAACTTCTTTGATGTCATTCGAAAATGTTTGAGAAAAATGCCAGTCTGTGAAACATTTTTTTTTTCACCATTTCGAAGTTAAGATGAAGTTTATCAATCAATTTCAATCACTCAGGAATGGAATAATTATACGGTTTTAATATTTTTCCAAGACAGTATTTTCCCCCCATAACAAATCACAAGGAGACCGATAGGTCCAACGCTTTTAAATATTTATTTTTGCATAATTTTAAAAACATAAAAAGATGCTATTAATTGAATGCTCTATTATTAGTTATTAACTATAAAACGAGTTAACGTAAACACAAGATTTCCATCTGTAAAGATAATCACTCAACAGAATTAGTTACGCCTGACTTCGATTTCCAAGATAATAACTCAATGTCAGAAGCAAATCCGCTTTTCTAGGCAATATTATAAGGGAAAAAACAATTCTGGGTAAAAAAGAAACTTGTAGAAATAAATACAATGAAACTTAACAATTGGCACATTGAGACAGAAAAGGAAGAAAATGAATTCGAACTTTACAAGAGTCTCATTCTCACAAGCGTAAAGCAAATCCTCATTGATAAAATTTTCCCCAACGGCTCCAGCTCTGTCTCTGGGCCACAACATAACATTAAGAGTTCTCCTCCTATCTATCTGGCCAAGAGAAAAACGTTCTACCTTTTCTAGCGTTAAGCAACGCCTCCAAATTCTGCTTGGCAGCACACATTCTTCGCATGATTGCTCGCACTCTACAAGAGTGGCCTGTTCACCCGAAAAGCTGTGTGGCGCAATATAAAACTTTAGTCAATCAGTACAGAAAGTGGCAGGCAATAAATCCTAAAATATCACACTACTGTTTCCTCTCGCGAGCTTCAAGAAGATTATGCTTTTCCCGAAAATGAGGAACTTTCGCTGGTGATATCGCTGTTGCTTTTGTCCACAGTAGCGAAAAGAACAACTCTACTACTGATACGGTTGGGGTGCAGGGGAGGGGAAAGGGTAGGTCCTTGATGCAGAAATATGTACAGGTGCTAGTGTGATTGGACACAAATGGGAGTTGGAAAGACCTAGGCTTCGAGCACGCAATGTCTACCAAGAGCGAAATAGCATTTTTTTTTTTGCCTTGTGTATGCTTGCTGCTAAATTACGATACCGTTGTTGGAACGAGTTTTTATCAGGATTCCTTACAATGCATGATTAAAAACTAATGAATGAAAAATCAGACTTCTTATTAATAATTTAGTAGCGATTATTTGTAATAGTTTTTCTTCATAATTCGGTGATTTTTACGTACTACGAACACTACCAGTTCAAATTACCAGTACTTCTTTCAGTTTAATTCCATGCACATATAAAATTGGAAAGAATTAGTTTCCACACCTGTCCTCATTTAAGGTCGGTTTAACTGTGACAATATATATGTAAATATATATAAAATATGTACAATCTATATCATATACTGAATACAGCGAGGTGATACACAAAATGTGATAAATTTTTCAAGTCAATTCAAAAGGTACAGTTAAATAATAGTTTATATTGTCAACGATGGAACTCTTTCACATATTACGACTTTTCAATGAACTACATTTTATTATGACAAAGTGGCGTAACGTACACAGACTACTTTCATAGGAAGGGTTATATTACAAAAAACGTTGGCAAGAAAGCTCCGAGACGTTATCTTTACGTTAAAAATTAAAAATATGTTGCTGCATGAGAGGGATGGGAGCCCCCAAACCCCACCACTGTGTACGCCCCTGAACAAAGCAATAAATAAAGTTATTCATGGTATAAATTAAAGGAAGTTTGTTAATATTCCTTTACTTATACCGCAATTCTAATGTTTGGAAATAAAATCTATGTTAAGAATGTAAAAATAATGATTCAATACAACCAAAAATGTTTGCAAAGAGAAAAGAAAAAAAAGCTTAACCTAAAAAAATTGGGGCATACATATGCAAGCGGCGCGCTTATAATTTCAATATTTAAAATGGTACATCGTATTTACTTTTGGAACACTAAACATTTTTATTCTTAAAGGCAGTTGATAACTTTCGATGATATTTTGAATGAGGTTGAGGATGAATTGTAAAATTTGGCATAGTTATTAAGCCTTGTTATTTTTAAGATAAGGGGAAAAGCCCATTTTATAACTGCATATGTAATATTCTTGATCCACGGGCTGGGCAAGATCCACTCAGCCTTTCGTCCCTTCAGTGGGTCGATAAATGAGTACCAAGCTTGATTGGGAACTAAACACTGGGGATTTCATTTCAGACTGACTACCTGATCAGGACATCTGCTCATGCACTTCAGCACTAAATGGTTCCATATACTGAGATGGGCACAGTAGGCCTTGGCTCTCACGGGTTGTTGCGTCACTGAATTTGGTTTAGTTTGTAATATTCTTGAATTTAACATTTTCTGTCAAACTTCTAGCTTTTTAAAATTTTATTTCAATTACATCATAATTAAGGTAAAATTACATCTACCTCTTAACTAGATCAATCTGGTTTAATCATTGTACAATCAAGAAGGAACAGTGATAACACAGTGATATTTCCAGATTTATCTCAGGAGTAATCTATCTCTTATTTATAAAAATAAAATAAAAAAGTATCCTCCTTCATACAGATATCACGTGTTTGTCCCTTTTATCAATTGTTCAATTGTTTCTTACAGACATAATTTAATAAATGCACACCTGACACCCCCCATTCCAGAAATTCTGCGCATATATATATCGCATCCATAATAATGATAATATATATATATATCACATCTAAGTAAAAAAAGTTCATCAAGTATTCTTATACCACGGGACGGCGTTTAAAATATGTATCCGATATAAAAAGCGATATCAGAAAAAAATGAACAAATTTTTACGCTTTGTAAATGTAAAAAGTAAAGCAAATGTAAAATTAAAAGGTAATTTAAGAATTCCAAAAGCATGCAATATCTCTAATCCATGATGCTACGAAAGAAAAATATTATGTGTAGAATAACTCCTTTCTACAATCGTTCCGATACATATTACTCATAACTTTATGCCATTCTTCTTTGTACAGCAAATACGACTTTTTTTTTTATAATTATAAGTTTCCGAAATAATTTTTTAAAAAGTGAGTTATAACAAACGGAAAATAGGGGAAAAAATCTACATAGAAATAGCGACTTCAGAAATATCAATAACACCAAAAAATCTTTTAATCAAACAAGAATATTCTAATATTTTCGAAAAAAATGCAATTAAATAATAATCTTCAAATTTTCCAAGTATCAAAAAGTAAAAAGCAAAAGTTTAAAAATTACACTTCAAAAATAATTAAAAGTAAATAAAGAATCACGAGTCTTAGTGAAAAACAATCGAAAACAAAAATTACTTTAAGACTATCTTTATAATATACAGAAATAACTCTATACAACTATGTATTGGTTTTAACTAATCCAATATTTTGATCAACATTTGAAAACTTTTAGACTAAAGTTTAAAAACCTAAATCTACTAGACCTCAATTTAAAATCAAATTAATTTATAATAATTATTTATTATTTTGTTTGCTAAGCGATATGCAATATAAAAGAATTGGAAGGAGGCTTAACAATGGTAACTCATTCAAAAAAGGTAGTAATTATAATATCAATTTTAAATATCTATAATGCTTTTATTTTTTCGTTAGAACAAGTATATATTTATAAAAACAATCTGTAAAAACAACAAAACACTTTATGCAATCTCCCTCTCGCAATTATTGAATCGTCATAAGTAAAGCATTTAATAATAATAACACTGATATTCCCAACAAATAAATAAATTCAAGTAAAAACATTTTCATATACTTGTGTTAATCACAACTAAATTTCACACATTAAAAATAAGAGCAAATCGTATAATATGGCAGAAATAAAAAAATAACGGTTAGAAAGTCCTACCTGACATCTTATCCATTCCTAAGGAACAGAGAACTGATTTCGATGCAACCTATTCGAACCTCATTCAAAATCAAACTCAAAGGCATTGCATAACATCAGAGAATCAACCACAGTTAGTTCCCCCCTCTCCATTCCCATTCGAAATCCCCCCCAAACTCACTTTCTTCAAAGAAGTCTAAACGAGGGGGGGAGACCCAAGAAAAGGCACCTTAGTGATCGTCTGTACCTGCGCGCCGCTTTGCAGGTACCATTTAATCCCCCTCGAAAACCCCTCTTATAAAGAAACCCCCAAGAGTGGAGACAGAGGGGTGTCGGAGTGAATAGTTAACCGTACTTGGGGGTGTCACGGAGGAGGGGTACGAGAGATTAGCTCCGATCCAGTTATCTTGTTTATATGAAAAAAGTTGAGTTACGTTATTTACTGCATCATTACAAAGAAAAACATTTTCTGGGTAACTATGTACAGCAAATTTCTTGCTGAGAAACGGGATTTAATTATGCAGAGATTATTTGTCAAAAATTGATTAAAGTACTAAATTTACTATTTGAAAAATTATGAGTTCAATATTTTTTAACAGTAAACAGAAACAGAAAATTGCAAGTGAAATTTAAAATTTAAAACCGTGTATTTCCGTGAATAAGCGGATAATTTTTGGTACATTTTGAAGTTAAATAAGGAGGTCAGCACAGTGGTGCACACATGAGGGGGGATCCTGGGGGTCCGGACCCCCAAAGCCCTTGATTTTTTGCCAATTGATTATAATGCTAAGTATATAGTACGTAAAATTTAATTAAGTATTTGTTATTAATGATTAATTTTATTAATTAATGCTAATTATTTATTCAATAATTAGTTTTTTACTGTGTTTTGTTTCCGAAAATCGACAAAATCAAAAGGAGCATGATACAAAAATGTTGAACTTTCGACCCCGGACCTCCTCCCCCCTTGAGAAATTCCTGTGTGCGCTACCGGGTCAGCATATACACGGATCCGCTAAACTTGAAAAAAAATGTAGTTTAAGAAAAACGCCCCCCCACCCTTCCCCCAAGTTTTTATCCAAATGCAAACGATTTTAAGTCAGAGTTTGAGAATAATTCGTAAAATTCAATTTTGGAACTTTCGAATTTGTCCACACCCGATATGGAGCCGTAAGCGAAATTTCTTTTCTGCCCCATATTAAGGTTTTTATTTTTTTATTCTTTCTAATATATTACCTTATATACAATTTTTTAATTTTGAGTTGCAATTTTATTAATTTTTAACTTTGCAGAAAAATGCACTTTTAGCATCGCGCTTCCACGCCACAGGTACAGTGTTCAAATCCCGTGCTGGGCACGGTCGACTCAACCTTTTATCACTTCAGTGGGTCAATAAATGAGAACAAAGCATGTGCTTGGGAACTAAACACTGGGTGGCATTGAGTTAGACTGACCACCTGCTCATGCACATGTAGCATCCATGGTCACGAAAACTGAGTTGAGCGCAGTAGGCCATGGCTCTCATATACCGATTCACCGCTGAGTTTAGTTTAGCATATTTCAATATATATACGTAGAGAAAAAGAGAGTTATCTAAAGTTGTTTTACAGATATAATTCTTATCATTAACTCAATTCTTTCCCTTTAATATACTGATGTGATTAAGATTTTAAGTAATATTTACCGAAAACAAAGCGTACAGAAGTATACATGAATTCATAGTCGAAATTCTTTTTTTGTTTCTTAAAAATGTATTCCATAAATCATTGCTCTTTTTTTTTCTTGAGCGAAACAATTTTGAGAATTTTAGTATTAATAATATAAAAGGATAACACTATTATGAATAGTAAAGAAAACAAAAAGAGTTTAAAATGTCTTTCAATCCCACGTTGTATATATATATATATTTAATACTTAAAATTCGAAGCATGATCTCGTGTTTCAAGTGAACAATTTTTTTAAGGGGACTTGGCACCCTTTGAGCAAACTTATTTATTGACGTATTTAAAAATTATATTTTAAAATTTTATACAATGTTTCTATTCAAGAAAATGTTACCAGATGAAAATTTTCATATATTATTCACACAATTTTAAAAATTAAAATTTTTTGAAGAAAATTGGGAAAATTTTAAAATCCTACTCCTTTTGTAAAAATTAATTTTTTGACCTGAAATTTTTTTATAATATTCTTATGGATGTTCTCAACAACTTTACGGATCGATTTTAGAATAACTTCAGTCGTTTTTGAGAAAAAAAATAAAATGTTGATATACAGGCTAAAAACCAACGAAAAAGCCAACATGTCTTACATTTTATTATTTTTTTAAAAAAAGTATTCAGTTTATAGCAAAACGGATCCCTAATTTTATTACATGCTTTATTTTTAACACGCAGGAAAAAAATTGAAGTGATTGGTAAATAATTGTCGAAGGAGTAGCATTTTGAATGCACTAAGGTTTCGAAAAACACAAACTGAGAAAAACCACTTTAAAGTTTATAATTCTGAAAAAAATAATTATTATAAGCTTAATTAAACTTAAAATACCACTTTAGGATATTACTTATACGTTTTTCTTTAAAATAATTACATTTTCATATGTTTTCAACCCACACATTTTTATAAATGACCAACTTTTAGAGAGTACTAATTGCACAAGAAAACTCAAGAAAAACTTAAAAAAAATTTTTTTTTTCTGTCACGACAGAAATTTTAGCTGTTTTTCTTCTTATAATATTAAAGTATTACATTTTTATGAAAAATATATCAGGAAGAAGAACTGAAATTATAAAATTATTAATATAAAATGCCTTAATTTAAAAATTTTACATGCACACATTTCACAAGGAAGAAAAATTACATTATTGTATTGCCTCGGAAATATTCTGCTTTTAATACTACACATTCTTTTTATAGTTATTATTTCTATTTATAAAATAGATTTTTTTTTTTTTATCATAACGCATTTTTTAGCTTTTTTTTTTTTCTAAAAGGGGGTGTGGCTGAATTGCCTAATTTATTTTCAAATGAAGTTTTATTCAACTTCTAACTTTCCGACATGCACAAGTGATATATCAATCGAAAGATAATAATGCAAAGAATAAGATTAAATGAAAATAAAAAAAACGATAGGTTTGTGATTTTTAGGGTACCAAGTCTTCTTAAATAAAAAAAATTTTTTTTAGTAAGCGCGTTACATCACAGTATTTAATTTTGAAATTAGGGATCATGTAAAAACCCCTTGCACTCCACTAAAATTTTTATTTTTTTTCATTTCATCCAGGTAATCTCTTAGAAAAGACAATATTATAAACTATTCATATTCGTTAAAAGATAATTAGAAATAATTATTCCTTACGGAACTTTCAAAAGAAGAATTTTCTAATTTAAAAAATCTTTTTAAAAAATTTCTTCTTAATACAGTGTGATATAAACTGGCTTCCTATGCTTCTTTACAAGTAATAATAATTTAATATTTTTAAAAAATCTACAATCAGCACTACAACTTAAAATAGAAAAAAATGAAAGTTGAAGCATCTAAATAAGTACTTTTGTTTATTTTTTCATACCTAGCCAAAATATTATCAATATACAAAATAAGTAAAATGTTTGCTGCTCTTATTGCGTATTTTTGTAGTCTTATGTTTTTAATATATCCATCTGATATTTGTCATCAGCAAAGACCATTCTTCACAAGCACTTCACACATCTGAAAGAGAGAGAGTAAAAATTAAAAAATTTGTCTTTTGAAATAAATAATATATACAAAAGAAAGAACCTTAAGAATATGCATAAACAAGTAGCAGAAGAAAAGTTGTGTTTATTTTGTAAAAATAATAAGGGCTGAGAATTGAATTTTCAAGTTATGTAGTAGAGTTATAAATGAACACCTAAGACAGATCATGTACATATAGTGGCGCACAAAATTTTTTTTCAAGTGTAGGGGAGAGGGGGGGGGTCCAAGTTCGAAAGTGCACCATTCTCGTATCATCCCTCAATACGCCTCCAAACATATTCTTCTGATTTTGGGGGCAAACAACAGTAAAAAGTAAATTATTGAATTAATAATTAACATTAATTAATAAAATCAATTGTCAATAACAAATACTTAATTATAAATTTAAAGCACAATACACATAAGATTATCATCAATTGAAGAAAAATCAAGGGCTATGGGGTTCTGGACTCGTGCCCCCCTCCCCGTGTGTGCCATTGTGTGTATACAATAAAAAAAGAAATGAAATTTTTCTTACGTTAACAAAGCATTCTCCTATTTTACAAATTATAAATATAGCTTAAAAATTAAAATATATTTCATTGCTCAAAAGTATGATTTACCATAAGAAAAAATATCTGAACACATCAAATGGTATAGTATTTAAATATATTCACAATATGACTAACCAAAATGTGAAAAAATAACAATAAATAAAACTGTTACACAGAAATATAGTATCTAGTGTATGATGCAATCTTTAAAAATTAATATACACAATAAAATACGTTTGAAAGTTATTCTACAGGAATATCGCTGATAATGTACCGAACTTTTATAACTGAGATTTCCAGCGTCATTTAATTTTTAATAAAAATATATATATATTTAAACTCAAACATTACAATTAAAAGAAAAATAATTTAATTTTCTGTTATATGTTAGAAATTATGCACAATCTTTAATTAAAAATCAAGGGGGGGAGGAATTTGAAGGACAACAAACTTCATAGGTGAAACCTTAAGCAATCATAAACAAGTCAGAGACATTTGTACCAGAACAACCCCTTGCTTACATGACAGAAAAAAATGTAAACACGAGACGCTCACGAAGTAGGGCAGTAGGGTTTAAAAAATAATTTTTCCCCTTAAAAAAAAACCGTTAGTAGCACCATGCAAAGTGAGAAACGTCTTACACCGAAACACGTGCACTTTTTCTTCAAGATGTCTCTGCTGGGGAGGGGAAGTAAAAAGGAGAATACTTACATATAGGGAAAGAGAAACTCCCCTCTTACAACGCAGTATAGTGAAAGTTACTAGATATATATATATAAAAACTAACAAGTTTTTCGTATCCTGGGACTTCTAGTGCTGCCTCCCCCCTATTCTGGCAGTAACAAACTAAATAAAACGTACCCGTTTCACACGTTGCAGTTCCAAAGAGTGAAAGGTACCCCCATCCCTGAATCCAGCACCCATAAAAAAGAAAGGGGGTAAAAAAAGAATCCCCTTTTTTTAAGACATCCTTAAGAAGTTAGCGAAAGTTTTCCCACGTATCATAACCTTGACTTATATTTTTTTAGAATATATAATGTGGGACAGTGGGACAACTTAGAAACCTACTTACCCATATCCGTGAAAAGGGGGCATTTTGTAGGGGGTGTATCATCAACAATGCGGATATATTCGTAAATAATCAGTATATTATTCGCTTCGACGTTATTCATCCTGCTATTGAAAGACAGAGTGTGTATCAAACCCTCACTGTAGACAGCCAACATTCTTTTAGCTGTAAAATTTTACAATGACCTTGAAGTTAATTCTGACTTCTTTGTTAAACATTTCAATGTGGTTTTTTTAAAGGATAAAGGATAATAAAGAATAAAAGGGTTCAAAGACAAAGATTTTATCCAAAGAAACACCATGCAAACACGCGCGCGCGCGTACATACTTTTCAAATAAATTATTGCTCAGGGAAATCTAGTTAACGTGTAAGAAATATTCAAATAACTTGTTCATGATGATTCGAGATAGACAACTAAGAGACGGTATATAAGATATACCGTTCTGTTTCTGATAAAGGAAATCGTATACCCGTGTAAGTGTACTAATATATTAACATTAAGTAATTATGAAGTTACTTATTTACTTACATCCCGCACTTTTGACTATCCCCGAGATGACTCTCCATAAAATTTTTAAAAAACGAGGACATTCGGGAGATATCAAAGAATTGCCGTTGCCTTTTTGGCACGAAATTCATGGGACGAGTTTCTTAATTTAGTAAACCCAGTGACGTGTATAAGACCGGGGCGATTGGAGGGTTCACTCCCATAGGTCAACAAATTTTTAATTTTCACTTTAGAGACTAGCCCTTGGCGCTTTCGTCTGCGTGCTGTTCAGAATGTAACCCCCCACCCATAAGAGAGATATGTATACTAAACAGACTTTAAATCGTTCCATTAGCACAGGATAGCATACATAATCAAAAATAAACGCTAAATATATCTCGACGAAGAAACACTTTAAATTAGAGGCCAGTTGAACAGAGGCAGGTTAAAAGGGTACCAACTATATGATTATTACTTATACGACATGATAAATAATCTAATATATATCACACACAAAGCGTTTCTAAAGTTAAATTTTAACAACGTACCAGTTTCTTTAACCATATTACTGTAAAATGTGTAGTCATTGAGACAGAAAAGTCCACAACAAAAACACGAAAGCACATCCTATGTCCATTATGGAGCTTTGAATTTGACGTTGAAGAACGGATGCTTGTCCATCAAACATCAAAAACATTTCGTCACAAAAGAAAGTAGAAGAAAAGAATAATAAGAAGATTTCAAATCTTGCATACAAGCAGGTAGGATAGAATCATTACCAGAAATCCATTAAAAACTGCTATAGGCAGGATATCGCTGGTTACACTACATTTAGCATGTCTTAGAAGCTGGATTTGACAAGGTGTATTGAACTATTATTCGGCAATAAAAGCGCTTGTCAGGCTGAAGCAGGAGCTATTTCGGATGCTCATACAAGTAAAAACATCACTGTCAGCAATTACTGTGCCAATTATCCATCATTAAATCACTTTTAATGACATCTTAACATGCCCTAACATTTAATGTTTGATTTTTGTTTTCTATCCGTGGAGATGGTGGATGCTCAACAAACATGATCTCAAAGTTTGTTCTCTGGAGTCTTTCTGTTTTTTGCTCGAATCTTGCTTATTAAACTAGAGGGAATACTTTTTTGCTGCTTATTAGATGTTAAGAAAATGATAGTGCGATAGTAATTGTTGAGAGTGCCTTGGTTTATTTAAATAAATAAAATAATCGTTGCCTCTTTCAATTTAAATTCTGAGGTCTTCTTTCCGTTTATTTATTTATTTGTTTACTTGTAATGAAGTATAATGGTTCTGCGTTATATACTAAAGAATACGGAATACTATGATAATTGTGTTACGCTTAGTAAGATTAATAAATAATAATATTTTATATTATAAATCGCATTTCTCACTTAACACAAAAACATCACATGAATTTACGCCATTATAGTAAATTCCTGTGACGTCATAGTCACATGATAACTGCAGTCAGGTATTCCCAGACTCTCCACTGTTGCCAGCGTTTTGCTTTTTACATATAATTTCTTTTAAACAGTACATATTTGATAACAATAGTGCACATATGTGAACAAAATACACTTGATATAAAAGAACACTAATGATGTAAGAGATTGTTTTTTTTTAATTTTGAAACACTTTTAGAAGAATCTTAATAGTTGAATATCCCTTTATGAAATAATCATATTTGAAATTGTATCTAAATTTTACAAATAGCACAAGTCTGTCAGTTTTGAATTGATAGAAGATCATGCGACTGCATTTATTTTGTGATGTCATGAATTAAGCCTATTATACAATAATATTTCTCGAAGTTATTATTGACAATGAGAGAGAAGCGCTATATTTAGCTAAAGTGATAAATCGGAATAAATATTAGTTAGAAAAAAATAGAAATGTTTTATATATATATATATATATATATATAGTAAAATGTATAATTGTTTTCGAATACAAGTTTTTGTTACAACAGAATAATTTTCGATATATGTCACCGTCAGTAGCGCATACAGATGTTTACCAAGGGGGGTCCTGGGTCGAAAGTCCACCATTCTTGTATCATGCTCCCTTTGATTTTGTCGGTTTGGGGGTACAAAAAACAGTAAAAAACTAATTATTGAATAAATAATTTGTATTAATTAATAAAATTAATCATTAAAAACAAATATTTAATTAAATTTTACGTATTATATATTTAAAATTATAATCAATCGGGGAAAAATCAAGGGCTTTTTTGGGGGAGAACTCCTAGGATACCCACTTGTGTGCACCACTGGTCACTGTGTATTTTTTTAATGCCCTTGATAATTATTCACAATTTCGGAACTTATTTTTATGATTAAATCAACGTATTTAAAAATATAGCTTAAAATACCTGTTTAAAATGCCTACTTTTGAAAAAGCGTACAAATATTTTTTTAACAATTACTGTCAGTAGAAAAAGAATATGGATATAAAGTTATTTTTAAGAATATTATTACTAGTAAAAATTGTTTGAGGGCGATTTTTCGGCGAAAAATGAAGGGGAAAAAAATAACGTATTTTCAAAATTTTTCTTATTTTGTATTTTTTTTTCATTCTGTGTTTTGTGCTTCTATAATAATATCTTGCCTAAACATAACTAAAAGTTCTCTACAGAGCCTGAACTAGAATTTTTTAAATACATAACTTAGATGTAGATTTATTCATATATTACCACACCAGAGTAGAGAAATAATAACAAAAACACACGTTATTATATCAATTGATCGTAAATCTGAAAATAATAAGAAATTTTCTTCAGTCGGTAGAGAAGTCTTAGCTATTAGGTTGGGGGAAAAGAAATCCATTATTTTTTAGGTAGATGGCTGTAGTGTCGATATCAGTTGAAGTATCGATCAAACAATTTCGGATTTATGCTCATTGTCAAGGTGACATTTCACACTAAAAAATTATTTTGCTTTTTTTTTGTTTAGTCCATTTAGTTGTGAATTACAGGGTGTTAAAAATGGAAGTCAACAAAGAGAAAATTCGGTACTTTTTACAGTTTTTCTTTGATAAAGGCGAAAATGCAAGCCAGGCGGCTGAAATTGTGAATGGGGCTCATGGTGTCGATACTGTAACAGCTAATTACGCGCAATTTTGCTTTCGTCGATTCCATTCAGGTATTTTTGATGTTAAAGATGCACCTCGCATAGACAGGCCCTGTAGTCAAAAATGTCGGTTAAATCACAGAAATAATCGAAATTGACCGGCATGTTATTAGTCGTAGCATTGTCCTGGAGCTAAAGATCGACCATAAAATAGTTTTAAAAACCATTTACACAAAGTTGGATTCAAAAAGAAGCTCCATGTTTGGGTGCCACACCAATTAACACCAAAAAACATGATGGATAGAATTTCCATCTGCGAAGTCTTGGCCAAACGTAATGAAATCGACCCATTTCTTAAGCGGATCGAGACTGGAGATGAGAAATGGCACATATACGACAATATTGTGCGAAAACGATCGTGGTCAAAGCGCGGTGAAGCAGCTCAAACTGTGGTCAAACCAGGAATAGTGGCCAGGAAGGTTCTACTATGTATTTGGCTGGACTGGGGAGGAATCATTTATTAGGAGTAGCTTCCGTATGGCTAAATACTAAATTCAGATATCTACTGTCAACAACTGGACCGTTTGAAGCTAGCGATTGACCAGAAATGGCCAACAGAAGAGGTGTTGTGATCCATCAGGACACAACGCCCGGCCACACACTTCTGTAGTGACTCGCCAGAAACTGGGAATTTGATTGTGAAGTTTTAATGCATCCAGCATATAGTCCGGACCTGGTACGAAGCGATTATCTCCTTTTCTCGCATTACAAGACTTCCAGAGTGGTAAGAAATTGGGATAAAGAGAAGATAATGAAAATCGATTACTAGAGTTTTTCGCCAATAAAGACCAAGACTTCTATGAGAGAGACATTATGAAGCTACCTTTAAAATAGTAACAAATTATACAATAAAATGGTGCATATTTGAGCTAAATCGGACAATCCGAAGTATGTTAAATAAAGTCTTGATTTTCATGCAAAAATAATGGGTTTCTTTTCCCCCAACCTAATATTACCACATCAGAGTAGAGAAATAATAACAAAAACTCACGTTATTATATCAATTGATCGTAACTCTGAAAATAATACGAATTTTTCCTCAGTCTGTTGAGAAGTCTTAGCTATATATAAGCAAAATATTATTAAAGAAGCACTTTTCATAAAAGAAGAATGTTTTGAAATATATCCTTTCTCCTTCATTTTATACCAAAAAAATTGCATTTATATAATTTGTTTTTGTCATTATATTTTAAAAAGCAATTTTATTTGTATATTACAATTCAAGTGACACTAAATGTCAAGAAATTATTCATTTATACGTATTTTCAAAATCACGTGTCCGAATACAGTCAGCCACCATTAAATCAGGATTACAATTACTATTTTGCAGATTCGTATAAACTTAACATGAATTTTATCTAATAGGGTGTCTTAAGTTCTACTCTGCAGTAAAAGCCAAATTGACCAATAGGATTGTAAAATAAAAAAATAAAAGCCGGATACATATTAATAACGCATGGCATTTTAGCTTTACTTATGACCCAACGCGAAAGACATTTCTAATAAAAGAATGGCAAAATCTAGGATTGTACAAACTTTCCAAAGCGTTTTTGTTCACAACAATCGCTTATATTTAAACAATGAAAGATACACGAAAACATTTCCCTCCCTACAATTTACTTTCAATTTTGCCTAATAACTTAAAAATATTTCTCTCAAGCCACCTTTTCACCTTTGTAAATGACAACTACAGAAAAGGACGCGGGAGGGGACAAAAAATCCATAAGCAATATTGAATAGTAAAATGACTCCTCCTTGCCTTTACCATGTAGCGTGACCTAATAATGTGACCACTTACCGCATTTTTCCCCAAGATTCGTTCGGCTTAATCACAATAGTATGGTAATGGATATCATTTGGAAAACAGGATGGGAGGACTCCATACCACAACAAAAAAGAAACAATTCTACCCGGCACGGGATATTAAGATACATTTTTTTTTATATATTTTTATACAATAAGGTTCTTTTGGCTGAGGCATATATGTGTAATTAATGCTTTTTCAGCACGCAGTTCACCACTTGAAGGACAATTCTTCAAGAGGGTCATTTTTAGCTGTATCAGTTCATTTCCCTGCCCCCCCTTCTTCGACTGACAAGGTGCTGTTGATGGTTTCCTCTGCCCCCCCTCCGGAGTCGTTTTATGCATTAATCCAGTACAAAGGGACTATTATAATTTGTTGCATTAACTAAGACCCGAAAGTGCACGCTATTTGCTATAAACAGTTAATTGAAGAAACGCAACAGACCATTCTGAAGTTGGAAATGAAATTGATGATTGTCGTGCGAAGTATGCACGGAAGAATAGCATTGGTTCTTATTGCACGATAATAGCATATTTATTACAGCTATAGAGAAATGGCTTTGTGTTATATTTCTCACACTGTACCTATACAATGGGTTCGGAATAAATTTATTGCTTTTTGTATGGAAATGAGAAAGTTCTAGAATTCAATTTGTTACTTTTTGTGTTCAGAAAATGTTACAAATTGACAATTCATTTACAATTTTAGAGTATTAGCTTTCTTGCAATCACTTTTCTTTTCTTTATTGTTTTTTTTAAATCATAACATTAATTTTTTAAATCATTTGAAAAATTTGAATGCAATAGGTTATTTATTGAAATTAGTTTGAGAAAATTATTTATTAAAATAAAAATCTTTCAAACTCTCTACTGATCAAGAAATTAAAAAAAAATCTATATAAACAGAAATAAATGACAATACAAAAATAGAAATAAACAATTTTTAAAACTGAAAAAATATTCAATTCACATAGTTAAATTTTAAATTTAGAAGTTAAAATTTTTTTTCTTTTTTTACAATTTAAATGAAAAGTTAATGTTAACTGTTCTTTATTATATATGAATACTAGTTGGTAAAGTCGTTTTTCGCAAGGGTGAATTGAAAAATGAAGTAATACAGATTGAATGATAAAGGAGTTTCTAATAAGTTAATTTTACATGAGTTGCCAAATAAACAAACAAAAAAAGCCTTTTACATATTTCAGCTGAACAAAAAATCATATTAGTTAAATTTTAAGTCTAATAGATCTGATAAAAAGGATTTTTTATTATTTATAACACCCCTGTAACTCCCTTGTGGGTCGATTTTTGAAAACACCTTCCTATGCTGATCTCTGCTCAGCAAAAGTAACATATTGTTACAAATTTTTTTTTTGTGATGAATGCTTAAAATAGTGTAAATAATTTATATCTGGATGTGTAATACGTTAATGTATTACTTTCTATTGTATTTATTTTAAGTTAAAAATGTTATATTAGCAAGCAACACCGTTCCTTACATTATTTTGGTGATTCAATGGAAACATTGCGAAATGTTGGCGATAGAGCCAAGTTGGCATCTATGGCGATCATGTTGGCCACTTCGCGATTGATTGAACGGTGTAGAAGTTAATAAATATGCTGTAACGCCACTTGGTGCAGATCTGCAACAAAGAAGACATCACAAAAATCTTCTCCACAAAAAATACATATAAATGCCAATTTTCATAGTGATCGTTTGAACGGTGTTGCATTGTGGCCTCGCTACATTCCATTTTTATATAGAGATATAAAAACAGGTAACATTAACTTCAATAATATATATTAGTATTTTTAATTTAATAACTCTATGGTTGCGACAGTCGAGAGGCATGGTCATGAACTCGTGGCCAATACTGCTAGGTTCGTGTGTTGGTAAATCTAAAAAACCACTGGGTAGAGGTTGATTCTCATTAAATCTCTTCGGTATCAAGGTTCTCACGGTTGCTTGATGTGGACATTTAGAGAGTGTGATGCCAGCTAAGGAGTTCTCGTCACTAGATCGTGGTTCAAAATTACAAAGTCCACCCCCAATAAACTTTAAACTCTTTTGGGTGAGTTCAGTCATCTCCGGCATTCTGCAAATAGTCTTCGGGTTCTTTTAGAGTGTGATATTAACAATTAATCAGGCAATAACTCTTTAATTTATGTAAGGAAGTTATACTGGTTGCCCAACCGGTATAGGGGTTAGCGACGCTGACTGCCGTGCCGTAGGGACTGGGTTTGAATCACCGAGAAGACATGGTTGTTTGTAAATGTATAGTGTCTTTGCGGCATGGGGTTACTCTAAATAGCTATCGAGCCGCAAGTTCTCTCGTGTGGTTGGTGGAAGGGAAAGAGAGGTGGGAGGCTCCTGGCCACCCCCAGGGTTGTCTCCTTCTAAATTGGGGTGGAACTGAGCAAAATCGTACTGTCACCTGAAGGGTGCTCAAAGCTAAGGCTAACGACAGGCGTAAAAATTCTAGCCCTTAGCCGCGATGAATTTCGCGGGCCTCGATCTGACTTCGTCAGGCAGGTGGCATTAGTCACAACAAAAACAGGAAGTTAAATCGAAAAGAATATCTTACATAAAATGCTGTCTCACATCGTTTCGATAAAAACTGTTTTTCTTGAAGTGAAACAAAAAAAATTATTCACACAGAAAATCTGTTACATATTACAAAATTTATGTACATGTGTATGTACAGTTGTTTTACGTGACATATGTTCTTAGTCATTACGGGAAAAAATTTTCTTAAGTTTAATTTAAAGTTTTTTAAAGTCTTAATTTTAAATATTTTGGGAAATTCGAAAACTTAAGAAATGTTTAGAAAACTATATATATATATATATATAGTCGAAATTCTCTTTCAAAGAGAAATGTACATTCAGCAGGCAAAAGAATATATATATATATATATATATATATATATATATATATATATTGTATAATGAAATAAAATAAGATACCATGTAAAAAAGTTCTAAAACCTACAATGCCAAAGAAGAAAGAAATTGGAGTTCAAGAGACACAGCAAATTTAGATACGAAAAGAGTTTTTGGAGTAAAATGGAGACCTATTAAGATTTCTATATTCTAAATTAGGCCAGTGATTTAGGGTTAAGCAATTTTTTATGGATCCACCTTCCCCGTACAGCAGAAATTTTCGACATAATTGAAAAAAACAGAGCCATGTTGAAAAGTTAAGCCTTTTACTAACACACGTGGATGATAAACCAGACAGTAAAGTAAAATGAAATTATATATTTATATATATATATATGCTGATTTATATAATTCAAATTTTAATAGAATAAAAAACAATATATTTCGTACGTCAAAAGATCGAATTATTTTTTTCTTCTTATTACACATGGGAATCATATATAATTATCTTTTTTTCATGCAAAATTATTATACTGGAGACCTCAAAAATTAATTTCCCCCTAATACACCGCCTTAGGCAAAATTTAATTGAAAAAAAAATTTTCATCTAAAAATATACGAAGAAAAAAGCCAAATGATAAAGAAACAGTTCACGAGGTAAATATTGCAACTTCGCAACTGACACAAAATTCTTAGCAATTTGATTCTCTCGATTTCAATTCTTCCTTGAATTCCTGATTATGTTTAAAATACTGCAATACATCGGTATATTGATAAAATATTGCCTAATTTTTGTGTAAGCTTTGTAGTGATCCAATACGGATTCTAAAAGTAAATTATCATCGTCTTAACCTATTTTTTTAAAAAAATTATATTCATTACTGATGAAAACAGACATCTGAAAAAGTGGCCAGAGACAATTTTATTGGTAGCTAATAATTTCCAACCGACACATGAATATTGATTTATAGTACCACTCCTTCATTTCTTTCTTCAATGAGAAAAATTAAAATTTCAGAAAATTATTACCGCGCGTTTTTATTCGAATCTAAGCCACCATTGTTTCTAAGCAGCACCCCAAATTCTCAACAAGTTTTTGTGAAAAATTAAAAAATAGCATGAAACGGCTTATCTACATCCAACTTTGCAAAATTAAAATAAATTTAAAATGAGAACTAATAAGAAGTTATTTATTAATTAGTTATTTTACCAATATTGTACACTCTTAAATACGTACACGAACTTGTAATTGCTATAATTGCAATTAATATTTTTTCCCTTCGATTCTAAGCCGCACACGATATTTAATAGGGTTAACTTCTGAAAAAGGGACGGCTTAGATTCTAGTAAATACGGTAGTCAATAATTTATGAAATATTTTTCTCATTTGAACATTTATCTGCATTCTATAAATGACATTTTTTTTAACGTTTGATCATTGCTCATTTCTGAATTTTATTTACATTAATTGAAAAGTAAAAGTAGCAAGGCATCACATCAACAATCAGCACACGACCTGGATTTTGATAAATTTATTTGAAGAAAATCTATGTACCTAGTTTTGAATGATAAAACTGCTATTCCTGTTAAGTGTAAAAATAGTAATTTTGATTTAATTAATGATGAATAATTTAGGAAACATTTTTATTACTCTTAACAGTAGAAACCACATTCGGTGAACAGTTCATGCTCTATCTATTACTACTTTCTCTGAGTAACCTTCCATTTCTTCCCCCTCTTCCATTTGAGGGCACATTGGACCGACATTCATCACATGTGCAATTACTAATAATGAAACCCAGCCGTGCATTACACCATTAAGAAAAGTGGTAACGAAAAGATATAAAAAAATATATATACGGACTGTTATAGTATCGTAGAACCATATATATATTTTTTCTTTCTTTCATTCATTTCGGAAATAAACAATAAAAAACGCCAGGGTTGGACAAAAAAATGGTCCAGTCTCCCCTCGGGTTGTTCTTGTCCAATAATGACAGGGTACACTACGATGATTTATAATAGCCGGCCTACAGGTGCCTTAATGAAATTAAAGGTATCAGAACGAATGATGAATGCGTGCCTGAATGCGTCACAAAACGAGAAACAATATGGCAGTAATGTCACAGACCTGGCAAATGTGTTATTACAGCATACCATAAGATCCATTTTTTCCGCTAGTTTCATTTTTTGTTGTTGCTATTTCTATGATAGAGAGAACACCTTTAATTTTAAGCTTCTCTGCCTTTCATTAAGTAATTACACTTTTACATTGAAATACCAGTGCGAGGATTTCTTTGTGTTTTACTCAGTTGACCACTCATTTGAAACTGGGTGTTTTAATAAAAGAACGTTTTAAATACTTTTGCTTGAAATGCAACGAAATCAGATGGAGTTTTATTATTTTTATTTTAACTTCATTTCACAAAGACCAGTAGAACAAAGTCTCTTGATTATCAAGCGTTCGAAGAGATTCGACCAATAGAAGCAGTTCATGCATTAGAACTTTTGTTTCTGATAGGTAGACTGCATTAAGGTTTAAATCCTTATCTATGATATTATTAAATGCATTTGAAATAGTTTCGTTAAGATGCGTCAAGAATCAGAGTCTTTGATAATTATTTACGTCATAAATAAATGCATTGATGATCTTGCAAATTTTGTGATTTATTTTTCAAATGCATTACATAACAATAGATTAACAAAGACCTTGCCAGTGGTCTAATTATGAAGATTGAAATAGATTTTTTCTTACAGTTTACTTTTTTTGTAGACGTTCTGAATCATTTATCACTCTGTAAAACTGAAAATTTTTTAAAAATCTGCTACTACCAGCTCGAACATTTTATGAAATTTTTGTGACGTGCTATTTCTTGTGTAGTTGAGATCTATACTTTGGATAATCGATTATATGTGTATATATATTTGTATTTCAAAACGTATATTATTAGTTAATGTCGAATTTAAGATTTAAACTCTGGCCATTTTCAAATCCAATTCCAATACTAAATTTTTTTTAAAAAAACCAGTGCCTTGAAAAATCTTTATTTTTTTTAAAAAAAATATTTCGCTTTCTCTTTTAAGTTAGCCGAATGCAATTAAATATAAATGTTTTAAGATAATTAATGCTTATATTAATGTTCTGAAATAATCTTGGAAAAACTTTGACACGTCCTTCCTTTAATATTTAACGGGAGGGGGGACAATCAAAAGCTACCAAAAACTTATTCTAAACAAATTTCATCAGCATCACCTTAAAATTGATATATTTTGATTTAATCCACCCTCTGAAGCAACACGAGGACTACTGGAAACGGATCTCGTCATTTTGAACCACGGTCAAGCGATGAGGACAATACCTGAGCTGGCATCTCCCCCTTTCTTAAGTTAAAATAACCAAAACAAGTTTGTGTGTTTTTCTTAGTTGCTTCGTAAGAAACCAATATACAATCGAACCTCTATATTGCGAATTTTTCCATACAGCGAACTTTTTCCTGGAACATTGAACATTTCACGATTTTCAACGTAAAATAACCTCTCTATAGCGAAGTGCATTTTCTTCATAACGAAATTTTTTTGTGATTCCATTTTTTTTCCTCCCTATTTTCGAAGTATTTCTGAACATTTCAATTCATTCTCTCTTTAACACATTTTATGGTGGTCATAAATCTTGAACTGGTTTTGTTAAATGCTAACTCGCCGAGAGCAATTGAGTTCTGGACGTTTCATCCAAGAAGTGCGACCTTTAGCCCCCATTGTCCAGTTCACTACAAACACCTTCGGTATTCCCTTTCACACTCAGTGGAGTTGTCTCGTGTCCCCGTGTTCTAGTTATAAAATAATGTATGTTTAATATTATTTGTATGCTTTAAAATAGAGAAAATGTTCTTAAAATTCGTTAATTTTAATATAAAATTATTTTCTTAATACTGAAAATACAGTGACACATTCGACATTGCTTTATGTAGTTTTTCCTTGCAGTTTTTTTTATGGGTAAGATATATAAAATAAACATATATTAATTTTAAAAAAGGTGTGAATAATTTCTTTTTTAATATATAGTGTTTATGAATTTAAAATATTTGTGATTCATGTGGCTTATAAAGTATATTAAAAGATGAACCTATATATAACGAATTTTCCATGCAAAGAACTTTTTTCCGGGATTCAGTGACTTCGTTTTATAGAGGTCTGACTGTACATATATTTAAAGAGCACAAAATAAATAGCTAATCCTAAATATATCACAGTTATTAACAATGGTGTATAATTTTGTTATATGGTCAGGACGTATGCAGCTGATAAATATAGAGGTGAAACGCTGGTTAGAAAGATTAAACTAGCATTAAACACGAATTAAGAACTCAAGATCTTGCACGCTGAGAAAAACTCTCACACTGGACATCAAATTAAAACCACAGGAACTCGCGCAAGAACTCTCTCACAAGAGCTGACGACAATATAAAAAACGTCAACTGGCGAAGTACAAAGATCACTAATGTCACTGTCAATGTATTTGACACCAACAGGGAGTTATAAAACACTCAACTATATAGAGGAAGCAGTTACTTGCCTATCATTACGATAAACAAATAAGTCATGCATTTTTTAAGGCGTGAGTTTCAAAAAAAAAAATGTTATTTCGTAAGTCAAGATTGATTTTTTTAAAAAATTATTTTTTGTTCCATTAACTTTTTAAATACAGTTTACAACGATTAAGATATTCAAAAGAAATTAAATATTCAAATCGTGCAAAATTAAAACCATAAGAACAAAATGATCTTTAGAATTTATACGCATATATAAATAAACAGAGAAAACAAAGAATATATATTTTTAGTCTTAAAGAAATAACCCTTTCAATATTTAAAAATAACGATTTTTAAAACTGAGTTAAGGATAATTGAAAATTATATAAAATGTAATTTAATATTTTGTACGTACGTTATAACAATATTAAAAAAACTTAATATGGATATAATAATAATATTTGATCTAGCATAAAATAAATTGAAAAGCATACAATATGTTTTAAATACACAGTATAATTTTCTCAAATTAAGACTCAGATTTATTTAGAATACATTGAATACGGTAGCAAACAATGCAAAAATGATAAAAAGAGAGAGAGAGAGAGAAAAGTGCCTTTTCACATGCAATTTTATTGCAATTATTTTCTTTTCCTGATATATGCATATTTCTAGGAAGCAGATACCCGTATTTTTGAAAAAAAAGTTTAAATTCAGAAAAAATATTCGTATATTTTTAACACATTTTAACATATTTATTAAACATTGCACTAATTTAATGGTTTTAACTGTAGGTTGCGTATAAATTATAAAATTAATTCTCCTTTTTTAAGGTAATAATTAAAAAGACGTAAGAGAGAATTTCCCAATTTCTTCGAAACAGGCATGCAAGTTTTCTTTAACAAAAATTAAGTTTTAATATTCTGTATTAACACTGAATTTTAAAAAGCTTTATCATATCCATTCATTCGACAAAATGAATTGCATGTTTGTCATTCCTATACCTAGAATTCTAAGAGTAAAGTTTAAAACGGAAAACGCAGAGAGTGGTATTAGGTATTGTACATTTACATTTATCCATTTATCACATATATATCACATTCTTAAAATTTTATATTATTTTATAAATATATCATTTTTTTTTCTTTAACAAGCGTAATTTAGTATCAATTTAACATCACAGTATAGGGTATCGTAACATACATTAGTGATGAGTAACACATACTTTGTACAAGAAAAATTGATTGAATTGAATAAAAATGAATAATATGCTGTCCTCTCAGAGAAAGAAGTCATAAATTAGTATTAATGCTAAAGTATTTTCAAATATGGAGAAATGTATTGAGTTAATGATCTAGTTTTGAACGTTAGATGGAAAAGTTTTATGTTCTACTTAAGTTTAGATTGTCAATGGTAGACAATCTGTTTAAGAATATGAAGTTATATATTTTGTTTCTGTCAATTGTTGCAAAATTTTTCCATCAAGTTTAATTTGAAATATTTTAATTTTTTGTAACATTATATATTGAGAAAAAAGTAGGCATTATTGTTATATATTGCAGGACAATACAACTACAAAAGAAAAAATAATTTACATATGATTCAAGTTCTTTTTACTAAACCATTAGAGAAAAATCGAAAGAATGCTGCGTTATAAACTACTTTCGGAATTACTATGAATTATTATTCGGAATAATGAATTGTCGGAATTATTTAAAAAACCAATAATTTATATAAATTACATGCATATATGTAAAGGATAGGTAAAACATTTGATATTGACAAATGATCCCCCACACAAATTTTATCAAAAAAATATTTAAAAAAATTCCCAATTTAGACAGTTTAGGTATTAGTGAATTGTACGATGTGAAAATGTTATAAATACATACGGCTGGAAGAAAGTAAAAAATAATCTCAAAGCATGAAATAATTTAATTTGATAATGAATAAAATGAATATATAATGAATAAAAAGATTAGAAATACATAATATTATCATTATATACTTGAAATTAAGTTATTAATACCACACTCATTCATTTAATATTTATGTCATTAAAACATTTATTCAGAATATATTGTGCAAATCTTAATATCTTTCCATCTTTGATCTTTTTGCAGACTCCAGAATCCAGAAGAAAAAATAACTATTAATCGTACAAGATGCAGTAATGAAACATCAGAGTATATAATTATGTAACATCAGAAAAATAATGCATTATTTTTAAATCATAAGATTTAAAATAATTTTGAGTGTATGGATATTTTTAAAATGATACGATTTTATTAAATTTAATTAAAGTAAAACATTTTTCCCGATATATATCTTATGTTAAATCTACAGTTAAGTAAAATGGGAAAAATTTTTAGAACTCATGCTGCAGAGAAATAGTTTAGTTTCAAGTTAGTATTATTATTATTATTATTTATATTAATAAAATTTATGAAATGAACAGTGTTCAAAAGGGAGTGACAGAAAGAGTGTTTAATTAATTAACTGAATTTTTTAATTCATTAAAAAGTCTAGTAGAAAAATTTCGTAATAATTGTAGATTATTAGAATTTTTTGAATCATGATTTTCAACGTTATAGTAAAAATAAGATTTTAATTGATAAATAATTCGTTGAATCTTTTAAAAAATCATTTTTCCTTGAGTGTGGGATGCTATTATAAAATTCTATAAATTTATTGCACTTGTAATTTTTTGGAGAGCAGGAAATACACTTGAATTTATACTGATGCTCATTTCATCCCAAGTAAATTAATTACTAGAGGCTTTCAAGCCCTAGCTCTCTGTCACAAGCAATCAAAATCAATACGCAATTTGACAGACAAGAATTAATTTGAATTTTGTCCCAGACGGAAATTTCAGCAAAAAATCAGCAGTTTTACTTTGGTCCTCAGGTGTTATTTAAAAACTAACTGATAGGAATTTATTGTTATATGAAGCAATTTCAATCAAGCCACCATCGAATTATACTTATTTATTTGGTATACTTATACCCCAATATTCCTTTTACAAGAATATGAATGAAGTAGGCTCTAAGACGCAATTCTCACTTTTAATTAAAACTACTTCCATAAATTATGCCTTTTTCAAATGAATCCGAAGTACATTTAGCATTAATATTTGAGGGAGTTCAATTACCTTTTCTACAGCAAAATGTATTACATGATGGTCAGTCGACCTTCATAGAAGGCGTATACAGCACATAGACAAGGACATCTACAGAATGAAGCCCATAACTCGGTTATTTTAATATCTGACATGAAAAAATTAAACAAAAATAACTACCGAATTTCCATGAATATCTTTTCCCCCTTCCTCCACATAAAACTTCTGACCTTACAAATAACTTTTTCAGTATGCCTTACTTTAGCGGATTTCATTGTTATTTTGTTTTTGATATATTTTTTTCTTTTCTGCGTATATAGTCACGTCCTGTTGGCTACCTTGACATGTTTATAGATCTACGAGGAAGGCTGTTATTGGAGAACCAAGCTCCCTTTGGTACGTCAGACTGATAATATTTCAAAGAAGTATGTATGAAAAATAGTCCTCAAAGCAATTTCGAAATGCCAATTTATGTAGAGTTTTTTCTGCACGCGAGGTGTACAGGTATTTTGGGAGGATTTTATACAACAGCGAGTGTGTTTTTGTGTGTAAGTAAAGTTCATGTGACAGATGCAAAATAAAATCTGTTACTGGGTTCCAATAGAATTGCGCCGCAAAATTTTGAGCCGTATATTAAGAAAATCTAATACCGCAATGTAGGAAAGATAAATCATCATAATTGACAAACTATGATTCAGTTAAATAGTAGGGAAAATGAAAAACAAATATAGTTAACATAAAAGAAGGGAATTTAGACCAGAAGTCTAGTAAAATCCCATAAAAAAGTACAGCGAAAAATTGATTTTTTAAAATTCCAAATTGGCAACATTTTGTTAATTTTGAAATATTAGCCAATGGCTAAGCATAAAGCAAACTATGCTATGAACATCATCATAAATTATGTCAAGTACTTGCTATAAAGAAAACATTAATGTTATAGATTTTGTATATAATTTAAATACATAATAGAGCTTAAAGTATTCAGAAAGTTAAGAGAATTTATTATATATACATATATATAGAGAGAGAGAGAGAGGAAGAGAGAGTGAGAAAATGAGAAAGGAGAGGGAAAAAGAAAAAATCAGGAACTGATATTTATGTCAACATGTAGATAAAAATATAGAGAGATATTTGATACATACATGTATCAATTTTCATAAATATTTTGATCAATATAACTTGATTTAAAAAAGCAAATTTTTGAAATCACAGACAATTATTAATTTTTTACTTTAAGAAAACATAATAAAAATACAGTAGAATTTCAGCACATATACCCATAGCAAATGTATATGGAATACAGCCTATATACCCATGGATTAATTTATAGTGAAACTTAAATCCATGAAATTATATAAATGTCCTCTTTTATTCCAGTCTCTCTGATAACAAGATAATATGCTAATTCAATGCCCCGCAGTATCAATTCAAAAAATTCTGATATTTCTATTAAAAATTACGCGGTTCGCTAATGTTAACAGTATTTTACATTTTCAATTTTCTTTTAAATTTAAGCAAAATGTCTGTATGTACAAATGAAAGAAAACAGACTATTAATCTTAAAAAAAACTGAAAGAGATTTGAAAACATTATGTATATATAGAAAATTGAATATTTTCTGGCCATATATATATAATTAGATTATCTTTTTCACGTATAGATATTATTTCCCCTTGGTATGATTTTGAAAATATGAAAAATTCTAAGCCAATATATTGAACTCAAAGAACGTAATAATTTTGCTTTACATTTCTAATTAAATGTAAATCGCAAGAAAATTTTAGAAGAATTAAGTTATTTCTTGGAAACTTTCATCACATGATCCCGAATCTTTTTCAGTCATCTAGTTAAAAGTGAATATAATATATCTTGCATCCAATCTATTTCATACGATAAAATTATTTAAATCAACGAAATTTGATTCAAAGTCAAGTTCTACTTGTCACAGATCTTAAATTCTTTTCCCTTCGTGCAGACAGTGATTTATTTATCTGACAATCACTAAAGCCATTAAGGTATGGAACAAATCTAATGTGCATAGTATTATCCATGTTTTACAGATAGAAAAGTTTGTCTGTGTTCATTAATATTAATCATTTACTCTACTATGGATTTGATATATTACACACAAAAAAGTGTTTCGTTCCAAATGACAGTAATTTGCATTCCTTGATCGATAAGATGTGATTCTAGCATTTGGTATGTATTGTATCCATCAATTTGCACATTCTCATCCATGTACCGTTGTTATTTTCATATTTGATTTCCCCTTACGAAAGTATTTTTTTCCTTTTGTATTGGTTAGATTTAGCCAAAATTTGAATATATACCTGAAGTGCCAAACATAACAGTTAAGGACAGTTTTTTTTATATTTATATATATCTCCCTCCACTAAGAATATTAGAAATCATGCTTAAGCCTAAACAGAGTATTTTGGTAGGAAGAGAATGTTTATTATAACCTCGCGCTGTAAAGCAACAAGAGAGCTATTAGGGATGGACCTCGTAACTTTGAACCTCGGTCAAGAGATGAGGATGACACCTGAGTTGTCTCCCTCTCCAAGCTACCATAACCACATCACGTCAACAGGACGGCTTTTAGTCTCAACATATTTAACGTTCATCAGCCCCTCTAAATAGAAGAGCTTTCAGTGCCATAGAGCTAAAACACATGGCAAGCGGACCACGAGTTCGTAATAAAAAAAAATCAAATTGTTTTGTTCGTAATCAATACTAGGTTACCGTATCCCCTTATTCTGGTAGCAAGTATATCGAAATCATCATACATTAATGCTTTTATAGAAATTTTATACACTGTATTGAATGTAAACTACTGTAAATACACTGTATAGAATGTAAACTACTGTAAATATACTGTATTGAATGTAAACTACTGTAAATACACTGTATTGAATGTAAACTACTGTAAATACTGTAAATACACTGTATTGAATCTAAACTACTGTAAATACTGTAAATACACTGTACTGAATGTAAAATACTGTAAATATACTGTATTGAATGTAAACTACTGTAAATATACTGTATTGAATGTAAACTACTGTAAATACACTGTATTGAAAGTAAACTACTGTAAATACACTGTATTGAATGTAAACTACTGTAAATACACTGTGTTGAATGTAAACTACTGTAAATATACTGTATTGAACGTAAACTACTGTAAATACACTGTATTGAATGTAAACTACTGTAAATACACTGTATTGAACGTAAACTACTGTAAACACACTGTATTGAATGTAAACTACTGTAAATACACTGTATTGAATGTAAACTACTGTAAACACACTGTATTGAATGTAAACTACTGTAAACACACTGTATTGAATGTAAACTACTGTAAATACACTGTATTGAATGTAAGCTACTGTAAACACACTGTATTGAACGTAAACTACTGTAAATATACTGTATTGAATGTAAACTACTGTAAATACACTGTATTGAACGTAAACTACTGTAAATACACTGTATTGAATGTAAACTACTGTAAATACACTGTATTGAACGTAAACTACTGTAAATACACTGTATTGAATGTAAACTACTGTAAATATACTGTATTGAATGTAAACTACTGTAAATACACTGTATTGAATGTAAACTACTGTAAATACTGTAAATACACTGTATTGAATGTAAAGTACTGTAAATATACTGTATTAAATGTAAACTACTGTAAATACACAGTATTGAATGTAAACTACTGTAAATACACTGTATTGAATGTAAACTACTGTAAATACACTGTATTGAACTAAATTCAGTGGTGCAACAGCCCATGAGGGCCAAGGCCTACTGTGCCTATCTCAGTTTTCGTGACTTTAGGCGCTGGGGTGCATGTGCAGGTGTTTCGGTCAGCTTGACGCAAAAAACCCCACCCAATGTTCAGTTCCCAAATAAGCTTGGTACTCATTAATCGACTCATTGAAGGGATGAAAGGCTGAATCGACCTTGTCCAACCCGCGATTTGAACATCAGACCTGTGTTGTGGAAGCTTACTGGGCTTCAAATACACTGTACTATACACTTAAAAAATGACTCCAATGGGCTAAATTCATGTGACGTCATAATCACATGATAACTACAACCACGTGCTTCCAGCCAATTAGTTTATTGATTCATGTGACGTCATAATCCCAAGATAAATGCTATCATTTTTTCAGCTAATCTTTCAGTTGCCAGCTCTCTTTTGTTTCTTGCAAAAACTTTCTTTTAAAAAGTACATATTCGTCAAAAATAATAAAGTACACATGTACTCAAAATACACTTGATTTAAAAGTACTCCTACAATACGAGAGCTGTTTTTAAATCTTAAAAAAAGTTTTAATAAATTTTTTGTTAATACTTGAACATTTTTTCCAATTATAAAATTTGAAATTGTATCTAAATTTTACAAATGAAACAGCAAGTGCAGTTTCTTGTCAGTTTTGAATTCAATGGAGAACACGTGATTGCCTTTATCATGTGACCGTCAAGTTGTTCATTGTCTTGAAAAATACATTCAACAACATGATTGACATTTTGATTATTTGATTATTATACGCATGTTTAAGAGGAAATATTTTAAAAAACTTTTATTACATTCTTACAAAAATACCATATAAAATTTCATTTTTTTCTTTTATGGGATTGTGCTTGTTCAATTAGATGTTTTGCACAGAATAACAAAAATAATTTTTTTTCCTTAGCATAACTTTGAAAACAACAATAATGTCGGAAAATATTTGAAATTTTTCGCTTTACTACTTTTATCATGCCCTATTTCATGTCAATCACATCTTTTACAGTGCATAAACATATTCCACAGTGGATGGAATATCCTTAATGAAGATGACACTCTTAACTAACTCTAAACAATGTTGAAACAAAGGTAATTTTTTAATAAGACTAGATAGCTTCTCCGATATAGATAATTAAAATAAAACGGTTATATCATCCGCACATTAAATTGAACATGTATATATCAGTGGTCCCCAACATCTGGTCCGTGGACCGTTACCGGTCCGTGGATCAAATGTTACCGGGCCACCCAAGGAATATTTAATTATTTCCATTTTATCCACTGTGGCGTATTTCCCTCATGTGTTTGAGTGACTTTCCATAGAAATCGCTTTCCATGTTGAATTCCTTTATATTTATTTTTGGTGTAATTGTATTTTATTCTCAAATCACATTTAAATACAATTAAATTGAAATTATTAAATCAAAACAATCTAAAATATTTTTAAAAATCAACGTTCCACTCTCAGAGGGCCGCGGTAAAATTTGACCGGTAGGCGGCGATGAAAAGGTTGGGAAGTACTGATATAGAATATTACTGAATATTTCTAAATCTAAAATTTTGCTCAATATTTTATAATAAAGAATCAACGAAGGCATTTCAAAGAAAAGGAAAAAAAATAATTCAATTTATTATTTTAAAATTTAAATAATATTTTCTGCCAAAATAAAATTTTTATTTTATATAAATCCTATATGTGTGCCATTTTCACTAAGATGGGTTGAGAAACTGAATTCACCTACAACGTGTGAATTGAAATTATGTGAGAACAGAGTATTAACCTTGGCGAATCTAATCGCAGCGTCCAAAGAAAAGATGACCAATGAAAGAGTTCATTCAAAGTTCAAGTTCCTTCATGAATGACTCACTCCAAATTTGACCAAAATGCAGTCAGAAGGGAGAGAGAGGAAAAAAAAGCAAGTGACAAAGAAAAACAAACAAACAAACAGACAATAGCATTAACGAAGTTATGGAAGTTCAGGATCCAGCGATGCACATAATAGGAGTAATTCAACGTACTCCACACATCCTTTCTTAGTTAGGCACCAAAGGACGAGCTATTGTTTAATGTGAGCTTACATAAAAAAAAAAAAAAACTCAAAGAGCGTACTAAAAACGTCGACAACAACGGAGCGAAGAAAAAATAAAACAACTGAAACTCTGGCGCCAAAACCAATAATAAAACAGGAGTGCAATTTTGTTAGCTTTTCAATGTCATAATCATGGGTAATTTTCACTCTTCATAATAGAAAACGAGTAATAGAGGCGGTAATTGTGTAGAAGAGAAAAAAAAGTATATATATCCACCACATCCGCTATTGGAGCCTTTTTTCGTTCAACAGGAACTCCCTGGTAAACGAGGGGGCGTATAGATGTGAGAAATACACGAAGGCGTACTTACCAAAAAAGACTAATAAATAACAGGAGTCAAATTGCGATAACATTTATGAGAAAAATTCAGTGTCGTGTGTTCCTGTCATAAACGTGATTGTTGGAAGGGGAAGTACAATACCGTAAAGAAGAAGAAAGGATACACTACAGGTAGATAAAATTTATGACTCGAAACTATAATTGCTCAAATTTAATTTAAACGTGAAACATAATTTTGACGTTACCATTTTTTAAAAAAATGTCATTTATTAAATCTAAACACGATTGAATTTCAGCAATTGAAGTTTTAATTAAGAATAGCTGATCTCGTTTGGAAAGCATCAAAATAATTTTAAAATTACGAGTAACACAGTGCTTCTCAAAGTTTCAATATTCGCGACCCAATATTTAATCATAATTTTCATCGCGCCCCTCCCCCTCCTCATACAATAACAATGTATTGAATTGAATAATACTATACTTTGATGCTAGACCTACCATACTACTTTAACTTCTTAAGTGCCACCAGCGTATATAAACGCCTCGCTCAGTCAAAAAGTTAATTTCCCCGGACGTATTTATAAGTCTTTCCGAAGTACGATCTTTTTATTGTGCAGTGCTCTCCATAAAATTATTCCGAACGCTTTGGAATACAAGTAAAGAACCACGACATTGTTTGCGAAGGATTTACTTATTTCAGAATATTTGCTTCTTTATTCCTTCCCACCCCTAATACATCACATACGCATACCTACGTGGAAAATCGTCGGAATTGGAAAGCGAATCGCAAGACTTTCAATCAGCAATTAAGGGAGGGATTAATTATAAAGCATACAAACTATCAAGATAAATGTTAATTTTTGTATAGAATTTTATATATGACAATCCCAAGGGGCCACTTATTAAACTTGTTTTATTTTAATATTCTTAAATTAATTATCAAATACATTGAGTAGCACTGGTACATTTATATGTGTAACATATCAGTGTAAACGTGCATTTTATTTTTTATTACGTCAGAATGTATTTTGTTTGTATTTTTTCAGTAAATTAACAATTTTTTTTTTATTTTCGACTTTTCAATATGCCCGCGCCCCCCTCGTAGAGTTGTCACGCTCCCCAAGGGGGGTTCGCCCCACAGTTTGAGAAACGCTGAAGTAACAGTAATAAAAATTCAGTCATCATTTGGGCACCTTAATTTGTTACATGTTGTGAAGTCTAATTGGATACTGTAAAATTCAAACTTCTATTTTTAGAATGAAGAATTTCTGGTTCCTTGTCTAGTACAGTCAGCGGGATCTGTTTTAGACTTGTTACTGGTCATGACTTTTTGTAGTATTACCTACATAGAATGGAAATGGTAGATTTAAATTCCTACCCACTGTGAGACCATTTGAACCTATGACTGGAGATTACCTTAATATATGTCCTGCTGTTTTAAATTGTATTTCTTTGAATGCTGCTGACTGAGCCTTTGACGACTGTTTTATCAGTATATTGGGCTGCTCGTCGACCTAAGACAGAAAGGTCGGAGATAGGTATAGGAATTTTAAAAAATGAAGAAATGAGTTATAAGATAAGCTCGACAAAAGAAAAAAAATTCAAATGCTTAGATTCTCGTTAAAAGAAATGAAATTTAGGCACGCTTTTGAATTCTTATTAATCTATCTAGAATTCTATCAATCGTCGTTATTGATTTTTAATTATTTTAAAAATTAATAGATTGATATGCATAGACTTAAGAACAGTTTCTTTTTATGTTTCCAGATATTTAAGTTTTTCCAGTAGTTAATTATCAAATCCTGTAACTTAAAGCAAAATTTTTTAAGCTTTATATTACATTCCTTGCAAAATCTAGCTAACATCAGTTCTTTCTTTTCCAATGGCTGTTCGTATTTCGAATTTTAATGAATAAAATCTGTACATCATACTAATAAAATATAACTTACAGATAAAGCAGAAACGATATATACATTTCCCTTAGCCTTTGAATAAAATAGAATGATACGAAATTGAAAATGATAAATAATAAGTGATGAGAATACAGATACTTAATACAATCTGAAAATCATTTGATGATTTTCTCTAAACGCGTACGAAAATGAATACAAAAGTAAAATAATTGGAATAAATTACATATGTTACATTTCACAAATAAAATTTACTCTCTAGAATGAATGAGTGTTTATCAACGTGGCACTACAAAACATTTTGAAAGCTGTTGGGGGGATGGGCATCGTAATTTTAAACCACGGTTAAGTGACATATAATTTGCCCCCTTCTCCAAACTACCACACTATGCCAATTGTAGGACTGTGAGCCACGACATACGAGCAACCACCCTTCTACAAGGCGGTTCTTAGGTGAAACAAGGCCTCGAACTCGCGACACGCCAACCATGAGCTCGTGATCATGATCACAAAGCTCATAACACGACCTCCCAAAATTTGTTCTCAAAAATGTCTCAAGTATGAAAGGTTGTAAGCATATATATTGAAAATATTATTAAATACTACACTCATTACTACGTAGTTATATATCAAACCAATTGTTTTATAATCACAAGAAAAAACTTATAACAAAGTAAATTAAAGTAGTACAAGATATTTCAGACATTTGGTAAAAAGTAAAACCAAATTCAGGTTTTTAAGTGACAATAATTCTTAGTTCTTCAAATATATTCATGATTTCGAATTTCATTAATCGTATCAGGAAGACAAGGTTTCGCAACACCTGTTCAATACAAAATTCCTGGAAAAGACACATCAATCCTCTTGCAATCACAAGTAGCCAGGCAACACCTGAGGGAATCGGCACTACATCCCTTCTATAATTATAGTTTGCGCAACGGTGCCTCAGATATTTTAACGCTAACGACAGCACACCACAGGGGACAGGACATGATTTCTGCGATAGTATAGCACCCCCTGCCTTAGCCTACATCCTGTTAGTAGCACTTTTTCCAGAGAGGTGCCAGAATGATGCAGAACAGCTCGTCTGAAGTAACCAAGATTTATTGTTTTACGCATGGAGGTGGTGTGTTTTGTTTGTGTGAACTACCCAACAAGGGCCTCTTTCGGATTCAACGTTTTGTTTCTTTACGTCTGAAAGACTTCCTTTTCGACAAAGGCATTTGTCAATTAGACTTAAAAAAAGAAATGCCAACAAAGAAAGCAAAGGGTTCGCAATTCGTATTTCTTATTTCATTTGATGAAATAAATGGAATTATTTAAAGCATGTTTAATGTGGGAAACTTCAATTAAAAAATATGTGAATGGGGGGGACTTATTAATATCAACACAATCTGCTGCAAATTTGTCAAGTTTAAAATTATTTTGTCAACACAATCTGATGCAGGTCATGGTCGCGAACTCGTGTCGGCGTTGTCGAGTCACTGTTCGAAACTTAGTGTCACTAAAGACCGCTGTGTAGAGGGGCTGATTGACGTTAAATCTGTCATGGTTCAAGTCCTACTGTCATCGTTGCATGGATGTTTGGAGAAGGGATGTTCCCGTTGTCATCCTCGGCATTTAACCATGGTTCAAAATTACAAGATGAGCCACCAATAGTTCTCGTGTTGATTCAGAATGTGACGTAAGTTAAAATCAAATCAAAATCAAAGTATATTTAATAAAGGAGGAGCACAAGGTAAGTAAAAGTAGAAAAGCTCTTCTTCAGTACTTATCTCTACTATGCTATAAATTTCATTACAGACTATACACAAAGATCTAAGATCGTTTATATTCTAAGTGTACTAAGGATACAGTACAGTACTTTTATATTTCTAATTTTAATAAAATATATAAATAAGGATGTATCTAAAAGATATAAGAGAACATGTTCAAAAGGTCTCAATGAAAATGGTCAATAATCTATAACCTTCGATTAATATGTCTCTCTCGTTCAAAGGATTACTGCATGCATAATCTGCAATCTACTTTGAAATAATCCAAGAAAGGTAAATAATATCTTTTGGATTTTAGCCAGTAAAAAATATAGTGATTTTCTTCTCTCATTAGCCATGACTACTCGAGCACAAAATGATATTCAATAATTTGTAAGAAACAATTTATAAAAGGCAGTTTTCTATTATTATAATTCTTTCGTAAATTCTTAAATTCAGTAAGATTAAATGAACCCGAATATGAAAAAAAAAAAAGATTTTTAAAGTCACACTTTTTTCATCTACAAAACATATGAAGTCTTAATTAACTCATAGAATCATTTCAAACTATATTTGATTCGCTAAGAGCAAATAGCTTAGCAATTAAATGAATGGTAAAAAATTGCAGAACTTTATTACAGGTATACATACAAATTTATAAATAATTTTCAAGCAAGCAAAATTTCAACAGAGAGATTTCAGTCACATTTTATTTTTCTGAGTTTTAAAGAAAAACTAAATTAACAAATGTTTGAAATTCTTAATTGTCGACTAAAATCAAATTTAAAATTTAATCCATTTTGCAATTTCAAAAGCAGGGAATTAAATATTCGATCAAAAGCAACATAATATCTGCTATAGATGTTGAAAAAAATTATAATGGAATAAAATTTTCATATCCAAAAGAAACAAAAGATTATTTTCCTAAGTGCAGTGAAAATTTTACTTTTAAAATCCCATATTAAATTCAATCTGTGCCGACACTCGATAAAATTATCTACATTTAAATATAATATCTATTCGGGTAAAGGTAAAACGTGTGTATAAAAGTTACTAATATTTGTTCCAGCATTACATTTTCAGAAGAGAGCATGATTATTTTAATATATGGAATTAAAGGGTTCAGTTATCTTTTTTAATACGGTCTTGTTAAGTCTCCACTGTAATATCTCCTATTGGAAAATGGATTATTTTATTTAAAGAAAAAACAGATATCTTTAATGTGGAATTTGTATTATTTAGCGCTGGGTGAAATATTAATTCTCCTTAAAGTATTATTGAAACATATATATTGAAAAATGAAAGAATGAGTAAGGAATATGCATCTTTGTAAATACTTAACATTCAGAGTTTTAAAGTCGTATATTTTTTAACTGTGCTTTGAATCGGAAAACTACAGCAGTTTGAATACCTCCCCCTTCATTAAAAGGATCAATTCGCAAAAATTAGTGAAAAAAATTTATTTTAAAATTTTTTTAGAAATAAACTATGACTTCATCTGCTTCAAACACAGTTTAAATTTTTACTCTGAATTAGAAGTATCATAGCATCCAAACTATTGTGCTGTAGAAGTGTTTACTTAAAATCGCAATTCTTTAAGAATGTAAATTACAACATAAAAGGGATATTTTTGAAAATTTTAATCATCTTATAGCTTTGAAACATAATACACATACGAAATGTTACATAAATAAGTATTTTATTGAGATATTTTATCAAAAAAGTAATTCAAAAACAATTTACGGGTAGAGATGTGTATGAATTTTCAATTTTTTGGAAGATTTTCCCATGTTATATATATTCAACAGACTAGATTTTTTTAAAAAAACTCAACCTTTTTTTTAAAAAAAATGCAGCCATTATCATTAAAACAATAATGGTGCAATGAATACGCAAAAAATTTGGTGATTGTAGGAGCAGTTAATTTTTTAAAAATGTTATTTAAATTAATCCTTTTTAGCAACATGGAGAGAAGGAAAATGCTGCAAGAAGCAGTGCTCTTAAGATAATTCGTTATCAAAAGCAATATATATATATATATATATATATATATATATATATATATATATATATATATATATATATATATATCCAATGTATATATATTTATATATATATATATCCAATGTATATATATTTATATATATTTTAGGTCTCCAATGTTTTTATTTTTACATGTAAGTTTTTATCCTAATTTTTTCTATAGAAATTTTTTTTTATTATTATTACTCTCCTTGAGAGATTCATTGTTGTTCTCTTTTCATAATTTTATTTTACTATATTGTCAGATTTATCATTCACGTGTTAGAAATAGGCTTAACTTTTCAACATGGCTCTATTTCTTCTTTTTTTTTCTATTATGTCGAAAATTTCTGCTGTACGGGGAAGGTTGGATCCATTAAGCATTGTTAATTCTAAATCGCTGGCCTAATTCAGCGACAGCTTTAGAAATCATAATAGGTCTCCAGTTCAGTCCAAATACTTTTTTTGTATCTATATCTGTTGTTGTGTCTTGTGAACTCCAACTTCTTCCTTCTTTAGCATTGTAAGTTCTAGAACTTTTTCACTTTTATTATATATATATAGTCGTTATAGTAATATATATATATATATATATATATATATATATATATATATTAAAGTTTATAAGAATGACAAATAAAATTTTCCTAATATTACATATATTTTTTTCGAACAATCTCCAAACAGAAATTTAATTGCGCGAGAAATTAGCCCAAGGAATCCCATCAATCTTTTCTTTTGAAATTTTCAATTACTGTTCCGTGGAGACCTCCTAATTCGAAATGTCAAAACCTATCTTATTATCTAAATAACAAGTAGTTGAAAATTGCTGAAGCAAAATATTTCTATTTCACTTCTCAGAATTAAGAATTTATTATCCATGGAAATTGAGCTGAAAGAGCCTAGGCTGTTATTAATCATCCTAAAATATCACCACGATTCAAATTTCACAAATGGCTACATTTTCAACCATTGTCGCACTTATCCTGTTTTTAATGTATCCGGTATAACAACGGCATTCAAGCTAAGATTTTTCCCTTTTGTATTATTATTATTAGGTATATAATGTTGACACAACAAATCTTCCCAGCCAACGAACCGTGTTCCTCACTGTATAGAAGGATTCGTTATTAGCATTTTTTTTACACTGTGAACACATCCCCTACAGTTTATTTGTTTTGTGTTGGCTTTTGCGTGGTATGCTGTCGTTATCAATTGTAATTTTCATTGCTTCCTTTTTGACTGCATTTGAGTGTGCCTGAATTTGGATGGGATTCTCGCACGAACAAACAAAACAAGAAGAGTAAAAAAAAGGACTAACAGCTAGGTCTCTTTTGCTTTATTCCTTTGTAGAAGACGAAAATTACAGCGTGACCTTCATCTAATATACATCGGACGCACTTTTACAATTCATTCGTTACTGCAGTGTTTCTCAAAGATTCAATACTTGCGACGCAATTTTCAATCATAATTTTCATCGCCCCCCCACTCCAAACGATAACAATGTATTGAATGCAATAATAATGTACTTTGACACTAAAAATACAAAGCCATCTTAATTATAAACCAGTCAAATTATCAAGATAAGTATTAAATTTTTGTATATGTTACTTTCAAATAATAGATATTTTAAGTAAGTTATTTTTAAGTAATGGATATTTTAAGTAAGTTATTTTTAAGTAATAGATATTTTAAGTAATAGATATTTTAAGTAAATTATATATACTTTTAAGTAATAAGAAAAGTATTACGTTGCTTTTCTTTTCTGATTTTTAAATTGGAACAGATAACTATAAAAGTGTAGCGTACATTTTTCTTATGTCAGAATGTATTTTGTTTTGCTACCTTTAAGTAAATTTTTATAACTTTTAAAAATAATCTTTTATTCTCGACTTTTTTATATGCTCGCGCCCCCTCATAGGGTTTTCACGCCCCCCCCCTAAAGGGACGTGCCCCACAGTTTGAGAAACACTGCCTTACTGGCATTACAAACGTTATTAAAACTTGACTTGTGTTTGACAGATTTGCATTTGGAGCTTGGACAAAAAATTCGTAATTCTTTATTTTTTTAAGTCCTGATATTTTCTCCCAAATTTAAACTCTCATTACCTAAGTAGTTCTTATCACACAAATGTAATTCTTAACCACTTATATTCTACAACAACGGTTCTTAAACTGTGGTTCGCGGACCCCTGGGGATCCCTAGAACTTTTCTAGGAGGTCTGTTAAGTTCTATCTCTCTTAATATTAAGATTTACCTCTTTTACAAACTGAAAGGTCTGGTGGAAAAATTAAAAGATGTGCCATTCTAGACTAAGTCACTAAATTGCTCCCAATGAAAAAACTCTTCTTGAACACGTATTTTCATTAAGAATAGTATTAGTAATGGATGTTGAAAATCTTGGGGGTTCACAATGTCTGGTTGATACATAAAGGGGGGGGAGCAGCGGCAGAAAGTCACTTTAGAGCGGTCAAGGCCAATTTTTTGGTATAAGAAGTCCATTGTCTCAGTAAGATTGGGAGCCACTGTTCTAAATGATATTTTTAATTATCCGAAAGCCAATCGTCAGTTTGTTTTGAATTTTAATTTTTGTAGCAAACAAACTTCTAGGGCAAACTATTAAGCACCATGGAAACTGCTTGGGTACTCAATTAAAATTATGTATGGAGAGCCTTTTATTGATTTACCATTATGTTATGAAAGGATGTTTTAATTCACATGCAAAAATCAATATCAATACAACAGGATTTGTTAACGTGTATAATTGTTGATCGAAGCCTCTGATCAATATTGCGGCAATATGTTTTCAATGTCGATATTTTGATACGTTTAATAAATGTTGTTTAGTGGGTTATTGCAAGTGACATGCTATACAAGTTTTCAATAAACTGAAAATAAAAAATATATGATGCAATTTTTAAGATTATTTTTCGAATTTCTTATAATATATTGAAGTAGCCGTTATTCCCTTCCGTTTCACTGGATATTTAATCATATGGTAAGACTGTATATTTTTCAGATAATTGTCATCTAAGTCCAAGCATTAAGTCGTCGATTGCATTGAAAAATATTTCTATAGCACTCGCCTCTTGATTTAAAAAGGACAGGACTTAAATTTCTAAAAAAAGAAGTATATTAATCATTAAAGCCTCTGCAATTCCCCCCTCCCCTCTTCCCCGAAGTCGATTTCCTCAAACACCATTTTTATCGGATCTCTACTCACTAAAAGAAACATGCTAGCCAAAATTCAAGTCAGTCAGTCTAATTTCTCGAAACAGTTTTTTTCATTAAAAAGTTTTCGTATCCCCGCAACCCCCTTGTGTGTCGATATCTGCAAAATCCGTTCTTAGCGGTTCTCTACTCAACAAAAGAAACTTGCTCGCCAAATTTAAAACATGCAGGTCTAATAGTTCGTAAACTGGTATGTCTAATAGTTTTTAGAGCCTTCGCAATCCCCGGATTTCTACTCGATAAAAGGAATATTCCTGTCAAATTTCAAGACTGTAGCTCAGGTAGTTCCTTAAATGTAGTGAAGAGGGAATGAGTCACTTTTCTCCAATATATAGAGAGATGAAACATAAAATATAGGTTTTTATCATATACGACGTCTTAAGACAAAACATATTAATACATACACCAGATCTTTTTCATCCATGTCTGTCCTTTTGAAAAATTCTCCTTTTTTAAAAAGAGAAAAGCAATTTGAAAGGCGTAAAAATTCCCTAAACTATCCTACGTTTATTGTTTCCAACAAAAGGCGTCAAGCGTGTGTTATTTTTTGTCCACCATATCCGTTGAAATTACAACAGTGAAACAGTGAGTATATGATGGATCTTGCTTTCCTGTTGCTTGCACTTGTTCACGCCTGACATCACTTCCTGTTGAGAGCATTTAGGAGTGGTTTCAGGTTGGAAAGAGATAATTAATACACATCGAGTGCTTCCAGAAGCCACTCACTTCTAGCTTAAGAAAGAAACTAACTTCCAGAATATAAATTTCACTCTAAATATTCCAGATCAAATACCATTGTTGGTTATTGTATATGTCTACAAATAAAAACAATTAGTTTTATTTGACAGTTGTAAAAAGATTTAATTTACTTTTATTTGGTAGGTAAAAATCGTATATTACTTTTTATGTAGATTAGGTAAAATTTTATAAGTATTTAAAGTAAAAGTTATTTCGGAATCAGCCGAAATTCTCTATGAAAGGTGTTGACACTGTAAAAATTTCACGTGAAAGTTTACATTCTTACATTTGATTCACTTGATACAAATTCTTAGATAATTTTCCAACAAAGTATTCTATTAGAATTACTCGATGAATAGGGTACATTCCGTGATTCTAACGAGTTATACATCAAAATATGAATAAAATAATGCAACATGCATTTAGATAAAATTTTACAATTACCGCATTTCGATACATTTTTCCAACCCGAATTTTAGAAAAGATTATTTAATAATAGTTAGTCTCTAACGAATTCAAGAAATTGATTCAATTATCAAATAAATATACCAGAACTTCAAAATCCACTGTTTAATTTGAACTAAAATTTCATAATCTCGATACTTATCACACTAAATTAAAAAGATGACCAATCTCTTAGCGTTTTGAACCCCAATGAGTTGAATATTGATAATTATTATAGTGACACATAGAAACCAATTTATTATAACTTTATAAGTCGATTCGTCTATATATACATAACAATCCTCTCTCCTATCATATTGTTCCATTTTTTTATATACCATTTTGCTATATTTTTTATTGTGCCTTAGATAAAAAAATAGAGATATCCTATTTTTCATCATTAGTTGAAGAACTGGCACACACAATGAAAGATTCATTTAACTGGTAATGCGTTCACCAACTGCTTCAAAATAAGTATAGCTTATAAATAGTGATTGAATAGCTTAAACTAATATTGATCCAAATTTAAAGTCAGAATAGAATACTTCCGATTAAAAGTCGCAAATGTCATTACGTATTGAAGAGTATAATAAAAGTTCATAGAGATTTTACATCTTTAATATCCATTTATTTATAAAACAGAAATACAAAAAAAAAAAAAAAAAAAAAAAAAAAAATAACACTGATTTCCCTATCCTTTTTTCTCAAAGATCATTAAACCACGAGAGAAAATAACAAGTGCACTAATTTTCAAAAGATATTAAATACGCGAAAATTTTCTTCATTTTGTTAAAATTTGATTTCATACATTATGTTAAAGATAAAATACAAAAAAAAGTATAGCGTCTGTGCAATTAGTATATCACAGTTTTTGTTACATGTTCTAAAAATTTCAGTATGGTAGCGAATTTCATCCATATTTTTGATTCGTAATATTGCAAAAGTTCCACTGATTATAAGGATTTTTTAAACAATCAAAACAATTTAAGATTGTTGAATAAATTTAAATATCTTATAAGACAGGCTGTAAATGATTCTTTGAATCAGACGAATTCTCAATAAATGGATTCACTAACATAAAGCTCTGATTAAATTAATCCCCCCCAAAAAAAACAAAAATTGCAACTTTTTTAACGTTTTAGGATATATTACAATAAAACAATATTAACTTGTATCTGACGTAAATAACGTGTTTTAAGTGAATTATTATGCTATGTTTAAATTACTCTAATACAATTTTTGTCAAAGGTTATCTGCGAAATTTCATTTCTATGAATTTGATAAATATAAACATTTTAACAACCATATTTTGCATAGATGTCAGAATTTGGAATGGATACAGTTTAATTTCTCGGTCTTTTTTATGTGAGAAAATTGTTTAACTTAATACAATTTAGTATTAAAGCGGTTTTACTGTATTCAAAATTAAATATAATTCTTCGTCACTTTTCCACACTCAACTCGTAGGGAAAAAATGAAACAAAAAAACTAATATTTGTGAAGAAGAGTAAGTATCATTTAAAATATATTTCTTATCTTTGAATAATTCCTGCATTTAACTTCAAACATGCCTTTAAATTTGAAAGGTAATCATTTAAATAATTACTTGAAATACAAAATTTTTCTCTCTTTCTCTCTATATATTATCCTATAATTTTTAAAAAATTTTGAAAATTAAAACGTATAAAGAAAATAATAAAAAATTTCAAATAGCGCGATTCCTACTGAAGAAATTATTATGTTTTTAAAATAATTATTAACAATCCATCCATGCATTTATTTAAAATTATCATTGCTTAAATTTATTATTGCTTTACATTCTTTCTTTTTATAAATGGGCATAGATTATTTGTAAAGATTTCAGATATATTTTGTGTGTTTGTTATATGTTAACATTCATTTAACGGAATAGTTTGCATCTCTTTCTTCTAAATATTGTTTACATTAAGTTTTTAGACTGTTATTTCAATGCATAAAAATCATAGATAAACTTTGATTATTCAATTTATTGTCTATTTACTGGCATGAATACTTTATTAAAATTGCATTTTTTGTGTACATGTGTGATGTTATGTGAATAAACATATGTAAACAAATGTAGTCTTGTTGTTTATTTGTTTTGTTATGTAGTTCTTTTTATGCATAATTTTCAAAATTCGTAACAGATAAAATATGAGAGTGAGGAGATATTTTTTTTTACACATTCTACCCTTGAAAGTTTTCTGAAACACTGCTCCTGGTTAAGTTTTATACAGCTAATATTTTGATGTTTATGATTGTGAACGAAATATAATTTAGTTCAGACGTTTTTTTTAGTATTTTATGAGGAAGAAATGCAGAAATGAATCACGAGAAATTGTAAAAGAAACGGTTTACTTTCGATGTATTTGGTTGTGCTAAGAACATGTTTTTATTATTAAAAATTAGACTAGTTAATTCAGCAAGTTGTAATGACCATATGATATAATAACTATGTGTAATAAACAACTTTTACAGGTATAAATAATTATGAAATAATCTTTATCTTTTATGACAGTTTTATACATTTTAAGTGTGTGTTGATAGCTGAGCAAGTATCAACACAAGTTTTGTGGATGACGTATGATATTCATGAAGTATGAGGGAAAATGCAAAATGTTCCCAAACTGAGTATATTATAACATTAAAAGATAAAGACAATCAAAATAAATGTATATCTTAGCAAGATCAAGCGTAGGAATATTATACGTTACTAAGCTTGATCCCAGAACTCTTATGGCATAAACTTGTAATGTAAAATAATATACTTGTAATAAAGACAAATAATGGGAATGTAAAAGAAAATAATTTTAGTTTTTAGTTTTCAATTACTTAAAATCATTTGATTGATATTTTACATCTGTAGTTATTGTTATGGTTTAAGTTCCCATAATTTTGTAATTATGTTATAGTTATAGTGAATAATTATAGAAAATATACTTTCCCTACATCATCATATACATAAATCTATTTTTAGAAACTTTTATTACAACTCCAAGAAACTTTAAAAAAACTTCATATACAAACATAAACATTCAAGCACGTAAAAAGAAACTTTAAAAATAAGATGTTTGAAAACAAATGCTAAAAATGTAAAGACAGTGGACAAGAAAGGAATATAAAAAAATAATAATAAAGAAATGAACAAAATAACGTTTTTACGTTCGTTAAATATATTTTAAAAAGCTATATTTCATCTTCACAAAAAAAAATACTACAAGTTTTTAAAAAAAATTATTATAAATTACTGTTCGCGATTTTTGCAAAATGTAAAATGAGGATTATTAAGAAAAATAAAAACTGATAGTTAGTTTTAAATTATAACGAACTAAACAAAGTATAATTAAATCTATCTAAATTAATATTACTCCACTTGAATAAGAGAAATTTCTAACAATATTTGTAATATTTAAGTGAAAATATAATCCAGTACATGTTACATGCTTATCGTTTTACGAATGTATCTTTCTTGAATGAAATATGAATAAAGACAATGATGGGGAAAAAATGAGAGAAAGTTTTTATGAATCGCCTCCGAAAACAATAGTTTTTAATCATATCAAATTTTACTTTTGCTTTCAGGAAAAAGGTTAATGTGAACCGAAAAAATTCTAAAAAGAATAACTGCATATTTTATCTAATTTGATACATGGAAAAAAACTATTAATGTAATCTCTATTAAAAATTTAAAAGATTTAATCAGACAAACGTAATCGAGCAATTCAAACTGACAAAAATGTGAATTAAAAAAATTAAATATAAGACAAGTAGAAAAGAGTTTAAGTTAACGATTAAATAAATTAATTCAAATATAAGCAGAAAAAATCTAAATTAAGAGTAATTTTTTATGTGTATTTAAACAAAATAATCATTTTGTTTTTATTTCATTGATGATTTCATAAAAATACTAAATGAAACAAATCTGTTAAATTACTTTAAAAAAATTAATTGGAACAATGTGTACAAAAGAGAGTGCTCACGTAAAAACTTATTTAAATTACAGTAATTATTGAAGTGTATCATTATTTAATACCAAAATCTGTTCAACAAAAAATTCTCCTGTTTTCTATTAATATCAAATTCATCGAAGCATTTAAATTAGCCTTTTTAAATGTCGCAATAATGTAATTTAACAACTACTTAGTGAAGCGAGAAGCATTTAAATACTTTTTGATAAAATTTGACACGAAAATGAAAATGCTCAAGAAAAACAAATTGCAATTTCAGCAATCGGATTTGCTAATTATAAGAATATAATAACAAAAATTTAATCAGAAATATAAGCAGTTGGTAATGTAATTTAGTAAAAATTTTTTTTAAATATTTCAAGTATGTCTCATTAAAGTAAACAGATTATCTGTACCAGATCTTTTTTTTCTATAAAAAATACTTCTAAATTGTTAAATAAATTAAAAATTAAGAATTATTTAATGTTTTTAAATATTTTACAACTTAATGCACTCGAAAAAATCAAACGTGTTATGTGTTTATTAAAAATAATACTTAAATATTGATATGAAACAAAATGTGTCCAATGTACCTTTTAAGTCAATAATTCAACTAGTTTAATACTATTTATTACTTTTTTTAAAAAATATCTAACTACGTTCGGAATCATAATGTTGCAAAAGCGTATAAATGAATATTTTTTATACTTAGTGTCACTTGAATTAGAGTATTCATATAAAATTGTTTTAAGAATATTATTACAATAAAAAATATTTACAGACAATATCTTGGAGGGGGACAACATATTTTCAATACATTCTTTTTTAATGGAAAACGAATCTATAATAAAAGTATTTTGCCTGTATAAAAAGCTAAAACTTCTCAAAAGAGCCTGGACTAAAAGGTTTGAAAAACTCGCATTATTTACAGAGTTACTGTCAACTAAAATAATAAACAGATTTTTCTAAAAAAATTTTCAACTTTGATGTATTAAAAAATATCAATCACTTTTAAATTATATATTTCAAAAATATTATTATAGAAGCCTTTTTCATAAAAAGGAGAACGTTTTAAAAATATGTCTTTCTTCATTTTCTGCAAAAAAAAAAATTACATTTTAATAAGTTTTTTTAAATTTAAATAATGTTCTTTAAACAATTATATATATATATATATATATATATATATATATTCTGTATATATATATATATATATATATTCTGTACATATATATATTCTGTATATGTATATATATATATTCTGTATATGTATATATATATATTCTGTATATATATATATTCTGTATATATATATATTCTAATTCAAGTGTAACTAAACATAAAAATTTTTTTAACTTATGCTCTTATTCAAAATTACGGTTCCGAATGTATTCAAGTACCTCAAAGTAAGCGCAAATATTGTTTAGTAGAAATATTACAGTAAGTAAATAAATTTATTTACTGTACCTGAGAAAACAAAACCAAAAAATACTGTATTATGAAATAATATATTAAACATGACTTTTTTGGGGTCATGTTTTGTACCTAATTTTATATATAAGGGGAAAAAATTAGTTATTTGTTGATGATTAAAAAAGTACCACTTTTTTATATGTTTTATTTGAATTTATCCGAAGCTTAAAGCAAGGTTTACGTCACAACAAATCATCATACAATTTATAATGTCGTTTTCAAAAAGAAAATGTGCAATATTAAGAATATTTATTAATCCAAACGATGTATTTGCTTTTTAATGATCAATTAATCTAATTTCCGCAACCCATTTTTCACCCTCCAGCAACCCACCTGGAATTTGGTGAAGTTCGTCAACCCTTGGGTGCCGGGCCTTTCATCTCACCCCTTTCCCCACATTTAACCCTTGCCCGGGCCCACGGACGTCCTGTTTTTAGGTCATTTTTTTAGCATTCGCCACTCGTAGCAAGGCCATGAGTTCGTGAACTCTGAGGGAGAACAATGAAAATCTAAAAATGATGGCAAGGAACCATCTGTTTACCGGTTAACACGAATGCAAAATGAATAAAAATCGGGCATTTGCACGACTCACCCATACACCAGATATATAACGGTCAAAACTGGGGTAAATGTACGATTGCATTGACTAAAAAAAGTAAATAATCAAAAGATAGAACGAATTTGATCACGAATTTTCAAGCACTTTCTTATTTATTACTTGAGTATCCTTTGTATAATTAATTGTTTCCTTTTTTATTACTGTTGTAGAAATAATAATAATTATTATTATTGTGTTGCAATTTAAATAAGCAAAAAATTTCATTTATTTTGCAATTTGAAAAATTCATGTTCTCTTAAGTTAATATTTAAGAAAACCTTAAAAGTTCTTAATTTAAATTGAAAAATTGAGTTCATTTAAATAACACTCATATGAAAATTTACCTTGTGTGTTTATATATTTTACATATATATTTATATCACTTGTATTCATTTATTTTTTAAATTTATGGATATCGTGTTATCTTAAGAAAAATAAAAATACGTCTAAAATACGCTCTAAATAATCAATTAAATAATTTTAAGCAATTATTTTTAGAGACAGTACTAATGTTTAAAAAAATTGATTAGCGTGGTATGGAAGTTAGGAGAAGCAGTTTCAGCTTATGTATCATCCTCATCACTTGTCCATGGTTCAAAATTACACGATCTGTTGTAAAAGACTCTCTAGTTGCTTAGCAGTATGACATAAATTAAAATAAAGTAACATCAAATTCATAAAAATTAAGCCTTAATGTAATTGGAATATAATGATAAAGTTTATAGTCCTATATACTTCAGGTTGTAGTAAACGTGCTTTCCAAAATGAAATGATAATTTCAATATAAAAGAAATATTAATACTGAGTTTTTTAAAATAAAATATACACAAGTAAAAGAGTTTTAAAAAAATCTTATCTCAAAGTTTTAATAAATAAGTAATATTTAAGAATAAATATTACTGTATAAACAAGGGGGAAAGATCTTTGATTAGAAACACTGCAGAGAACTAATAATTTGATAGTCTATTGTTAAAATATATATTTTGTAAACAGCCTTTGTTCATAAATATTTAGGTTTCTAGTTATTTACAAATACTTTGATTTCTCCTGTGCACCATTTTGAGACGGGAGAGAATACTACATTTTAGCTTAATGTTTTTTACTGCTTGTTTTTCTAAAAAGGTATATTAAAATATTGATAATTCGTAAAAATGATTAATTATGATAAATCAGTATATATAACTAAGTAAAGATATATACGTGAATGTTCCTTAAAAGAAATAAAAAAATTATGGTTCATTTAAGAGAAACGGAATGGTCTTATAAATAATAACAATATTTTTACACGCTAAAAAATTAGTTTTAGTTATAATTTGAATGAAAAATAGTCATGATTTTCATTGTGTTTTTAGATAATTTATAAGAATCTGCTAAAAACTGATTGTAAGGAAGGTTTTATTTTTAAAATTTATTTTGTCATCTTATATGTTAAAATATTTCTGGTAGTGCGCCATATTTACAATAAAGTAAACAATGAATACCTATTCTAATTTTGAATTAATGTTTCTTTAAAATTTTCATCACAAGAAAGTTATTAATAAAAATTTATGAGAAAGTGATAAGTTTTATATTTTACGTAATTATTTATCTTTCAAATTTCGATAAATATTAGAAACAATTCAGGAAAAATACAACGTTCTTCTCAGTTTATTATATTTTAGAAAGGATATCTTGTCTTTTCCGCAAATTTATTATTTCTTTAATAATTTTAATGCAATTTTTTAGAATTATCTAAATACACAGAATCATCCTTACAACCATCATTGTATATAGAGAAAAATTTCTACTCAGAACTTAATTTGGGTGAATGACTAAAATTCCTTTTCTTTACAATTTTTTTTTCAAATATAACACGTGCTTATTAAGAAACGGGTATTTTTCATAAATAACTTCAAAACACAATGATAAAAGAGTAAAAAAACTGATAGAAGCAATTCATTTGAAACTAATGAATTTAAAAACGTTTTAAAAAGTATTTAGCATACCTTTTTTCAACTGAGACAAACAAATTTTATCATAATTAATCAATTTTACGAATTATCAATATTTTAATATACCTTTTTAGAAAAACAAGCCGTAAAAAACATTAAGCTAAAATGGAGTATTCTCTCCCGTCTCAAAATGGTGCACAGGAGAAATCAAAGTATTTGTAAATAACTAGAAACCTAAATATTTATGAACAAAGGCTGTTTACAAAATATATATTTTAACAATAGACTATCAAATTATTAGTTCTCTGCAGTGTTTCCAATCAAAGATCTTTCCCCCTTGTTTATACATGTTGAAGATTATTAAATGATCTACAAGAGCAGTCAAAACATTTGATAAGTATTGGGTCTTAAAATGCTTCCGAATAAAAGTTGTTTACAAAATATATATTTGTGCTTGTGGGAACAATGAAATATCAAATAATTGATTTCTGTGATTTTCCCATTCGAAGAATTTTTATTCTTGTATATTCATATCGAGGACAATTAAATATGCTACAAGAGCAGCCAAAATATTTGCAAATCATTGGAACTCCAAATGTTTCTCAAGCAAAGTTGTTTACAAAATATGCATTTCTGTGAGCGTGCGAACAAAGAAATATCAAATTATTCGTTTCTGTATTTTCACATTCAAAGAAAAACACTCATGCATATTCCTACTGAAAACGATAAAATGAAAGTTGTGATTTTTTGAAGCAATTTTTTTCACAAAAAGTGCTTGAAAAGAACTTTAATCAAAATATTCTATTTTTCAGATATTAGATTTCATTGGAAAAGGATGCAAATGCAACAACTAAAAAAGAGAGCAATTCTCTTAAAAGCTGTAAAATAAAATTTTAATTTACATTATTCCAAGCAAATTCTGTTAGTTTCTATGAAATTCTATTAATGCTATTATGTCTAACAAAACAAATCTCCCCTTTGATTCCTTGCAGTAATACAATTTCAATTTTGTATTGATTAAGTATTCAATACAGTATTCTTGTTTGCAAACTTCACAACAAATAATTGTAGTCCAAATGCAAAAATTAAGAATGGAATTTTTTTTATTTAAGAATCTGACAAATTTTTTGATTTTATAATCTTTCATGATTTGGGTAGACACCAAGTTTATAAATTGATCAATATCAACATTTAAGGATTGTAGCATTGTTTTCATGTTACCTTTTATGTATGTAAAAGATAAACCCAATAGTACAACTCAGCTTTATAAGTACAACTATGAAATAATTTTTTCCTTTTTTAATAAAAAATACTTGAATATTATATTACAAATATAAGTTTTCCATATTGTCCTAGAATTTTTTGCGCTTTCTTAAATTAACATAGAAAAAAACAAAAATTCTTTTTTCTGGAAATGAAATTGATTTATGTGAATATTAATATTAATTAAGTATACTTTTAAAAATATTTTACTGAACATATACCTTTGAAAAACCTTTATGATTAACTACAATATTCATATAACAATGTCGTGCGTTGGACATAATAAATGTCAAACATAAAAAGTTTTCCTAACATTTAATGAATTTCTATATATATATTACTAATATTTATTTTTAAAAATTTACAAGTAAATTGAATATACTCAAATTATCTTCCTTTCATATATCACTGATTCATTAGTCTTTGATTCATTTTGTTATTCATTATTCAACGGAATATTGAACATAAATCATTCAGTATTAATACCTTTGAAATAAGTGATTCTTCAAAATACATTTCACTTCATTTAAATATATAGATAGCTTACTTAATATCTGAGAAAAAAAGTTTATTTATTACATTGGATTGTGGTTATATTTCGATTAATGTATTTTTTAACAGCTCCAGATCTTAACTACAGTTCTTTTTGTTAATATATTAATTTCAGGAAATTGTCTACAGGTACTACAAATGACTGTCACAAAAATGTAAGGTATAGTATATATACTATGAACTAAAAGTACATATCTTTAAATTAAAATTATTATACTATTATTTTGCATTGAAAATATTTTAGATATTGTTTAGTCTTACTTTTTTTTTCTGTGATGTATTCATTCATTAAAATATATGTAAAACACTTTTCTTGGCTAAATAATATTTTGAATTACATTCGTAAAAAAGTAAGAACGTTAAGAAACGTAATTAATTGTTTATGATTTAAAAAATTAAGTCTTTAACAAAATATAACACACAGAATTATTGCAGAGAATTAACTATTAATATCTTTCTCAAATCATCAAAAGCATTTTATATATTATTTTTAAATACTCATACTTAATTTGAAATTGAATCATTCAGAGGAAAACAACTGTTAAAGCATGTGAGTAATAAAAAAAATTGGAGATATTCAAATAACTAATTTCAATAAAAACAATACATCATGCAGTTATATATAATAATATTTTAAAATTAATTAAATATTCTTACAAATGCATAATTTTTAGGATGTATTATTAGATTCGTTATTTTTGGAACTATTTTGTTTAATTTTTACCAAATCTTTAAAAAGATGCTACAGGCCCACTTATCCGAAAATCAAAATGTATAATTATCTTGAATATTTTAATTTATATGCATACAAATCTATGATAATGACACTTTATATTTTTTAATCTTCCTATCTATAAAAAGGAATATTTTTATTTTTTACTATTACTAACTTTATTGTGCGAATCAACTTAATTTATTTTTTCCCAGAGGTATGCAATTTAGTTTTCGAATTCAGTTTAAAATTTTATTTGATAGATATGCAGCGTTTTGAAGGGTATGCCACAATAGAAATACGTTTCATGCATTAAAATCCAAACTAATCAGAATGAAATAGTAAATGTAGTCTTCAAAATAATTCTGAAAAGGAAATCATTTGAAAGAAACCGAATGTGAATTGAGGATTTTTAGAAAGACATTGTTTTACTAGTAAAAATACTTTTATCTTATTTGACTAAGACATGTTGTAAACAATTCCTGAAAATTCTGCATTTAACAATTAAAAAAACATCAACAGTAGAGAAAGTTGATAGAATAATTACACAGACGAAAATTCGAATATAATGAAACGGATTATTTCCTTTCAAGAATTTTAAAAATTTAAAGGAAGTTTTCAAATATAAAATGTCATTTAATAAAAGATTAATTCTTTCGAAAATTTATATTACTTTCTATTTAAACTTTAACTCTCGGTAAACAATTATAAACTCTATTTTAAAAATAAAAGTATTTTTATCTCTCTTTCTACTAAAATACCTCTCACTAAAAGTCAAAATTTCTATTCGAAGAAAGGGAAAGAATATTTTTTAAAGTTACAATGATATCGCTATTAATATCATTATATTAATGCTACAAATGTTAGAGTTGTACAAATAAATAAATGCAACTGAAAATAAATATGCAGATTAAAATACCTAAAATAGTGAAATGGAAACATATATCTGCAACATATTTCCATTTTATAAATTAAATATCCAAACTACATAACTCAAATGTGCAACAAAGCAAAAATGTCAAGAAAAACAACAAATTTTTGAAAGATATTTTGAGGATTACAACGTAACAGAAATCAAATTTAAAAAAGGTTATTCCTCATTTCAAAACAACTTATACTGACTTCTGTCTTCAAATTTTTTTTTATTTTAATATTAAATACAAATTAAAATAAGAAGCTAATTTTTGAATACTTAAATTTAAAAAATTTGTAAAAGATGTTATAAATTCTGATTTGGAAACAGCGATCTTATTCCGACATCGAAAAGACAGTTAGATGCTATTTTTCATACACATCTATTTCATGTTAAGAAATTCCATTAATTCATAAACCTTATATTGAAGATTTTATTGCATGCAGAACAATTTATCACGAGTAAAAAAAAATCTGATCAACTACTCCTTTGAAGTACAAATCAATTATATTTATACTGTGTGAATTCTTAACTAGAATTGGTAATGACAGGTCAAAATAATTGTTGATTTTTTTGTCCCTATTTATATAAAATGTAACACATGTAAATGCAAATAAACTGTAGAAGAATCAATACTTTTGCAAAAATATTCATTAGTTATTAAAATTATAACAAATGATTTATGTAATAGGATATCAGGAATCGAATTTAAATAAAAATCATGTTGTTGTTAAATCCAACAAAAATCTAATAAATAGCACAATAAAATTAATGATTTTCATTGAAAAATTTAACATAAGAGAAATAATAAGAGCCTTTTTAGAATGAACTACTAAAACAAGAGAGTTCATTTTTATAGAGTGACAAGATTCAGTACAGAAATATGACACATACTCTAATAATAATTTTGACACAAGTGTAATTATAATTCATTCTCAACCATTTAAAATAAAAGGTTTTATACTATTGAAAACATTATTAAACAGCACCACTAGTGTACTATATAAAAATGAAGCAATCACATACTCTCTCTATTTCTTAAAAAGCTTCTCATTCTAAATAAAATATTTTAAAAAATTTCATCAGTAAATTCATCACGTACCTTAAAAGAATATTTTAAATAAAATTGCAATTCAGATAGGTTTAACTATAAAATATCGCTTAAATATATGCAAAAATCTCAATTAACAATAATGAATTCTTTCCATAACAAAAATAATAATGGCGAACATGACATTGAATTCTTGTACTTAATTTTTTTAAAAAAACTTAGACTTACCCCCAAATAAATGTTGACATGAAATCATAAATCACTTATCAAATAAATTAATTAATATTATAACCAATTATAATGATATACTTCGAAATGACAGAGTGTAGCTACTTTCACTGCAGCTATTTTGAAACTGATGTCGCGAAAAGTTGAAAAAAAGTGATGCTGGGGTAGAAGAAAAAATCCCTTCAAGGCACCCCTTTACCTTCCAAAAATACCGTTTGTGTCCTGGTCGTTCACCCAGGCCATTCAGCTTTGTTTTTTGTGACCTTCGCACCTTTACCCCTGGGGCGCAAATTCGGGGCTTCCTCTCGAAACCCGTCGGGACACAGGATGCGAATAAAAAATACTTCCTTTCGATGAAAGGGTTGGAAAAAATGGGTTGGTTATAAATTTCGTGGAAAGGATGAAATATAAATTTTACTGAAGGATTTCTTGTGGTTCTTTTTTTCTCTCTCGTTTTTTAAGCTCTCTGCCTAAAATGTAGTTCACTCAGTAGTGCACACAAAAGTTTTCCAAGGGTGGGGGGGGTCCAGGGTCGAAAGTCCACCATTCTTGTATCATGCTCCTTTTGATTTTGTCGATTTGGGGGAACAAAAAACAGTAAAAAACTAACTATTGAATAAATAATTTGTATTAATTAATAAAGTTAATCATTAGAAACAAGTATTTAATTAAATTTTACGTATTATATACTTAAAATAATAATCAATCTGGAAAAAAATCAAGGGCTTTGGGGGGGGGTCCGGACCCCTAGGACATCCCCTTGTGTGCGCCACTGAGTTCACTATACATATTATAAGGCTTGTTTTTTTTTCTTTAAATTTTTTTTCCAAAGTTGAATTTTAACATTTTTTATATAAGTACTCATTGCGCTTATAACTAGTATTATATATATATATATTATATATATATATATATATATATATATATATATATTTACTATAAATTTAATTTATCACATCAGTATTAAAATAAATTTTTAATAAAAGAATTTTTCTTTTTTAAAAAAAATTGTAATAAATTAATTTTAATGTAGGATATGAGGTAGTGATTATATGATTATTGGTCGATCACAAACATATAAAACAAAATTAAAAAAAAAAAAAAAAAAGAAAGGGAAATTTTTATATAATGACATTTTTGTACCATGTTATAGACAGTGTTTTGCCTTAACGTCTCAAAATGCATTTTAAAAGTTATTCTGATTCCGAAAGTTATAATTAAACAAATAAAAAATAGATTTAAATAATTGAGTGTAAATGTCGTTGGATAACTGTATTGCTTTTCTTTTCTTTTTCAACATACAATAAAGAGATTTTAAACTTGCATATATTTGAATGAATAAATTGTCGTGTTGCAACCGAGAAGAAAATGACTTTTAGCTGTAAATAATAAAATAAATAAATTATTTTTACAGTTAACCAATTTTAAAGAAATATAGAGTTGAAAATGGAAAGTCAATCATCCAAAATTTAAAACCATTGTCTCAATAAGAATTTAGTATATTTTAATATATTATTGAGATTAATAAAATATCATGAAAAATTCTGTTTTATTTAAAATATTTTCTTCGTGATTATAGGGTGCCTGACTACATTCGGAACCGTGGTTTTACAAAAGCATTTAAATGAATAAGCTTATATATAGTATAATAAAATAAAAGTGAAGAAATACTAGAACCAACAGTGCTAAAAAAGTAAGAAATTGGAATTCAGCAGACACAACAATTGTAGATACAAAAAAGTCATAGGACTAAACTGGAGACCTATTACGATTTCTAAAGCTGTCGCTGAATTAGGCCAGTGAATTAGGGTTAAGCAATGCTTTGTGGATCCAACCTTCCTCATACAGCAGAAATTTTCAACATAATAGAGAAAAAAAAGCCAAGTTGAAAAGTTAAGCCTAATACAATACGTGGATGAAGAAATATATATATATATATATATATATATATATATATATATATATATATATATATATATATATATATATATATATATATATATAATGTCACTTTAATGGATACATGCATATATTTTAAGAATATTATTACAAGAAAAAATATTTAAATGCAGTTTTTGGACAAAAAAATGAAGAAAAAATTAAATAGTTTCAAAACATTCTCTTTTTATGAATAATGTTTCTATAGCAATAATATTTTGCCTGTATATAATTAAGATTTCTGAACAGAGCTTTAAAAAGGATTTTGAAAATATATAACTTAAAAGTGGATTTATTCACATTTTAGTACATCAGAGTAGATAAATTTTGATAAGAGACAACCGTTGTTATATTTCAATTGATCGTAACTCTGAAAACAATGTGAATTTTTCAAAACTTTTAGATCAGTCTATGTAAAGAAGTCTTAGCTATATGTAAGCAAAATATTTCTATTATGCAAGCATTTTTCATAAAAGGAAAATGTTTGAAAAATATGTCATTCTTTCCTTATTTTTATTTATTTTTTTGCAAAAAAAATTCATTTAAATAATTTTTAATAGTAATAATATTTCTAAAACAATTTTACATGTATATTCTAATTCAACTCACATCAAATATAAAAAAAATATTTATTTATACGCTTTTGCAAAATCACGGGTCCGACTTAGTCCGCGAAGTACTTAATCAGCAATCATAGTACCTCCGTATCAATGATACGGGACCCCCAAGTGACAGGGACCCCAACATGTGTAACATTTTGACATTTGAAGAAATTTAGACATTGAAGAAATTTAGGCCTACTCTGGGCTAGCTACTCCTGTGGTAGTCAGTCACCTTAAAAGCCATTTTCCAATTTACTGGACAAGATATTGTGTTCCAGTAAAAATTATTCTACTATAGTTTTATATAAGCATTTAAACAAATACGAATCCTTTATCCCATTTATAGGGTAGCAATCTTTCTTATTTTGAAAAGTATAAACCTTTTCGCAACACAAATATATTTTGTTTCAATCGCGAAGTTCAATCTAAGTTAGAGTTGGTTCCATTTGATTACTTTAACAGTTTCAACAATACCTAACGAATTAACTGATCGCAGATAATTACTTAAGGTATCCGACTACCCTAAAATCATGATTTTTTCAAAAATTGACAAAAAATTTTTTGATTTTATTTTTACATTTTATCAGCTTTATAAAAATACCAAGTTTTTTATTTTTCAATCATAAGAACAAAAACTACAAATATTTTAGTAAAAACTGATGCCATAACTTTACACAAGATGTCAAACTTTAAAAGCGTTTTACTGAAATGTGTTTTTTTCGATTGCTCAAAAAAAGTTTTTAAAATAATTTGCTGAAATCTTTTGTGTATATTCTGTATAACAGTAAAAGTGTTTTATTCTTCAGATTTATCAATCACTGTTTTATTTTAAAATGTACAGTCCTTTATGTGAATACAATCACTGTTTTTTTTAAGCAATTTTCTGTAGTCACTATGATAAAGTGCTCTAGTCTTTGTAAAAATTAAAATATCTCTTATCATGAAGGTCATTTCAAACATGAATAACATAGTAATACATTAAAACTGAAAAAATTGAGAATTTGTTCATAAAATGTTTGTTTAGAGTGGGCCCCGTTTGTGTAATTTTTCGTACATTTTTACCAGTTTTTCACATTTTAATAGTAATAAATACTTTTTTATTTTCCATTTTAGAATTTTTCTTAAAATATACTAAATACATCTAAAAATCACAAAAAATCCCCATATCTCCATTTTTTCAAAAAAAAGTTGTCGAATAGTCGGATACCTTAAAGCTGGAACCTTCATTAAAATATCAGCTGAAGAGCCATTGCGCGACTAGTTGTCCGTCTGGAAACCTTCCTAAGATCAACATCTTGATCGAATAGTTACTTAGGCTACACCTAAAACAGACCCCTCTGCAGTAATCACACTGGAAGTAATCCAAATAAACATTGCATAGCCTTAGGAAAAACAGTCCTCAGAGCCAAATTAAGGCAAACGTACTTTTGTGCGTCACACACCAGGTTGACCCAACTTTCGTTATCATTAAGCTGGAATTTAAAGTACTGTAGTACAGAAGACAGAATATTAAAAGTTAATAAGAAAAGTTAATGAAGTCAAAGGAGAAAAGAATGTCTCGGTATGTTATCATTTTTACCCCGGATGCAGCAGAATCACTGCAAAGATAAATATTTCTTTCCTAAGGCTTTTCTGTCTTTCTCATTCTATTCTTGCGTTCTTTTATGTCGAATATCTCAATTCCAATTGCAAGTCCCTCTTCCAATCAGAAATTTCCATTTGCTGTGAGAAAGGAAAGTAGCAACCACCCCTACTGAGTACAGGGAGAAAAAATAAATAAAAAATGAATTGCTAGCGAATGATGAAAATGAGTTGAAGAAGGGGGGCGTTCAAATATTGCTCCGCAGATAATTAAACTTCTAGAGGTGAAATGTATTTTCATCTTCCAGGGCTTTCATAAAAATAGGCTATAGAGTATTGGTAAAATATACATAAGAGGAATGTTTTTAAACAGATAAACATTAGCTAAATTAATTCAATTAGAAATAGTATATATTTATAAAACCAATAAATTGCAGCATACACAAATAAGTAGATAAACAAGTGCGACTTTCCCAAAGTCAATAAACTAATATAAAGTTTTAATTTTTTTTAAAGATGTTTTGAAACTGAACGAATTTTTAGAAAGGCAGGAAAATATCCTTTTGGAAGTGTTTTAGGAATTTTCCGATACTCCCCTGCAAACCAATAAAACCAGAGAATTGTCTTAACCACTAAACCGTCTTAAGACAGGAAATCAACTGGGCCCAGGCCTCGGTCTCAGTAAGCGCCTCGTCTCGTTCTTGACTCAGCCTCAATAAAATCATGTGATCCGAAGAGTTTTAATAGTCAAATGCTATTTCCAGACATATTCTCCAAAAAACTGGGAATTTCGTGCTCGATGACAACTGTAAATGTGCTAAGAGTGCATTATTATGTGGTGGCCGTCCATGTCTCGGCTAAGGCCTATCACTATTATTTATATAGAAAAAGTTGTAGTTGGTCGAGTCTGTCCATGTCTAGGTTTGAAAGATTATAAACCAAACCGAAACATTTATAAGGTTGCCATTTGTACGAATATTTGACAACGTATTCCATAGATTGTCTACTTTTATAGGTTACAGGAGGGGCGGGGCCTACTAGTCTGTAAGGGTCCAGGGACCTCAAGAAGTCTTTAGACATCCTAGAACAAAACTAAATTTTTAATTTAACGAAATCTTTCTAAAAAATGAAACATAAATATTTTAATAATAGAATAATTAATTTCAATTTTTATTCAATGTCTAGATTAGGATCAGCACAATTCAGTCTTAAATTTTAAGCTATAAAACATGTTTGGAATGGTAAGAAATAAATCTCCATTGATATAGATTTATTTCTGTATCAATATAGAACTATTCTGTGTTGATACATAAAAATTTATAAAAAAAACTGAAAATATGTTCATAATAATAAAAAAATTTTTTTTCAATGATAAAAGCTATTATTCATCAATATTTTTTAAGAATAAAATAATTTAAAAATCCCAATGAAACATATTGTTTTACTAAATTGTACTTAATGTTTTTACGCGTTACTAAGCAAGTTACTAATTTATACAGATTACAAACTTAAGGACACACACAATGAAGTGACATAGTTCAATAATCACATAATACAAATCGAATCTTTTTAGTTTATGACTAAACTACATTAAATGAATCCTTGGGTACTTTCTACAAAGATTAAAATATTTAACAAAAAATGATCGGTGAAAAATGAGGTCTTGAAACAAATTATGAACATTTGTGGTGTACCCCAAATGACAGATACAGGGAAAGAGGAGCATATTCTAATGCCGAGAACAGGGAGCACGGAGAGCAGTGGAGATGATAAGAGGCAGAGGAGGAGGTGGAGTTTAGGGGCCTACAAGAGGAGATTGGTAGACGAGGTCTTACAGTAGCAATGAGAAAGAGGAGGAAGTCTAACGTGGGGAATCATTCAAGAAAATTTTTGATAGAGGGATTATTTAAATTCTGCATTCTGATGCGAATTTCGGCTCAAGGGTGTATTCGTATGCTACATTTATGCGGATTAAATGAGGAACATTCAAAGATGAAAAGATATGTGCTTTTGTTTCTTTGTCTCATTTATAGTTGCATATTCGTATAATGGAAAAAAAATAATGAATTTTAGGTAAAATAAAGTTTGGAAAAAACACTGCAAGAGGAAATTATTAAGAAGTAAAACAATGTATGTTTGTCGTAATGATTATTTTAGATTATAATATTGTTATAGCTGGTATCTCATTTCAATTAGTTCAATTTATATTTAGCATAAAATAAAAGAGAGAAAGAAAGAATAGAATTTTTTAATAAGGAAATTGTAATTTTGTGTTAATTGTTTAAATTTAAGTTAAATTTTTTAAAGCATTTTAAGCTTTGTTATTGACTCAATTTGTAAATATAATTAAGTTTATATGTAATATTATTATATTTAATGAAATGAAAACGAATGTGAATATGGTAGGCAAAAATTAGGAAATTTGAGGCACTCATAAAATTATGTTCGGATTGCTCTTTAAAAGTAGATGCATTTTTATGTCCCAAAATAAAACAGACACACTTAATAAAATAATTTAAGAAATAGAAAGATAAACAATTTTGGATTTATTATGATGAAATTTTATTTAAAAATTTAGTTAATGATCGTGAGTTGATAACTATTGCCTGATTTATAACAAGATAATTATTATAAAATTAAAAAATTTAGAAGTCAATTCGCTTTTTGAAAACACAATATCACTTTTTATAAAAATACATTATTGAAAGCAATTATATATTTTTAAGCGTATTATAAACATGTTATCAATGAATTCAGATTTTGTGGGGGGCAGAAATATGGATACATATATATATTTTGAATCTTTAAAATAAATACAAGCTGAATGAACAACCACACACACAATTATGTTACTCTAATCATAAATAATTATTTCATTTAACATGAGAAAATACGTTATTGAATAGAAATAATTATGTAATTGAAAATTAAGAATTAAGTTACGTTGTTTACGCAAATAAGTAAATGAATAAATTTATTTTTTGAGCTTTATGTTTTGCTATCATGACAATCATAAAAGTACAAGAAAAAAGACTTCGCCACAAAAAAGGGAATTTTTAACTCATCTAATTTTTATCCCTGTATCTTAAATGAAATACATTATCAAATATTTCAGAAATTTATATTATCGTAATAAATTAAAAACGAACAAATTAAAGCATTTTTTTTACTAATGAACTATACACTTAATTCGAACTTACTTGAATTTCATTTATAATCTGCTAATTACATTTGAGCAACTATTTAAATTTTCTTCCATCCAATATGGAAAAGAATTAAAGATACTTAAAATCACTAGAAAAAAACTGTGAGAACGCTTCACATTAATGCTTGCATTTTAAAATATTAAAAACATACAACGACAGTGATCTCACCATAAAGTGAAAAGAACCATAAAGAAAAACAACATATTTCCCTAATGTAACTAGGATAAATGTAAAAATTAGGAAAAAACTTCAATTTTGAAAGTTTCTCAAATCATGTATAATGCGAGGGACAAACACCTCCGAGCTGTAGTATAACTATAGACTTGCTAATTTATTAAAAAGTTTGAAAACGTATCTCGAATAAAGAAAAATAATAATCCTCTTGTAGCAGTATTTTTTCCATGGAGCGATCTAAATAATCAAGTATAAATTTGTACACAAACCCTCCTTGAGGCAAAACGTCAAAACGAAACTGCATCTCTCTTTTTCTCTCTCTCGACTCTTTCTCTCTTATATATATTTCTCCAAAACTCCACCTAACTGAATAAAATCGTTTCACTCGCTCGCTGTTCCATATGCATGTATTTGAAGACATTTCCAATGCCTGCATTTTCTTTGCTTTTTCTTTCCCTACCCCTCCCCTCTTCATTCTTTTAAATTATTTCTTCTTCCTTCGTGCGTCAGCATCTTATGTAGAGTTGTTGTTGTTTGCTCGTCTATTTTAGATTTTCCCTCCTTTTTTATTTTAATATTTCTTCTTCTCTCTCTATCTTTCTTTTTACTTCTTGGACCGCCTTCTTAGCTTTTGCTACGTGCGTGCCCGCAAGCTGTTGTTTCGATGAATGTATTTCAGAGTTGTAGTTGCTCCTGCTGCTATTTGGAAGGGAATTGGGGGCTCTCTGAAAAATTGTAATAAATTCCAGACAGAAATGCTTTCAGACGATTTTCGCTTTTTGGTTTATAACGGTACATGTTATAAACATGCATGTTCCAGAGACGAAAGAGAATCAAATGTTTGAATATTTAATGGGCAAGTTTGTTAATTAATTATTTTAATTTATAAATTTCTGCAATCAGATGAAAAACATACCTTACTTAGTTTAAAATAGAAGAAATCATATTCTTTGAATTAATTGTGATCTGTATAAAAGTTATTCTCTCTCTATTCAGAAATGGCAAAACATTGTAAGAGTAGAAAAATGTCGTTAATAATAATAATTTTAGCATGCATATTATAATAGTATTAAAAATTCAGCTAAGAAATATGTTTAGTAGTATGTGAATTTAAAAGGTAACATATGGGTTTATTATTTTCAATGGTCCACAGATTTATTTAAAGGAAAACAACTTTCACATGCTGCTCTAGAAAAACGGAGACAGACGGGGAAATATTTTAATAAAGAAAAGAAATTTCGCAGAAAGATAATTTTTCTTGTTTTTTTTCCTCAAAATCAATTAAAAAATTTTTTTTTATCATTTCTGGGAAGAAAAGGAAATAAATCCTTGTATAAATAATATCTTATATTTCATTTGGAATCCTTTAGCATTTGTAATATAGCTCATTTTATTGTGTGCAATTGAAAGAATTCTCGAAAAGTTAATGTGCATAGTACCTTCGATGATATTTTTTATTTGCCTTGGTATTTTTACAATGAACTCTTTAAAAAAAGTAATTGCTAAAAATAAAAGGTAAAAGACAAATGAAATTAATTTCGTGGAACTTAAAAAGAAAAAAAACATAATTCTCTGTCTTTCAATATGTGATTTCATTAAACTTGTAACAATAAATAATTTGGCACTTTTAGCTAGAACAACGCCTCAATACAAGTGCACTTTACTATCGAATAATATACAAATAACATGAATTGCAGTCAGCATGGTAGACCATTGTAGACAATATTTCACATATTGGTTCGAGTCAATATTTCCTGAAGCCACATAGTCATATCAATATTTTGTAATTTTAAAAAGTCTGAGGACAAGTCTCAAGTTGCATCTCGTTCCGTAAAGTAGCAAAGTTTATTTATTCCCTTTAACTTGTCTTGTCTGCATACAATGTAGTCGTATCCACTGCTTGATTAACGAAAGTAAATAATTATTATTACTTGACTATATAATCATTTCGAATCTGATTGAATGGCTTCTCCACCTAAGCTGCGTTGGGATCCTTCCCCTCCCCCCGTTCAAAAATTCAAACAAACAGCGAGATCCTCACCTTGAACAACACGAGGAGGACTTTCCGCGAAAACACTTTTGTTCAAAATATAGAAAACAAAGTACTACGGTGATTTTCTCTCAATGAGACTTCTGCAAAACACGATTAAAAAACACTTCAGAGAAAAGTTGATAGTGGGAGGTGAAAAAAAACTTAGGACAAAATTTTTATGAGTAGGAAACCTTTCTTGCCCAACTAACGCAAAGTTGTAACGTAGAAACTTCTTGACTTTTCTACAAATCATTTGACCTGAATCTTATCTGTTCCACAGAACTCGAAAAAAAATCATTGATTAACCAAGCAAGTTTTCCAGAGTTGTATCAAAGAAAACAACAGAAGTTTCCAAGATTCTCCAAGTCAATACAGCAATGAGGTGAAATTCCCTTAAGGGAAAAGGAGGGGTGAAACCCTTTGAAAAATCCAGGCCCCACATTACTTTTTTTTCCAATGCACGAATCACTTCCATATTTCTCTAGTGTATTTTCTCTTTGCAGGCCCATTGGAGGAGACAGCCGGATCACAAAGTAACAAAAAAAGAATAAATAAATGAAAAATAAGAAGGCCAAAACTCCAGGAGGGTTTTGTTGGGTTAGACCCTTCCATTCCTTCGATTTCCCCTTTTTCTCTCCAACCATCCGCAAAAGAAATAAAAGCAAGTCCAGAAAGAAAATCACGATCGATAGGCTCGTAGAAGTATATACTTTTTTTTCTCCCTCCTGTTTCATTTTGCTTTTTCATTTCCGAAAGTAAGCAGGGCAAGAGGGAAAAAGAAAGAAGTATTTGAATTAAAAAGATTAAGTCAGTAAAAAGAAGGAAAGATCTCAAAAAAGAGAACTTGCACAGAGTAGAGTCATCAGTCAGGACTTGCTGAGCTCGATCACATGACAGGGTTTCGGACAAAGCACTGCTCCGAGTAGATGTAGTGTGATTTGCTTGACATTTTACCCCTATATCTATGTATGTTCCATTCTACTGGGTCTCCGAAAGAGTCTTTTGTAACAAGAACAATGAATAAGAAATTTACGTTCAGTGAGTAAAGTTTTCTATTTTGGGGACACCTCCTGAAGAATCTTAGAGTTGCTATTTGAGTACAACTGCTCAGGCATTAAGTTATAAATTAAGGAATTTAAGACTACATTTGTGAAAAATCTTCGTCTAACTTGAAGAAACCGTATATGGAATGAGATGATTCATTCTGATTTATTATCGAATTTTCCAGAAAGGGCAAAGAAAAATAGTTAATTGCCACCCTTTTTATGAACTTTAGAAAAATAATGCCATGATGATAAAAGAAAATGCCTTCTAAATACATTAAAGGAGCAGTTCAACCAATTTCTCTAGAAACAACCGAAAGATAATTTGTATTATTTTTTGTAAGTTCCAGAAGATACAAAAAGCAATTAATTCAAAAAATAAATAATTTTTTACTTAATGAAAATTTTAAGGTATTTTTTAACACCCTTTAAGGTATCCGACTACTTGCGACAACTTTTTTTAAAAAAAAATAGAGATATGAGGATTTTTTTTATGGTTTCTAGATTTATTTAGTACATTTTAAGAAAAATATGCAAAAATTAAGAAGAGAAAACGAAATTATTATTAATAAAATGGATAAAAAATTACAAAAGTTACACAAATGGGGCCCATTATGTACAAAAGGTTTATGAACAAATTTTCAATTTATCAGTTTTCATGTGTTGATTTGCAATTCATTTTTGAAATGACCTGCAGGATAAGAAATATTTGAGATTTTACAAAAGTAGAGCACTTTATCTTGGTTATTATATGAAATTGCTAAAACAACAGTGATAATATTCACATAAAGGACTGTCAAGTTTGTTACAAAACTGTGAATGATAAATCTGAAAATTGTTATACTTCTATTATTATACAGAACATACACAAAAAATTTCAGTTAATTATTTTCAAAACTTTTAGAGAATTCGCTGTCCCCATTTGAGTATTTTCAAAACAAGACAATTTCGAGACAAATGCGTTCATAGTATGACATTTTGTTTAAAGTAGTGGCATCTGCCTTTACTAAAACATTTGTAGTTTTTGTTCTAGTGAATGGAAAATAATAAATTTAGTATATTTATAAAGCTAATAAGATGGCTTATAAAATAAAATCATAAAAAATTTGTCAATTTTTGGCAAATTTCAAGATTTTAGGTTAAGCGCATAACTTAAACGCTCCTTTTTTTTAACTTATTCAGTTAACTTTTTCAAGCAAAGTTTTGAAATAAGAAAGAACTATACCATAATTTTCAATCTTTTTTTATCATCAAAATCCAATTACATTAATCTTTCGTTCTCCCCCCTTGTTTTCGTAATTGTCAGAAAGAATATATAATGGACAGTTCAATATTATAAGATGTGTCATGGATTACAATAAAAACTAATAGCAAAACTTTTTTACATTGCAAAACACGATCAGTAATTAAAAATGAAAGTCCAGCAGCGAATTTTTGCATCAAATAATTCTAAATATTATAAAATGAATTGCAAAATAAACTAAACAATCAAACAATGAAGTCATTTCTTGAAATGATATGCAGCATATTTTACTCGATTTGAATTCCGATGCAATACATCTAACTATACATACTATTTTCTCATTTCGATTTCATTCTTAAGGACATTACTGCACGGATCGTTATCCTTTTCTTGGTAAGCAACTATGTTCCATACGAAATGGTCAGAAATAGACGAATATATCGAAGCGAATGATTTCAATTATTTCACAATAATTACAAATTATCAATCTGGAAAGGCAGCATAGATGGATCAACTTATCAAGATTTTAAAATTTATGCCAACAATTTCAAATGTGAAGAAGTAAAATATCAATATATTGAATTAACTGAATTAAAAAATAATGTCTTAAAAAGTTATCAGTTAAATACGTGGCAAGGAATATAATGTATATAAAGAACACTCTATAAAATTGTAGCAAAGCTATTATAAATATATATATGATTTACCAGTCTGAAGTAAATAGAGAAAATCTATTAAAAATAATGAGCTCATTTAAAAGGCGCTTATTTTGAAAACTGTAAATATAGTTAGGTTTTACTATCCGTACCAAATATGAATAAAGAGCAAAAACGTTGCGCTTTGTAATTTTAAAAATTTACTTAGCATATTTAAAAACATATAAAGAGCGTAATTTAACGAAATTAACTGATTTTTTCCACATCATGATGCTTATGATGTGATAAGTAAATCCATATTTATCATATATTTCCTAACTATTCTATATATTTATGATGTAAATACTCCAAGCAAAAGTACATTTCTTAATCAGCTTCTGTGTCCAATACATTAAAACTTTTTCTTGCAGAAAATTTTGAAACATTATAATCCATATGAAATGCATTTATATCTCTAACCTTCTTTTCAAGAAGTTGTTCAAATTTGCTTCAGGGTTGGCAATTATCTTGGCTCATTGTAAAAGCAAAAGATACCGGAGTGTCGTAGCTTTTTAAAATAACTGCATTCCTTGTTTAACTTTACATCTCAGATATACTATAAAAATCATGAAATATAAGTTAAATAAAATAGTGACAGTTTTACTCTATTTCTTGTCCTAGTTTCAAACCATCTATATAACAGCATGCACATTTAATTTTAATGTAAGTTTAAAGTATCCGACTACATTCGGAATCGTGATTTTTGAAATATATAACTTAGAAGTGATTTTATCCATGTTTTACGACAACAGAGGGGAGAAATTTTAAGGAAAAAAAAACGCCGATAATTATTTCAATGGGTTGAGACTCTGAAAATAATGTGAATTTTTCAAAAATCATAGTTGAGCCTCTGTGCAGAGGTCTGAGCTACAGGTAAAATATTATTATAATATAAGCATTTTTCAAAAAAAGGTTATTCTAAGTTAATTTTTTTCCGAAATATTGTATTTAAATAAATTTTTTTGTCAAAATGTCCTTAAAACAATTCTATACATATATTCTGATCTAAGTGACACTAAATATCCCGAAAAGTATCCATTTATGCGCTTTTTTAAAAATCACGGTTCCGAACGTAGTCGGATACCTTAATGAGACAGGTACATACTCTAAACTTTTTAACATTTTTTTAAAAATCAGGAATGAGATTGCTAGTATAAATTATCATCACTGCCAGTAAATGGATGAAGTTCTGCCCGTAAATTAACTCTGTTCAAGGGCGAATTTTTCGACTCTCTTGGGGGGAGGGGGCAGCATGTGGCACACGAGCCACTATTTGCTCTCTTTCCGTTCTAGTATTATGCAGATGTTACTTATAAAGACGAATTATTTAACAACAATATTACCAATGAAACTTGAAGGAGTAATTTATTAAAAAAATAAAAATTTGGTTTCTAACTCCCCCTGCATTTAAAAGTTCTTCCTTTATTTTACATTTGTGTGCAATTTTGTTCTCACTTAAATCATATCAGCACATTCCCTATTTTGTTCTTCAAAAATAAATCAGCCTCACATGAGTATATTCTTACATATTTATATTCATATTTTACATATAAAAGAGCCACATAAGTCTAGTGGTCATGGTAACAGCCGGTTAGTCAAGAGTCCGAGCCTAGTGCCACTGAAGACACTGACCGTGTAGATGGGCAGGTGTACGTTAAATTTGTGTCGAGTCTCAAAGTTCTTTCACGGCGTGATGTGCTGCGTTTTGGAGAGTGAGAGGCCGGCTCAGGTATCGTCCTCATCACGTGACCATGGTTCAGAATTATGAGGTACATCGCCAATAGCCTTTATGTTGCTTTGTAGTTGTTGTGTGTTTCATACTGGGATACATACGAAAGACGACGATGAACAGAAACATGCAATACAAACACAGAACAAAATAGACTTTATTATAAACGATGATCCCACCAGAAGGGGTGCGCTGCTTTCCATTCGAGACGGGAATCCATTTCAGGCGAAAGTCCGACTTCTTTTCTAGGAGATACACCTCTACTTTATTCGGGATTCGAACGCGAACCTACTCGATTACAAGCCGAGTGTCATAACCACCATACTGGGTGGGGCGGCGTTGTTTTGTAGTGCGACGTTAATAAACACTCACTTCGTTTTTTAAAAACTTCAATTTATCCTTTTTCGGTTATAAAGAACATATTTTTAAACTTTTCTTAGATTGGAAATGAATTTAATATAATTCTAACGCTAAATAATTCGTATAAGTTTCGAGGAATTACTCACAAAATATACAAAGATTGCCCCCCCCCTTAAAAGACAATTCAGAGATTACGAAACTTTCATCTAATTGTCCTCCCCAGAGTAATTGACACAGATTACTTTAATAGACCCAAATCGAATTACTGATTCAATTAGCAATTCATAGACCGTTTAATTTACTAAACAGTGACTTTAGTCATAACCGCCTCTAAATATTCTCTTTCTCCCACAGAAGGAAAAAAAGAAACAAATAAATATTTCCCAATTTAATCCTAATTACTGACAATCGATTACACAATCCGTGCTAAGTACTCGAAGCAAGAAAATGAACTATAAATCTTTCTCCAAATGAAACACAAGCGGTTCTTAAATCACTTCAAACGAACGAAATGCAATTAAATCCCAAATCGTTTATTTTCACCTCTCTCTCACGCTATTCCTGTTAAAAATTAAAAAAAAGAACCGCAAGAGAGTATAATGCTCAACAAAAATTAACCGCTTTTAAAAACCCTTGCAAGAATTAATCACCGTTGATAGAATTTCCCTCCTGAGACACTACACCAGTCATTAAAGTCATACAAAAGAGTTTTAATTAGGGACTACGACCCTGTACTCGGGCGCGTCGTTAATTTTAACACCTTTCGCTGCAATATAAATGGATTTCAATAGTGTGCTCTAGAGTGTAGTTCGGCGGCAAGCCGCGATTAGCGCCTTTTTTTTCTTTCTTTCTCTCTCTCTCTCCTTCATTTCAATTAGTACCTTTTTTATTTTTACCCTCACTCTCATGTTTACTCCATTTTTTGCCGCAGCTTACATTCTCCGCTCTTTGCTACACGCTAAGATAGAAAGTTTACATCGGATGTTTTTTTTCTCCCTCCCCTTTTATATATTGTATGTTTAAATTTTCTTTCTTTGGTGTTGTGGCTTTTTCTTTTTTTTTTTAAAAAAAAAAATCGAGTTGTTGTAGCTTTTGTTAATTTAGCGAAAGAACACTGGAATAATTGAGTTTAAATGGGAATAAGAAAAAAGTGTTGTATATTATTTCGACGAAATCGAATTAAACGTAATACTTTTAAATCTTTAAATTGAGCTTTAAAGTTGTGAATTTATTTTTTTTTTAAAAAAAGAAACTAGTTTTACAGAGGCTGGAACACAAAAAACTAAGAAGGTATTTAGTACATATCATACAAAAAATTTAATTAAATTTTTTTCTTCTGAAAAACATGCTATAGAAAGTCTTTTTAATTAATAATTCCAATAGCGAAATATTTTATTCATATTCGATATATAAATATGTTCCGTAATTTCCGTGAATGTGTTTTGATTTTTTTTCTTTAATAACACTCGAAAATTAGGAACTATGTAGACACACACTCTTCAAAAATAGACGAATGTAAGGAAAATGTAATTTTTTTCTCAAACCTTTTAGATTTTTATCGTGTTTCATAAAAAAAAGAATCTGTACTTTTATTTATTTATTTTTTAAGATATGGAGTAATATTATATAATAAAACAAAGGCCAAAAAGTAATGCTATTTAAAAATTTATTAACAAGAAAAATTTATATATTCTTGAAGTATCCAACTGTTTTCGTAAGCGAGATTTTAAAAAAAGCATGTAAATGAGTAGTTTTTTTAAAAATTTAGTGCAACCTCTGAATTAGAAAAAAACATGAAAAATTGTTTTAAAAATTGTTAAAACGCATTTTTTAAAACAAAAAAATGAAAAAGATTGACATATTTTTAAAACATTCTCCTTTTAAGAAAAATCCTTCAGTATTAATAATATTTTGTCTATGCATAGTTGAGACTTCTGTACTAGGGTTTGTGAAAAATACACATCTTCTAAGTTACTAGCAACAGAAATAAAAACCAGTATTTTTGTTAAAATTGCTGAACTCAAATGCAATAAATATGAATATAAACCCATTTCTAAATAATATAATTAAAGAATACACTACATTTTTTAAAAAAATTATTCATTTATACGCTTTTTAAAAATTTCAGTTCTGAATGCAGTCGGATACTTTAAGTCTAAGAATTACGAAGAAAGTAGTCTAAAAATTATAATAATGTTTAGGAACAAATTATTATCGGATAAAACAGTGCATAAATTAATTAAAAGCACAAAAATTTGATAAAATTATAGATATTCAGTTCAAGACCTGAAAAAGGATCAACTAAAACAGATCTTCAAAAGCAGCAATTATTTTTAGAGCATCTGTTAATATTTTTAGGGTGCAAAATCAAACCAGTGCTTTTATCATACTAGTGACTTCAAAATAAACATTTCAAAAATATAATTTAATTTGGATTAAATACCGTCAGAATTGCTTCGTTACAACTAAAAATGAAAAGTATGGGAGGATGCTGTTATTTATATAAAAATAAATAACATTGACACACTAAAAGTACATTGAGGGGATGAGTGGCAGTAGGGAAATGGGAAAGAGTTAAATCTTTTTTGTTGAAAAGCGGAAAACCTGAATGGTACCTCAAGCAGGAGTATTATGAGGCGCGTATGTGTAAGGGGTCACATTGAATGCAACAGGAACAAAAGGGTTGTCGACCTAATTCTACACCTGGAAAAGGGTAAAATTGTATTTTTTTCGTACCTCAACACCCCTTACCAAAAAGAAATTTCAATGAAGCTCAAATTCGAAAATTTAAAAATTTTAAAATTTGGGTCATTTTAAGAAAATTCTAACTCAGTATTCAAATAACAACGGTAAAAAACGAGTTTTTTAAACGTGGGTCTTCTTTTAAATTTCGAACTTAAAGTAACATATTTTTTACAACTTAAAATTTTACGAGGGGATAGTTTAATTTGCTGGTTTCAATATTTAACTGTTTCACGTTGTGAATAATTGGAAAATTATGAGTACAATTTTATTCTTTAAATAATTAGATTTAATCAATTAATTTTTATTAATTATAAATAAATTATCATACTGCCATCCAAAATCGCGTACAAAAAATTTCAGCTCAAATGAGGATTTTAAAATGAGAGAAAAAAGCTTTCAAAGTTTTGATCCAAACATAGTAACACAATGTGAGAGGAAGAAAACCCATTAAAAATGAACAAAATATGTATATAATTTTCCTTGTTAATTCGTTTATATATATATTATTGGTTAGATAAATAAAAACATATTTCATTGTAGATTTTCTACAAAAAATAAAATTTTGCTGTAAAAATGCCCAGTTTAAACCTAAAACAATAACCACAGAAAAAATAACGTAAGCATTTTCAACAGTTAAATGAAGTATTTACAGGAAAACAAACGACTTATTTTACTTCAATCTGCGTTTTTCAAATACACACCTAAAATTCCTTTTTTTTCATTTACCAATTTTGCTGTAGTCACAAAATACCAATATATATATATATATATATATATATATATATATATCACATTTTTATAAATTCTATATCTTATTAAAATCTCAAGTAAATATTTCTATTATTTTTAATTCCTGAATCATATACGATTTCTAGTAATTTATTTTTGATATAACTCTTTAAAAACTAATAGTTAAGATAAAAGAATTTTCAAAGTTTCCCAAATGCATTTTTAAAACTGGCGTTTCAAAAACCAAGACAAAGCGGATAACAGATAGGAATGGAAGAAAAATGAAATTTTATCTAGTTGAATAATAAGACTTTATATCAGCAATGGCAGTATTTTCAAGGAAGAAGGGCAATAAAAGTGACATTTTAGTTGTATATAAAAGCAGTATCAGGAAAATAACAAACAGAAGAAAGGAATACGTACTATAACATATATAACTTATATAATACAGGGTCCCCTCAAATTTTAATCTAGGTATGCTCAGACTAACTAGTTTTCTAGTTCTAACGAACACCTCTATTGGCCGAAATATCTGACAAGGTTCCAAATTACGAGGCCCATATGTAAGTCTTAAAGCGGGATGTTAATAAAACATCAAAGCAGTCGAACTTGTAAAAGTCGGATTTATATTTTTCTACTCCCCACTTTTAACTTACGACCACAAAAAAAAGAAAAAAATATAATAATAAATAACAATAAATATTTTTTTACAATGGTAGGACTTTAACATGCACAAATAGAGTACATATCACGCATTATTCATATTACATGCAATAACCATGGTATAAAATAGAACTTTGGTTTCTACGTACTCAACTGTCCACCAATAAAATTACGCCAATCCAAAAAAGTTTGCCAAATGCATCATTTTATTTATTGTTTTGTAACATGCGTGGGAACACAGTTCCCTTTATTTGCACTATATCGTGGTACCTGACAACATCTTTTGATTTTAAGACATTGGTCGACAGTGTATTACGTAAGTACAGAATTTTTGCGATTTATGTACAGTTTTTACAACCCGACTTTCTAGTCGGAACGGAATGCTACGTAAGAAGAGATCTTATATTTTTATTCTAATGGGTTTTAAAAATTATATATATACATAGCACAAAAACTCAATCCATGCGCGTTTACAACACATTGGCTGAATTTCCGTTCACAATAAATTACATTTTTCATATCTTATTATTTTCCATTATTTGTTCTTTTAAGTCAAGGACAAGTGAGCATATTTATAACATAACACATTTTTATAAATTTCTGCTTTCTTTTTTAAATGCGTAATAAACTAATTTAAACTTCCCGTCTCATACAGTAGAGTAGAGACGAGGGAGTATAGGGGAGTTGTAACCCCCTTACAAGGATTGATGTATGCTGAAAAATTTTAAAGAGACAGCTTCAAACAAAATATTTTATTTTCATGGCACGTTTTCAGAAAAAGTTAGTATATGACATCTTGTATTTCACATAAACATTCTTTTCACCTTAAAAATAAACAATGAAATTTGAGGTTAAAATTTAAATATGAGCTGCAGAGGGAAATACCCCATTAAACATTTCTCAATACGCCCCTAGTCATATATATTTTAAGACATATAATCCCAACACGAAAAAATTTGAAAGGAGCTATCTTCCCTTACCTTCGAAAAAGAAAAAACAACCTTAATTAAATTCAGTTTCCAAAACAAATTTGACGGACACCGAAAACTCTCATCAAATACTAATGTTTTTGCTCTTTTTCCATCAGAGAAACTTCGCCAGTAATTTCACAGTTCGGAGAACGCAAACTCCTCGCCATTCTGTGCTTCATAAATACATACCAACGCGCAGAAAAAATACTAGCCTACTTCGCTAGCTGGCTGGTAATAAATGAAAGTGGACACAACGTTCCCCTGTCAAAATTACTCAATCCCTTAGGATAACACATACCTGATAGTGATCAGCCTGCGAAGCTTTACGATACACTCGCTATTACTAATGAATCCACGGCTACGGAAGAAAAGGACGCTATGAGAGGAATACGAAGGCGGAGGAGTTATATGATTTTAGTTTGGAAAATCCATTAAGTTAATACGCGTGTTCCAGGCAGCCACAAATAACATGCATTTACTTATAAAAATTGCCATTCATCCATGGGAGTGATGTAGAATGGATTTGGATTATTGTGTTGATTGTTTGTTCACAAGAATATTCGGATAAATTACACCTTTCATCGAATTATAGTAGAGGATAGTGATATTTAAGACTTGTACTGAAACCTCCAATATCTATGTAATTGCAGTAATTTGTGCGGTTGCGGTTAAGTCAGAAAGTAAAATGGAAATACATGCATATATATATGTGCAATTTTCTAGTCTTTCAGTTTTTTAAAATTTTATCTTGAAAACTTAACAAAAACTTAAACTTAACGCCTCTCACAGAGGCGTACACAAGGAGGGAGGAGAAACCTCCTATACACCAACAAATTTTTAATCTTCACCATAGAGATTAAAAAAAATTCTCGATGCTTCGTCAATATGTATTTATAGAATTTTTACCCCCTTCCCCCCATAAGTCTGTGTACACCACTGATATCTTACATATATATATATATATATATATATATATATATATATATATATATATATATATATATATATATATATATATATATATATATATATATATATGTAGTAGATTTCCCTTGACTCTCAAAACAATTTACGGATGGAATCGATTAATTTGTTGCAGTCGTTGACAAATTGGGGAGACTTCTTGTAATTTTAGTTGCACATTTTCTTAGTTAATTAAAACGTATTAACAAATGCATACGGACATTAATACGATACACAGAAGTGTTCATCGTTCTATCTGGAGATCTTAACTTTCATCGGTTCGTCAACAGAAAGCTTTAAGAATCATATGATTTCCGTAAATAACTTCTGTGATTGGTCAAAATACGTGAAAGAAGCAATATTGCTCCATATGAATGAAGTAAAATCCCCCAAGAGAAAATTTAAGTGAATTATTACACATACATATACATGCAATAACTTAATATTTACTTAAAAGCCTCTAATCATGTATTTTTTCCCTAAATCATAATTCCGAATGCCCTATTCGAAACGTCTCACATTTCCTACAGCAAAAAAGGATTGAAATCTATATTTTGACAAATTAATTCACGATTTTTCGTTAAAAGGATTAGACCTTGAATTTTTGAATGATTTATTCGCAATTCCTAGTAAAAGAATATCATAATGGCTTACACGTGCCTTACTGAGCTGTAGAAACGTTTCCTTAAAACACTTACGTTATTTCTAATAATAACTTATTATTCCCTTCACATGAACACATGATTATGTTTTTTCCCTATTTAAATTCAGAAAAGGGAAAAATCGCTCTCTTAATCGTTTGATGGAAGCCTAGTGTCTGAGTGGTAGTGTATCACGCTTCCACGTCACAGGTAAGGGGTTCAAATCCCGGACTGGGCAAGGTCGACTCAGCCTTTCATCCCTTCAGTGGGTCGATAAATCAGTATCAAGCTTTATTGAGAACTAAACAATGGGGGTTTCGCGTCAGTCTGACCACCTGACTGGAACATCTCCACGTCTAAGGTCACAAAAACTGAGATAAGCACAGTAGGCCTTGGCCCTCATGGGCTGTTGAGCCACTGAATTAGTTAATTGTTTGACGATTGAGAAGCATGGATATTCTCTGCTCGGAATTTAAAAATTACCTAAATAAGCGATGATTCGCTTAATATCCAGAACTTTCAACTGCCACACAAAATGACTAACTCTTTACATTATATATATATATATATATATATATATATATATATATATATATATATATATATATATATATATATATATAAATATATAAAATTTTACAAAGTATGTGTTTTTATAAGGGAAGTCATTTATAATAATTTACAGTAGAAAAAGAATAAACCGTCAAACAAACAGAATGAAATGAAGTGAAACGAAATCGATCGATGTCCAAAATCGATCCAAAAATAATTGCTTCAATTTTTAAATCCGAGTATTTGCAAATGACATTATTTTACTCAGATCCAGTCGAGAGAAGATTAACCAAAAAAGAATAACAAAATACTTTAATTCAACATCTCTCCGAAAAGAATAAGAATAATAATCATTTACTTGTAAATTCTGCTTTGTTATTTGATTCTTTGCACTTGATTAAAAAATAAGAGTAAAGACAACGTTCTTAAATTTTTTCAAAACTATCCTTTATCGATCGCACATCAAATATTGAAAGAGACGACGCATTGCATTTTACAAAATAATCAATTTATACAAAAATATAATTACGGAAACGAAATGTTTAGTATTGAAAATGTGATAAGTTTAAAATTGTAGACAGCTACTTAAATTTAAATTTTAAAAAAAAATTGAATAAACTCCTAAAATTTTATTTAAAATGAAACACCTTTTAGATTACCTGTACATTATGTGTGTTATTTATTTAAAATAATCATTTTAGTTATTTAGGTTTTTTATGATATTAAACACTTAAAATTTTTATTAAAAAAAACTGTTTTTGTTTTTAAACTTTTTGGGAAATAAATAAGATGTATCAATTGATAAGAAAAGTTTCTTTCATCAAAATATTATAATAAATTTGATTTTAAAAGTTGCAGGTACTCTTTCTATCGACACTAATGCATTTTTAAAAAATGTATATTGTGTCTTGGAGTAACAGATAAGTGATTATTTTCCATGAAAAATGTTTCAAAATCTATTTATTTTTAGCAGCCAAATGGATTGAGTAAATGGAATGTAAAGCTACAATCCATTTGAAGCACAAATTTAATGTGTATATATTTCCAAGAATTCTATTTCCTTTTAAAAATGAAAGAAAAAAAGAGAGAGAGAATTCTGTCTTACCTATTTAAACTCTCTCTAGGATACTTCTTTGGGTTCAGCAAAATGTTCAATCGCGCGTATATTTCATCACATCTACGAAAAAAAACTCATTATTTAGTGAATACTGGCACATATATTTATATTTTTATTGTTATTATATATATATATCAATAAGAAGTATTTTTCTTTTAGTAAATATAATTTTACTATTTATTTATATATTTTTTCTTTTACTTTAAGAAATTTGTATGTTTCAGGTCCTCTTATTTTAAATTTATCACGATGAGTATTGGATGAATTTTAATGTTTAAAATGATTGCTTGCCAAAACTGAGAATCCACAATGTTTTTCTATTTTTCTTTCATAAGCACTACAATTTAGTTCATTTATAGAAAAATGATTATTTAAAAAAAATCAGATTGCAGCATTTTTCTAAACTGCGATCAACAAATTATGTTGTAATTATTTACTGTACAATATTCATTTACAAACTAAAAAATGACGATGTTTCATCATCATATTATCATAATAAATCTTATTTTTTTAATTGTTCCTATAAAGGTCTGATATTTAGAAACTTTATCTTTTAAGTTCAAGATCTCTCACTTACTCTTTTTCAGTTTCAGTAATTCAATAAAAAGTTATCTGACATCATCATCGGAATATTCTAATATTCATTCCCCTCACTTCACTTCACTTCCAAAAATCTATCACTCATTTTCGAACACGAGCGAAAAACAAATGAATTTTTAAAGAGAAATTTAATATGAGAGACAAATATAAAAACTCCAGTATCCTTTACTCAATTTACAACACATCAAAACTGCAACAACAAAAAAAAGTGTATAAAAACAAAATTAAAAAATAAAAATAATAATAATAAACGAACGGGTTATTTTGCTGGGCTCCTTGTATTATCACAAAAAAATCTGTTAATCGGCAAACGGGCAGATATCGTATCAATCACAACTGTACGTTATAAGCAAAAAAACGGGGCATTTTAGTCTTAAAAGCAATGTTACAGCTGGTAAACTGACGCAGTCCTATAATTTACTCCCCCTTCAACTCCTGCACAAGTATATGCACTCTTGCCTTAATTTTCCCTTTCCATTCTTTAGCCAAAGAAAAAATGCTTCGACCCACGTTTATGAAGCCAATCAGATTTCTATTACTTAAGTATAAGACAAGAAAAACTACATAATCTAAGATTGATAGTATATTGTGTTCGCTTTTTCGAACGAGAAGAATTAGGCTTCCAAGAGCGATGTTTAGGAACGAAAAAAAAAGTTTGGAACACCTGTGCCTTGCGAAAGATTAACGGCTAAAGATTTAAGGAAAAAAAGGCCTATGTGTATTGTGCTTTCCTTTGACGAAATCAATTCTTTAGATTTCTTTTTTTTTCTCTTTGCCTAGTTAGAGTAAAGGATGAGATTAATGCATGTTTGTCTGCAGAATAAGCTAAGGGGATCCCAAATCTTTATTTAATGGTTAGAGTGTTACAAAGGGGTTAGAGTGTTACAAAGGGTGATAATATTTTGAATTAGAATACCTTATTATTCATGTAATGATATTTCACTGTCTTTTTTATCTTAAGGGATAAATTATTAAAGGGAACCACGTAGATTTGGAGGAGCAAAAAGAGACAGAATCAAAGCAGTTTCCAGTCAAACTACAAACAAATACATAAACAATACTATAAAAAAGTTTCGTGTTATATTTTGTTTATAAATAAACATAAAAGAATTAAATTATAAGGAATGTTTGAAATATTTTTATGTATTTTTTTATGATCTTTTTTATCATGGTGATATTTTTGCTCTGACAATAAAAGAGCAACACTGAATTTCCCATTTGAATATTTCCTGTTCATCATATTCATGATTAAAATACTTATAACAAATCAATAAATATAAATCTATACATCTTCATGTTGCATAATATTTGATATGATTTTTAAAAAAATCATTTATGGGTTATAACTAATACTATGTTTTGTCCGTTTCTGGATTAAACTACACACTGAATTGAGAGAGAAAAATTCTAAGCTGAAGACTTTCTCGAAATTTCCATTATAGGTTCCTCCCCCCCACAAATTATTCAAAATCGTTGCTAACGACTTAGAGAATATTATAATGATTTTCTTTCTATTAATCGTGAATAGTTTCAACCATTGAAAACGTGAAAAATTCAACTTATAATAAAAAAAAAAATCGAATGTCCCTTTCTCAATTGATATTTGTTTCCTCCCATCAAAATTTTCAGTTAAGTTTGGAAACACTATGCAGTCATGTAAAAACTTTAAATGTGTTCGAAGTCAATATTCAGGTGTACAAAAACAACATAAAAAAGAAGATATTTGAATATTATAGTGCATTTATTTGATGTAAAAAAAAATCTACGAAGCACACTTCTATATATATATATATAATGAAGTCTCGAGACATTTACTAAATTTTAAAATGAAAGAAAATTCTATGTAAAGGCAATACATTTTATATCTTTCTAGGCTTAAATGACTAACATTTTTTAAATGTTTTTAAATTCTAAAATTCCATAACAAAGTTTTTAGTCTTTTTTTAATGAAAAACACATAAAAACATGAATTAAAGAAGAAAGTACAATAAATCAGCGTGTCATTTGCATAGTGACCAGTGGCGCACACAAGGGGGGTGTCCTGGGGTCCGAACCTCCCTAAAGCCCTTGATTTTTTTTCCCGATTGATTATAATTTTAAGTATATAATACGTAAAATTTAATTAAATATTTCTTTTTAATGATTAATTTTATTAATTAATACTAATTATTTATTCAATAATTCGTTTTTTACTGTTTTTTGTTCCCCCAAATCGACAAAATCAAAAGGAGCATGATACAAGAACGGTGGATTTTCGACCCTGGACCTCCCCCCCTTGGAAAACTTCTGTGTGCGCTAGTGATAGTGACAATTATTTCTCTTACACGCACGCATTTTAAAGCATTATTTTTAACAAAAAAATAAACTACTAAGAATAATCTCACGCCATTTTAAAAATGAAAATCAAACGATTTACTTAAGATATAATTTAAAGTATTACACGTAAACACTAAAATCAATAAATAATAAATATTTTATGATTTTAATTATGTGTGTGTAACAATATAACATATTTTATGTATGCAGAGTAGTAATTAAATATAATATTTCAATGACTGAAAATTTTTGAATGGCAGCTGCTTTAAAGCATTAACACAGATTCCTCTTGTCGTATAAAATTAATAAAATTAAATTACGTTTCTACAATGCAATTATCCCGAACTCTACAATTCTATAACATTACAATTTATTCTATGCATATTCTCGAGTACATGTAATATTAAAATTAAATTAAGTTTCTAAAATACACTTTTACAATGCAATTATCCAGAGCTCTACAATTCTACAATATTACAATTTATTCCATGCATATTCTCGAGAACATGTAATTCATTAATAAATCTCCTTTACTAGTGTAAAACAATGAGTTGCAGCTCCACTCGAAGCAAGAAGGAAAATTCTACGCACGTTGCTCAAATTAATTACACTTATGGCCTAATTTTTTCCCAACATTTTCACCAGCTCGGAAAGTCACGCATGTCTATGATAAGGCAAATTTATCAGATCTCTTTTAGAAAAGCGTGTGCTTCTCCCTTGGCGAAGAAGTCATTTTTTAATTGGATCTTGGCATTAAGGGAAAATTTACGCAATGTGTCGAACGTACGCTAATGAAGATTCTGTTGGCATAATTTGGTGCATTAAAATTTCCTTTTTTAATTTCATTTTCGGGAATAGAAATTATACTTCGGTAGAGTAAAAAAAAAAAAAAAAGAAAATGAAGGAATAAGAAAGAAATTAATGACATATAAATCGGGATATTTTATGGAAACATAGAATATGATTTCTTAGATTTTGAGGGTCTATTAACATTTTTCTTCATTTTTTTACTTAGCACAAGATTTAGTTTTATGTAGAAGATTAATATCCTTTCAGCAAGGGAGGCTCTAGGGCTGGACAGACCGGACCCCAGCACGGGTCGGAAAACCTTAAAGGTGGCATTTAGATCAAATTCAAAAAAAAAAATTGTTTCAAAAAAATCTGATATACTTTCTTAAATATTATTGGGTGTGAATTTGGTATTTCAGTAAACGTATTTTATTTCCTTATTTAATAATCTGTATGTTTAATGTCAACTTTCTTTTACATTTAAACTTGCTGGGTCGAGGCTGGAATACATGTTAAGTCATGAAATTTGGTATGTTTACACATTTTTCACTAGTAACTTTCTCCCCATCCATGAGTGAGGTAACAACAGACATTCCTTTCACCCATAGGATGTCCGGTGTCAGCTATCCAAAAGGGGACAGGGATAATAACAGTTTATGGAAGAAAGAGAACCGCAGGAGATGTCTTATTTTAGTATTGAGTGTATTTAATATAGTTTAAACTAAACGCTTGTAAGCCCCACCATCAGTTGACTCTTTTTCGAAGAAATTGGAGTCCTGAAATGGGATAGTTCTTGTTTTACACTTTACTCGTTTGAAATAATAACAGTTAATTATATACTTAATTTCGAATTATTTTGTATTTTTTAAGACTTAATTATGTTTTGCTTTGGAGAGAGAGGCAGAATTTTTCATTTTTGTCCGGGGCGGCGAAACTGCTAGAGCTGACGCTGCTTTCAGTGCTGTGGCCGCAGTAGTCCAGTGGTTATGCTCACGAACTTGTTTGTGGCCGACGTGTCATGAGTTCGAGTAAGTAAAAAAGTGCACATTTTTACTAACGCCCCACTATAAAGCAACATGAGGTTTATTGGCGACGGACCTCGTAATTTGGCGAGAGTTTGAGCTTTACCGCCACTGAAGACTCGCGATGCAGAGGGCTGATGCACATTAAATCCATCGAGACTCAAAGTTCTTCTGCTGGCGTGGTATGGTAGTTTGGAGAGGGATCAGGTGTTGTACTCGTCACTTGACCGAGGTCCATCGCAAATAGTCCTCGTGCTGCATTTGTGTTACACTAATAAATACTCACTCATCTTTTCTGCACTCAAAACATATGTGGAAGAAAAATCAATTATTACGCGTGAAATCATGTTTATATTAGAATATTTGAGATTAAACTAAAATAAATACAGTACCCAAAATTGTATAAGCGATATAACATGTACAAACAACTTATTTGTAGTGATAAATTTTTTAAAAAATGCAAGGATTTTTTTTTTGTTAATATTTCGCATGTTATATTAAAAAGAAAGATAATTCAATGGTTCCAATTCAATATAACAGCACATGCTTTATTTATCATTCTTTAAAATTGAGGTAAAACTTCAGTCCCTCCCCCCCAAGCAAAAATAGCATAATATAATTTTTTTTTATTATTCCATACAAACTCAAAAACAGAATAATAAAACTTGATCATTGATTAAATACATACTAACAATGAAATTAAGACTGAAGTTTTTATAAAGTACAATAAATACCTATTTGAAAGTTGAATTAAAATTTTGCATTAAAAAAACCTGTATTGAATATATAGCATCTCACCTAGTTTCTTTTTCTGAATAAATTTAATCTACTTTAATCTTTAACACACAATAAATAAATTTATTGAACATTTCAAGTACATTTAATGTAAGTCATATTGTATGAGTGGTTCAAAAAATTTTATTAAAAAAAATCTGTTATTTTTTTTAATGTGAAAATGCAGCAATAAATAAAATACAAAAGAAAAGAAAAGGAAAATAAAAGTAAAAAGAAAGAAAGAAGAAAACGTGATTTCTTTAGAATATAACGAACGTGAAATGCAGATAAGGTACCTAATACAAAAAGTACAAATATAAATAGTACGAAAAAGAGTATATCATTTTTAATCATAGTCTTGTTAATATAATACATATTAATACTGATAGTTTAAATAATAATTAGTATTTTTTTTACATTTTATGTTACCACAATACATTTCAAATTTTTGATACGTATATTTGTTATTCTATGATAGTTAATAAACTTTATTACTTTTGCAAGCAAATATTCTTTTTAATTTCAAAAAGCATGCTTATATGTATCTCTGTGTGTAATTATTTTCTAACACACTAAAGTAACACTTTCATAACAGAAGTACAGGAACAATGCAATTATTTTTTTAAAAAAAGATGTATATGAGAACTTGAAAAATGCAGGGGACGAAAGAATTAAAGCTTTCATACAAAACACAAAATCCGTCGATTTTTTTTAAGAAACAATTTCATTTATAGACAGCCCCTTATAACGCAGCAAAAGAATTTAAGGGATCTATTTTTGTATGCATGGCTAGGCCTAAAAAGTCGTAGCTGATTGGAAGTTGCTATGGCAACGGAGAGCGCAACACAGCGATTCAATTCATGGGCAGAGCTCACATTATGTGAAATATTTCACGAACAGGAATCGTGAAACGAAGCGATGTCTGAGAAAAAGTATAATTTTCCATGTTTCTTCGAGGGTTGGCTTTATGACATTTGAATTGCAGAAACGTGCTGATTCGATACAAAGTAATTAAGTTTTCCTCGCTAGATGTGACAGGATAATATTTCATCTCACAAAAGAAATCTCAAAACATAGCGTTATGGAATAAACCATACTTTCTTATTTCGTTTCCATTAGGTAATAATTTGCATAGTAAATATCAAGCCTCTATACGGGTTTGAATTAAAGTTTAAAAGTTAATGCTTCAGCTATTCCCCCAAACCTCTTTCTTTTTTGTCGAGAATTATATCTGGAATATATGTGAATTTCATAGTTTTCAGTCGTATTTAATCGGTAATAAGAAATAAATCTTACAACATGCACTTTTTAATTTAACACTTGAAAGGGAAAATATTGATGTTTAGAGAAAAAAAAAAGATAAAAATATGTTATATAAGAAATAAAAGCTGCAATTTCTTTTTAACTAATATAATTCTTAACTAAATTTTAAGGAACATGGCATCCTAAAAAGTAAATTACATTTTATATCATCTTTTACAACAGTAATAAGAAAACGAGCTATTATAGCCTCGCAAAAGTCTCAGAAGCAAAGATATATATAAAAAAAAATTCAAAAGATCTCTTTTAAATTTCTGGTGGTTTATTTTCTAAATAAAGAATTTATGAGGAAAACTTGATTTATTTCAAATTTCAAAGAAATCGGGACAAATAAGTGGAAAAATTGTATTGGTAAATATTTATAGCAACAATCGTCGAAGCAAAAACAAAAGTGCAATAAAAAACTGATTTTTTTTTATTTAAAAAATATTTTTTTTCTGTTTTATACAATTTAAAGTTATTGAATTCTTCTAATATTTTAGATAAACTGATTTTCAGAAACCCATCAGAAACATAATGATTTATATACTATATACTTTTAACAATTTCAAAATTAAAAACTAACGTAATAAAATGTATCTTGTTTTCTTTAAAAGTTGTTTTAATATGACAAATTTATCAATTTTATTCCTTTAATAGGCCTCAAATAATTTTCCCTCTTAAACAATAATTTTTTGCATGATATTGAAAAACAAGTAAAGAAAATGACTTCCACAAAGAATTATGCTCATTTTTTTTTTATTATTTCGTTCCATTCAGACGAATTTCCTTTAATCCAATTATAATAATTAAATTCATTAAAATGGCTCAAAAATACATTTTCTAATTTTAAAAACATAATAATCAAATAGATAAATCGAATTACTAAATTTATAGATGAAATCATCAAAATACTTTATACCAAAGAAAAAATACTAATTAATAATACAATAATGGAAAATCTTCTAAAGTAAAAGTATATAAATTAGCTTTTGAAACAATATAGTTCACTAACTGTATATTTCTGAAGCAAATTAATATAATTTAGGTAAAATAAAATATTAAATCCAACTTATATGTTTGATTAAGCATGCCTTCAACAAAATTTTCAGCAAATTATTTCCATTAAAATTTCATAAATTTCACTGCCAAATTATACATTTGATAAAATTCAAAGACAACTCTAAGATTAATGAATATTAACACAAATTATGTATAAAAACTACCTTGTTCACTAGATAAAATAAATATTAATAAATACTTTTATTGCAAACTATGAAAAATGTACTCATTATTAAAATAAAATTTTAGTTTTAGTTAGAATATATCTATATTTTTATCTGAGGAGAATGCAAAAACTACTTTCATGAGGAAGATTTTTAATAATATTATATCTTATAAAGTAAAATAATCACCTTTAAAATGTTATTTGAAAAATAGTAGAAACTTTTTTTAAAAATTAGTTGTTGCATTAATATGATGTAATTTGGCTAAATTTTAAAAAGGTAAAAGTAAAAATGATAAATAGAGGAAATAAATTTCTCTTTTACAGCATAATTATTTCTCTTTTACAGCATAAATTTCTCTTTTACAGCATAATTATTTCATTTCTTAAGTTATATGAAGCCTTAAAATGTTATAAAAAACTAATATTCGAAATGTAGTAAATAAAACCCCAACTATTGTACAGTGAATTTACAATCTTCAATAACAATCATGGTTCTAAAATTTCGGTCCCAACAATAGAAATTTAAATACGTATTGTAAAATTAATCAAGACATGTATTACTTCCAGATGAGATTTATTTAAATGTTATTTGTTTATATTATTTCTTAAAAACTTGAAAAGAAGGGTATTAAATGTGTGTTTAAGATTGTAAAGGAGATTAAACTTTAGTTTTGATGCGAAAGAATTTTAACGCAGTTAAGAAAGATGTGAAAAATAATCTCTCTCTATCATTATTACTAATCATTATTCTTAAATTGCAGTCACAAACCTCCATGTATGAATCCTCTATTTCGCGAATTTCTCTATTTTGATAACTTTTTCCTTGAACCAAGAACATTTTTCGATTTTCTTCGTAAAATAACCTCCAAATAGCGAAGTGCATTTTCTATTTAACGAAATTTTCTCTTGTGATTCCATTTTTTTTTCTCCCTTTTAAAAATATTTCTGGACTTTTCAAATTATTCTCCCTTTTAACACATTTTATGGTGATCAAGGGCCTTGAACTGGTTTTATCAGGTATCTAACTCCCCGAGGGCAATAGAATAACCCTAAGTTTTCAAATAAAAAACTTTAATAAAATTAGTAATTAAAAGAATTACTTAGTAGTAGTAAATTAGATTTCATCAGTAATTAAATTTTGGGATACATGTGGTAAATAAAATGTATGTTTAAAATGACTTATACGCTTAAAATTGGAAAATGTCATTAAAATTAATTAATTTTAATATAAAATTACGATATAAAGTTGAAAATACAGTATTTTCCATGGACAGTGTTCATTTTTCTGGTTCTACTTGTAGATTTCTTTTTGAGCAGTAAGATACATAAAATGAATAAATATAGATTTAAATATATATATATATGAATAATTACTTTTTTTAAAAATCCATATAGTGTTTATGACTTTAAAAATTGTTTTATATGGTCTTTAAAGTACATTAAAATATGAATCTCTATTTAACGAACTTTAAATATCAGAAACGTTTTTTTTTGGGGGGGATTTAGCGATTTCGTTAAACAGAAGCTCGACTGTATAATCATACTCATTATTGCTACATTATTATTAATCTGATTAATCTCCAATTTGTAAACGCACATTAAGTACACGAAGCAGGAACCATTAAAATCAAACTTACTCCTCTCTGTCACTGTTTTTTTTTCATTAAAATAATAATTGTAACAAACTTTACAATGTCTATGGTTATTTATTAACAGGCTGCTTTAAGACACTCATTAAAAACTATATATAATTTTAAATTGAGAAAAAATAGGGCACATTTTTCAATTATTTTAAAATTATCGACTGAGACACAATCTACCGTATTTACTCGAATCTAAGCCAGCGTTAATGTTACTAAAAACAAGGTACGGCTTAGAATCGAACGCAAAACGTTTGTTGGGTGGGAGAAATTGAATATTCACCCCTTTCAAAAAGAAAAAAGCAGCTTCCATTCAGACCGTTTGCAACGATGATTTATCCTGTTTCGATGTTTATCTCCAATATTTAGTCTATCCTTAATATTATTGTCTGCTCGTATTTAGGAAACTTTTTTGTATAAGCTTTCTTTTAATCACCTAAACATCAAAGACAGTGGCGCACACAAGGGGGGGCCTGGGGTCCGGACCCCCTCAAGCCCTTGATTTTTTTTCCGATTGATTATAATTCTAAGTATATAGTATGTAAAATTTAATTAATTACTTGCTATTAATGATTAATTTTATTAAATAATGCTAATTATTTATTCAAAAACTAGTTTTTTACTGTGTTTTGTTCCCGCAAATCGACAAAATCAAAAGGAGCATGATACAAGAATGGTGAACTTTCGATCCCGGACCCCCCGCCCTTGAAAAATTCCTGTGTGCGCCACTGGCGTCGATGGTGTACCAAAATGATATAATTTTTGCTTGTAAATTTTCAAAAGTCTTTAATAATTCTTTTATTTTCTTCTATAATACATTATTTTAAAAATGCGGAATGACAAATGCATTGGATGGCATGGAAAACGATACCGTGTGGAAAAATGTCGACTCTGGCACCTATTCCGAAGTCAGCTTTGACAATGAAAATGACGAACCTTTTGAAACATGATACTGACGGTTAAAGTAGTTATCGGCTCATGTATGTATTTGAAAGGTTTTAATACTGATAAAGTAAGCTAATGCTGGGCACAGTAGGCCTTGGTCCTCATGGGCTGTTGCGCCACTGAATTAAGTTAAAGTAAACTATTTATTAAATATAATCATTACTTCTCATTAACATTTGTAAAAAGTTTCTTAAGTATCAGATACCGATGAAGGGGGCACATTACGACTCGATCGACAAAAGTCGGGTCAAAAAATCAAATCTAATTTTTTTAACCTAAGTTATTTTTTATATACTTTTCTATAGCCTCACAAAATTTGAAAGCTCTAAACTTAAAAAACGCAAAATTATGAGAGCTTTTACGTTCGTTTTTATTTACATCCCTATGGCACACACAAATCAAAACTTTAAACTGACTTATCTCAGAAAGATAAAATAACTAGTATGTTTCCATTTAAAACACTAGGGCTTTTTTACCTATTGTGCCTCATGCTAAAATTTTCTTTTACTTATTGCTAATAGTACATGCAATAAAAGTTAGTATGAAATTTTTAAACCAATACTTATTTTTTTAAAAATAATTGAACCTAGAATTCATACATTTTTTAAGGAATTTTCAATAAGCATTCATAAAAAGAAGTATTGTACGAATACCAATAATGTTATCGCAAAACCCATATCAACTTTTGTTATAGATAGTTTGCCGTACTTGTAAATCAAATTTTAGGTGTGTACGTAAATTTTTGTAGGGGAGGAGTAGCATTTTAAAATCACTTCACATATTTTAAGTGTTTTCCTTAAAACATTAAATGATTAGCTTTTTATGAAATTTTAAGTACAAAATCTGTTTTACATAATATGCACGCATAGGAGGCTACCAAAAAAAATTTTATAACCATTAAACAAAAAATTTGGGGGTAAATCGTACCATGTCTCCTTAAAAACGTGTACAGAATTAGGGGTGGGGCTTAGATTCATGTAAATACGGTAATTATATTCTTTACAAAAACATAGCACCATATCATAATTCTACTCAGATCTCAAAACCCGAACCATTTCTCAGAACCAGTCCTCAGTAGACACCTGGTTCGGATGAAAGAGTTGCGAAACAAGTTGGATTGAATAAGAAGGGGATGAAAAATGAGAAAGAAAAGCAAATATAACTGTAGAATCCCCGATGACAAAGGATTTTTTTCCCTTTCTTTTAATGATTAACTAGCCTAATTCCTGCAAACAGACGACCTACGAAATCAGCTGCTGCGCTCAGATTAAGAGACGAGATATATCGAAGTGCTGATGGCAACGGTACAACCCATTTCGGTCACGAAGATTCCCATTTTTGGAATTTAATTCTATCTCTCTCACGAAGAGCTTCGAGTGTCCTGTTTTTTATATACTTGATCATAAGCCTGCGTAAAATTAAAACTTGTTTGGGGATGCGTCCCAAACTCCGCCCTCGCTGGTCATAACACCCTGCATGTGATAAGGGAGTTAACTTTTGATGTGAAACGCGATGGTAATATGTGCTGTGATTACAAGTACACAGTAGTTTGTAATATTATCTGTCACGAAATAAAATAATTAGCAATAAGTGCAACTGCGCACTGAGTGCTTTAAAGTTGACGCAATCATCTCATGTCGTGCCCAGTACATTAAGCAGAGCAGTTGGTTTCGCGCACGATGTTTACACAGAAAATGAATCAAGTAGTGGTTTTAAATCAATTAGAATAATCAGTCCGTCAGAAAGGTATGTATTTCTAACTGTCAAATATTTCTAAATATGCAAAACGTGCTGTTGAGTCAATTCACAATGGATCGCTTAAAATAATAACATGAAATTAACATTGAAGACTGAATCAGACATCAACATGAATGATATATATACGTTAATTTTTAAACAATTGATTTAATTCTAGCAATAGATTCTCTTATAATATACTATTAAAGTATATTAGATCTTGCCCTATTGCAATCCAACAATAGGCTGGTTATATGATAAATGCAATCACGAGTTCTCAATTAAATTTAAAACTGTGTGATATTACTCTTGTACTTGTTGTAAATTTCAAATTTGATAACCAGGTAAAGATGTTCAAGTATTAAGATTCTTCAAAGAGTTTTTGAAAATTAAAAAAAAATCTTATGTTATTATATAATATGTGTATTTTGAATCCAGTTATTTCGTTTACTTATGTAATTATTGTGTACTTTTTAAAAGGAAGTTCTTGCAAAAAAGGCAGGATTGGCTGGAAAGACATGGTTGCAAGTATCATGTGATTATGACGTCACATGTATTTAGCCTATGGACATTCCAAAACATTTATTATTAACACTACATTTCTCATCTGACCCGAAATACGCATGAGATTATAATTTTAAAAAATTGAAACAATAAAAAGAATTAAGGAAAATAAGTGTAGTACTATATTTTCGTATTAATTATAACAATATTCTTGATAATTATCAATATTCTTGAATTTCAGTTGTGAAAAGGAAGAGATTGATTATATATTTCAATACTAAATTTCTGGACATTTTTATTATATAAATTATATTTTCTTAACTTAAAAAACGCTGCCGTATTCCAAATAATACCGCTAAATAATCCTTTCATCTTTAAAAAATATTAAGATTTTACTCTATTAAAATATCTTTTTAAATAGAAACACAAAAGCTTTTATCAAAATTACGTTTCAACTAATTAGTTTTTAAGATATTTGACTACGTTCGGAACCATGATTTTGCAAAAGCGTATAAATGGATAATATTTATGATATTTAGTGTCACTTAGATTAGAAAATATATATAAAATTGTTTTAAGAATATTATTACAATAAAAAATTGTTTAAGTACACTATTTTGACAAAAAATGAACATAGAATGACTCATTTTCAAAATATTCTCCTTTTGTGAAAAAGGCTTCTACACTGCTGGACAATTGCTAAGAACGGATAACACTATCATCCATAGCAACCACAAAATGAAAGGAAGCAAAAGGTGGAAAATTAGAATAAGTGGGGGATATTAGTAAGAAGAAGTATGAGTATATGCAAATTTCTTTTCCACGTCTGTTCATCACGTGATAGCGTTCATAAGAGCTTTAAAGGTTTTGACACGTGTGGACAGTTGCTGTTTCAAGTCAAAGTTTTACAGGAAAGATTTAATAGACGAACTTAAAATTTTTGGCATGTCTTCTCGACATCACATAGATGATTTTATGCGTGGCCGAATTATTGGAAAGATCGAAGAAGGGCGAAAAATAACAGATGTTGCCAGGGAGTTCGACATCGCTCACAGCGTTGTTTCACGGCTGTGGAAGTCATTTAAAACTACTGGATTGTGTAGTAGACGGCACGGGGGAGGTCGTGTTAGAAGTACGACGCCTGCAGAAGGTATATATATCGTCCTATCAGCAAAAAGGAACAGGCGCACCACAGCTCAGCAGGTGGCAAATCAGTTTCTTGCTGCCTCAGGAAAGCAGATCTCCCGAAAAACTGTTGCCAGACGTTTGAGGGGAGGAGGACTATACGCAAGCAGACCCGTTGTGTGTGTCCCATTGACCAGACAGCACCGTACTGCCCGTTTGCAATGGTGTCGTGAGCATCACAATTGGACTGAACAGGACTGGGCATGCGTACTATTCTCAGATGAGAGTAGGTTCAGTCTGTCATCGGATTGTAGACGCCAACTGATCTGGCGGAGAGTGGTACTGCTTATCGTCCAGAAAATATCCAGGAAAAGGACCGATATCCGACATGCAATATCATGGTGTGGGCCGGCATCAGGATCAATGGCCGCACGCGCATACATGTGGTTGCGAATGGGACTATGACGGGCCAACAATACATTGATGAAGTTCTACTTCCTCATGTTCGTCTTTTCCGTGGTGCTGTCGGTGATAAATTTGTTTTTATGGACGACAACGCAACATGTCATCGAACACTCGCTGTTCAGGATTGTCTAGACAGCGAGGGTATTCAACGTCTCGTATGGCCAGCGCGTTCTCCAGATCTAAACCCCATTGAAAATATGTGGGATGCTTTGGGGAGGCAAGTTGCTGGTCGAAACTATCCTCCGACAAACAAGAACACCCTCATCCGTGCACTCACAGAGGAATGGGATAAATTGCCTCAACAGCTGCTGGATAATGTTGTGCAAAGTATGGTACGACGTGTGGAATATTGCATCACACTCCACGGTGAACATATCCCGTACTGATACCTTTCTTAAAGGTGCCTGCTGACTTTTAGATGCATTGTTCCATTTCTCCGTACGCAGATCAAATGTACATTTTTTTTCTTTCAGATGTTTCACAGCTTTTGTACTTTCCAGAACAATAAATATTCTTTATTCTAATGTCTGAACAGTGTGGCAACTATATTTTATCCTACTAGGCCTCATGTCTCGCTTAATGTTATGCTACATAGCAATTTGTGATCCGTCCTTAGCAATTGTCCAGCAGTGTATTATAATAATATTTTGCCTATATATAGCTCAGAACTCTGTACAGAGGCTCAGTTAGAATTTTTGAAATATATATATTTTAGAAGTGGGTTTATCCATGTTTTACGACAACAGAGGGAAGAAATTTTAAGAAAAAAAAACGCCGATAATTATTTCAATTCGTTGTAACTCTGAAAATAACGTGAATTTTTCAAAAATCATAGTTGAGCCTCTGTATAGAGGTCTGAGCTATATACGGGCAAAATATTATTATAATAGAAGCATTTTTCACAAAAGGAGAACATCTTGAAAAAAAGGTTATTCTAAGTTAATTTTTTGCCGAAATATTGTATTTAAACAGGTTTTTCTTGTCAAAATGTTCTTAAAACAATTTTATGCATGTATTCTAATCTAAGTGACACTAAATATCATGAAAATTATCCATTTATGCGCTTTTTTAAAATCACGGTTCCGAACGTAGTCGGATACCTTAAAAAAAACTACCAATATATGTGATTTATTTTTATATCCATCCTTAAGAGTTCATCAATTGGTTTGGTATTAGTTTGTTTATTATTAAATATTACTCACATTATCTATTATCATCTTAATTATTTTAGAGCAAAATATCTCAACCCTGGAAATTGGTATTAAGGACAATTCCATAAAATATTTGCGACAAATAGTACTTTAATAATCATTGTTTTAGAAACTGAAATTTAACTGCGTACTTACATTTTGACGACTTAAGATTTCTTGGGTCCCCATACAAAAGTAGGTCTAATCTGCAACCCTTTTAAGAAGACAATACGCTGTCAAATACTAGCCCAAACTGCAATACGTAACAAATTAAAAGTGCGTGACTCATAGTCTCACAGATCTAAGCACCAACTGATGCGTCCGACAGCCGCATTTTGACTAAATAATGAATGGTGCATTGTGATAGGCCTAGGCCTAGACATTGACGAGACATAATAATGCAGTCTTACCACTGTTACCAGTTGGCAAATAGTTCGAATTTCTCAGTTTTTAGCAGAATGTGTTCGAGAATAACAGTTGACTGTTAAAAATTATTTGAATCTTAATCTTACCCAGACAGAGATCGATCTAGATCGAGATAAGCCTCTCTTCGGAGCTGAGACCCGGGTCCAGTTGGCAATGCCTTTCGACATCCCAGCGTACTTATTCATATAGTGTTGCAATTTAATATCTCTCATACACCAAATGTACAAACGAGTCTAGAATGAACACCATAAAGAATGATCTTGTTTTCTTGTTGAAAGGAAATATGTTGTTTCCCATAAAACATTCTTTAAATGGCCAGTCACGTGTAAATCTACATCCTTTCGAGTTGTATTACAAAAAAAATTAAAGTCACTTTTTATCCCGAGAAGCCATTATGGACCGTCTATAGAAATACCCTCAAAAAGTTAAATCATACACATTTTTCTTTTTCGCAAAGGAAACTCATAAAAGAAAGTAATATTCATCTGAAAGCATATTCAAGTTACGAGACGAAATAAAGAAAAAAGTAACGAAGTCTATGGCAGTGTGGAATTTACCACACTTGATGTCGTGCAATGGAATTCAGTCTTTCGTGGATATATCGTTGAAATGACGTGCTTTGGAGCGAGCAAGGACAGACAGAGCGAAGGTCTTTGCCACAACTTGTCCTCGGTTTCTTTTTCTAACCCGACCTTCTTTTACAGCATTAACAACAATTTATGGAACAAAATATTATAATGACAAAATCTAAGAGGAAAAAAAATATGGAATTTCCCCAAAAAAGGCGATCGCATCAAGAAAAATAGAAAAATAATCGTGCGATATGATCATTAGTTCATCAATGACACGAAAAGAAAAAGCTGGTGGTTATATTTTTGTTATTTCGTTCGTTATATGCTGTGAAAAGTGGTTTTAATACCTTGGTTATATTTCTAAGAAAAGAAAAGTGTCAACTCGTTAAAAAAAACTGATGAAAATTAAGTTTGAATAAAATAAATACTAAAGTTAGAGATAAAGAAAGCATAATTCCGCGCTTTTTTAAATCAAGAATCGTATTCAAACTTTTCATTTTCGAAGCATATTTTTTAGTTTGAATAGTTTTAAACAAATAAGATAGGCAATAGGATGCATTCTAGACACATGAGAACTTGAAAATATGTGCAAAAAATAGAGAATTGTGTTTGTATTACTCAGAAATAAAACAATTATTCTGTTTATGGAGTGAATGATAGAACAACAAGCCCCCAATGGAAACTAAAAGACATCAAATAAAGCACTATCAGCTATAAAATCTTGGCGCATAATTCTAATTAAATATTAAACCTAATTTAATTTATCACCCAACAATAAAGTATCCGAATAAATACTTACATATAGGAGTGAACTGTGCAAATTTTTATAACAGTATTACATTAAAAGGATAACTTTTTCAAATGTTACAATAATCTATGCATAATATTAAAATATGGATTGCAATGTTCAATAATAATACATTTAATTTTCAGTTAAGTCCTGTTTATATTAGAAAAATTAATAAGATGTAATTATTTTTTCTTATTTCAAACCAAGAATGCCCACATTTTTAAAAAGGAATGTTAAGAAATTAATTAATTCTTGAAAAAAAATTGATATTCTTTACACACACATAATTATGCATTTAAAAACAAGATTAAAAAGTCATTTAAGGTTTTTCTTAGAATTTTTATGTACTTATACCCAAAAATCCACAGTTGTTAATGCCATGTATCATCAACAGATGGCTGCAACAGCCGAGAAGTAACTCGTTATTCGTGGGTTTAAGTCATGGTCCCAGTAAAGATCTGCAGTGTAGAGGAGTTGACGCATGTTACATCTGTCGAGACAAAGTATCACTTTGACGTGATGTGGAAGTTATAAGAGTACGTTGCTAATTCAGGAGTCGCTTTCGTCTCTTGACTGCGGTTGAAATTTACGTGGTCCGTCGCTGAGGGAGTGAATAGTAATGTCGCACTGTTCAGCTACACGAGGGCTTTTGGCGACGGACCTCGTAATTTTAAACCATGGTCAAGTGACGAGGACGACACATGAGCAGGCACCCCCCCCCCTCTCCTAGCTATCACACCACAAGAAAGGAAGGGCGTTTGAGCTCTCGACAGATTTAACGCGCATCGCTTCCCTACACGGCGGGTCTTCAGCAGTCATGACACGCCGGCCACAAGTCCGTTACCTTGACCACTTGGTTACCGCGGCCGTGGTCCGTCGCTGATTGCTCTCGTGTGCGACGTTAATAAGCAATCTATCAATCAGTATCAAAGGAAAACCATTAATTGCACATTTTTTAAAAGTAAAGTCATATTACTAAGTATCATAAACTGAAATGAGTAGAAAGAAATTGTAGGTTTCAACAGAGACATATATACATACAAGGGAATCATTTGGGAGTTCTAACTTCTTTCCATAGAACAATTTTTCAAAAAATTTTAAGCATAAAAATTATGTCTCAGTGCTTTTGCCCACGTTTTTCTAAAAATATAACCCCTCCCATAACAGTGGTCTGAGAATGCCGCTGGGCTCTCTAAACTCTAAGATATAAAAAGAAAAAAAAATAATATCGAATAAATCTTATTTAAGAAAAACAAGAGTAGAAAACAATTCCAAGTTTTAGAGAAATGATTCTTGATCAATTTTTGTTTCGCGAACAATTTATTTCTAAGAATGTATCGAATTTTCATAAATCAAAAACATGATGATAGCTTAACATAACTGAATTCATAAGAAAAATAAAATCCCAGTAAATTTCAAAATTTTATTTAATCAAAAATGAAAACTAAGAATCTCTTCAGCAGCTGTTGGTTGATTTTCAATTACATCATTCTAGAGTTACATGAGGAGTAACATAAATATTATAGTTTTGCAACATGGTCAAATAATTAGTTTTGGAACTGGTATCTCGTAAATTTGATTTCCATACTACAAGAACATTTTGAGTATTGATTTCATCAAAGGAGTGATTGATTGCTTATTCATGCGCCATACTCTGATTCAACACGAGGGTTTCAGACAACGTACTTCGTAATTTTAAAAGACAGCTAAAATTAACAAAGGACAACACTTAAGTTAGCCTCCCAATGTATAAATTTCCACACAACGACATCGAAAGATTTAACCTGCACTCAGCCCAACGTGCCACATGACGTCTTTAATAGATCCAGGACTCGAACCTATGGCTTGATTGCAATAAGATCACTACCAAACCATCACTAGCGTACCTAGTTCTGAGTGAGCCCTGTATCAATATTCCTTCGGATATCTATTTTAGATATAAGAACCCTGTTAGTGGGACAGTAGTTACACATGTTGAGGCTCCTGTAGCAGGGGGCGTATCACTGATACGGCGGCAGTTACGCCCCTGCTAACCATTCGACTACAGTGGCCCAAGGTCTTAATGGGAATTCGAATGTTCACGATCAAGCTCTTCCCCCCCTCTACCTGTGCAGATTAGTGGTAGTGGTCACGAGTTTTAAGTCCTAGGGCCACTAAAGACCCACCGTGTAGAGGAGCTGATGCACGCTAAATATATCGTGGCTTAAAGTCCTCCCGTTGAGGGTGGAATAAAAGCTCAGGTGTCCTCGTCACTTGACCGTGGCTCAAAATTACGAGGCCCGAAGCCAATAGCCTTCATATTGCTTTATATTGAGACGTTAATAAATACAATCTCATTCATCCACCTCAAATAAATACTAAATCAATTGATGACTAGAAATGCTATTTATTTGTAAAAATCTACATTTATTTTGAAAAATAATTTTAAAATAATTTATTATATATTAAAGGAGTTTCACTCGTATGCTTAAAAACGCTCGAAAGAAAGAATTATCCTAAAAATATTTTTTTTTCTAATTATTGACCTGGTCATCAATTCTTATTCATGACCATTTTCCTCTGCATGTAGAACAATATGCCAATCAATCAGAAAATTTCTAGATAAAAATAAAATTATTGATAGTTAATTTTTTTTGTTTGCTTAAATTACTCCTGCCACCACCTCACTGTCCAAGTTCAAGTAACTCTCAATAACTACCCCCATAACTTGTTCTCACGCCAAAGAGAGAGAGAGTGCTCTTCTCCAGTTAATATCTCTGGAAAAAGACAATTCCTCATTGTCTTTAACCTATCCTCTCGAAAATTGGGACAGAAAAGATAGAGAAATAATAACAGTAAAAAAAAAAACAGGGGGAAAATAAAGGGAAAAGAAACAATAATAATAACGTTAGAAAGAAGGAGGCAAGGGAAAAAAAGGGGGAGCTAGCCTATCAATGAAACATTTCAGAAGGAAGACTAATTAATGACCCACCATGTACCCTCCAGCGGTTTCGTTAATTACAGCGCTCGGCTGCCGACAGGCTCAGTAATAAAATTAATGCGCAACCAGACCACATGTGGGTCAAGTTGGTGCTCTTTTTGCCAGCCTTGTAAGCCTAATGAGTGCGGAATGTCGGACCGCATTAAAGAGACAGCAGGGAAAGAAAGAGAAAGATTCGTCGTTATAATGGAAGGAATCGTACAAAGAGATGCTTCAACGGGTTGGATTTTGAAAGACAAAAAAAAAAAAAATAAATAAATAAAAATAAAGAGATTTAGGGTTGGGTGGTGTGTAACACCTTATCCAAGCAGTTCGTGAAAGTGATTAATGCTTTTGGCGTTACTGGGAAGATTGGATATAAATCAGAAGTCAGATCGAATCGATGTGGTTTAATTGTCGGTACGTAATGAACTTAGAAATCTCAAGATAGTCATTCCTTTCCCTTTGGTTAGGCCAATGATCTTGAAACTTTTTCGGCTTACGGAACCCGTAGAACTATAAAGAGTTTTCCGGGAACCCTATTCCTCTCCAACTTAAAAGAATATATCTTAAAATAGTATTTAAAGTAGATCAGCATGTTATAAGTGTTTTATTATAAAAAAGATTTAAAAATATGTATTTTTTATTAAAATTTAACATAATATAATTTACTCACTCATTAATTAATATAAATTTGTGATCCGAGTGTCACCAACCATGAATTACTTTTAGTAACTGGGATGTGTGCTTGTGTGTGTATTTTTTTAAAATTTTTATTTATTTATTTATTTATTTATTTATTTTATTTTATTTATTTATTTATTTTTTGCACAAAATGTTGAAGTCATGGCTTATTCAAATTATCTGCAAGCACATGACAAATTTTAAGTTTAATTCGTTTTTATATTTTGCTTTTGCAATTGAGAAATTTTTTTCACTTAAATTCATTGTTCTGAATGATATTAAAATCTTTATAGTTGCGTGAAAAATCAGGAGTACTTTGAATGAATTTGCAAACTAAAATTCAGGAGCTATTCTTGATTAAATTTAGATTTCAACATCGAATCTGTTGATATGCCGATAACTTTTCCCCTCTTCCTCATTATAGGTGCTTTTTCCACAAATACATAAAGTGCATTTTCCATTAGAAAACTATTTAGTTGTACAAAACTTTGTATTATCGAGTGAAAATTTTTCACGGAATCCAGGATATCAGACAATAGAATATTAACAACCTAGTAGTGCCACAAATAAAGAAAAAAGGAGTTAATATTCTTTTATTATATTACAATATAAGTTTGAAAAGTATTACAAAATAAAGTTACATTATGCGTAAATAAAATTTTCAGTTTTAATGAGTGGAATGAGCTTTAAAAACTTGTGGTTATACACACTTCATAGACAATGTGAATCATTTGGCATACACATTTTTAATTTTCCTTTAGATTTTTTTTATTGTGTCTGGTGGAACTCCAGGGTTTCATGGAACACAGTTTGAAGACCACTGGGTAAGGTCATGCAATATTTCCCCTTAGCTTAAAGATATACATAATGAAGAAAAAAATAATAATAAGCATTTATCTTCCTGAGAACATATCTTCGTAGTTTATATCCCTTAAAAAAATTTTCAAAGGTGAAATTTTTTTAATTTATCTAAATATGAGTAATAATATCAATTAGATTACACCAAATATTGAAACAAAAGTCTGTAATAAACAAATTTTCTCAAAAATAATTCAGAGTCTCATACATAATTTTAGCTCTTCAAACGCATTGAGGATAATTTTTCATAACACTTTTCTTGAGTAACACAACCAATGATTGTAGCAAGTATTTATTTTATTTTCAATTCCTGCTATCACAGCTCACACTCTCTATATATTTATTTATTTATTTATCTTGATGGAATTTCCAATCGTTAATAAAATACATTTTAAAGCGCTCAATGGAGCTGAAATTTTATATACATGAGTGTTTTGGATGACAATACAGTAATTTAATTATAATTAATAAAAATTAATTGATTAAAACTAATTATTTGAAGAACTACAAATACAGCCACGTTGGCATCATTTTTGGCGACTTGGGTGAAAACTTGAAAAAGTTTTTTTCTCACGTTTTAAAGCATTCAGTTGAACTGAAATTTTATATACAAGATTGTTTTGGATGACAATACGATACTTTAATGATAATGAATAACAATTAATTGTCACTTAATATTGTGATTCTGCCATTGGTATGTACATATCTATGTTAATTATAACCATTTAATAAAAAGTAGCTAAAATAAAAATTTTCTTTGCTGATCTAAGTAGGAATTGACTTTAAAAAAATTTTTTATATTGCGTGTTATATTTCAATCTGTTTATGAAAGTGAACATGCATTTTTTATTTAATTTAAACTTTTGTTTAATAACTCAATGTGCCTTTCATTTGTAGTAACAAGCATACTACATATGTCCGTCCTTCTATCTGGCATTGTCTGGGATTTGATTTTTTTAGTTAATTCAGGGGCACAGGGGCAAATTTTTCATGGGGAGGGGGGGAGGAGCATATCTCAAAATTATTTTCATTGTGTATTTTTAAGGAGAAAAAAGAGCGTTTATGTGTGAAGCATGGGATTTGAAGTATTAATTTTTTCCGAAAAAGAAATATGCGAAACACAATTTCATTTTATTAAAAATGATTGGTTAAATTATCTAAACAGTTATCTTATTACTGAGGACTGCAATTTCATTTTCCTCATGTCCCTACGCCACAGTACTGAGATAATATTGTAAGCGTCTTAAAAAAGTCTTACTTTTTTTTTCTTGTGAAATCCTTTTTAGTGAAATGTGGTCGAATAAATATCGATTACAATCAAAAGCTTGTTAATAATATAATACGAGAAATAATACATAAAATCGTTTTTTTTTATAAAATAATTCTTTGGCAGTTTTCATGCTTTTGTTTCGTAAAATGAAAAAACAAATTAATTTTCAGATGATATATCTAAGTAAGATACGAGACAAATCCATTGTAAAATTTCAAAAAGAAGATTCCAATTTGATATATTGTTCTAGATAATTTATTATTGTTGTTGATTCATCCTACAAAAAAATATTAATACTAAATTTTAACTTCAATTTGAAATACTGAAAATGTATCTTTATGTTAAGTGGTAAAAATTAAATTTAGAAGACTGGATCGCGATTAGAATAAGTTTCATAATTGGCAAACTTTTATTTTCATAATAATGTATTGAAGAAATAATAACCCTTTGTTTTTTCAGTGCGCAAATAGATTTTTCAAGTAGTTAACCAGATTGTTTCATGAGTTTAGTATTTAAATAATTTGATGATGAAACTTATATAAAGGATTGAAACGTTGAGATTCATCAATATCGCACTACAATAGGTTATTTAAAAGAAGTTATATAGCTTTTTTTTTCGTAAAAAAACATGAAATTTCATATAAAATAATTCCATTTCAAGCAAGACGCGTTTCATCTTTATCTTTTATAAATGCATAATTCTTTATGTATATACTCCTATGAAAATTCAATTCTAACATAATATTTTCAAAACAGTAATTGTTACATGTTATAGCCATGTATGTCACACCGAAATATTTTGAAAAATACAGAGGGAATTTGCTGTCCGCGATAAAAAAAATAATTATATTAATCATTCTTATCTCAGGTAAATATTTGAAACATGAGTTATAATTTATGAGATATATCTCTGAAAAAATGTTTAAAGTATCCGACTACGTTCGGAACCTTGATTTTGCAAAAGCGTATAAATGTAAATATTTATGATATTTAGTGTCACTTAGATTAGAAAATGTATATAAAATTGTTTTAAGAATATTATTACAATAAAAATTATTTAAGTACAATATTGTGACAAAAAATGAACATAGAGAATGACCCATTTTCAAAATATTCTCCTTTTGTGAAACATGCTTCTATTACAATAATATTTTGCCTGTATATAGCTCAGACCTCTCTACAGAGGCTCAACTATGATTTTTGAAAAATTCACGTTATTTTCAGAGTTACAACGAATTGAAATAATTATCGGCGTTTTTTTTTCTTAAATATGAGTTATAATTTATGAGAGATATATCTCTGAAAAAGTGTTTAAAGTATCCGACTACGTTCGGAACCTTGATTTTGCAAAAGCGTATAAATGGATTATCACTTAGTGTCACTTAGATTATAAAATGTATGTAAAATTGTTTTAAAAATAGTATTACAATAAATAATATTACAAAATAGAATATTTTGACAAAAAATGAACATAAAATGACCCATTTTCAAAATAGTCTCCTTTTGTGAAAAAGGCTTCTATTATAATAATATTTTGCCAGCATATAGCTGAGATCTCTGAACAGAGGCTAAACTAGAATTTTTGAAATATATAACTTAGAAGTGGGTTTATCCATATTTTACGGCAACAGAGGGGAGAAATTTTAAGAAAAAACGCCAATAATTGTTTCAATTGGTTGTAACTCTGCAAATAATGTGAATTTTTTAAAAAAAATAGTTCAGACTCTCTGGAGAAGTCTTTACTTTATATAAGCAAAATATTATTAATTTAGAAGCATTTTTTATAAAAGGAGATGATTTTGAAAAAAGGTTATTCTAAGTTAATTTTTTGCCAAAATATTGTATTTAAATATTTTTTTTGTCAAAATGTTCTTAAAACAATTATATATGTATTCTAATCTATAAGTGACACTAAATATTATGAAAATTATCCATTTATACGCTTTTTTAAAATCATGGTTCCGAACTTAGTCGGATACCTTAAGGCATTTGGCACTCATTTGTTTTTAAACGTAGCTTCCCCCCCTCCCCATTGTATGCTGAATGTTCTAAAATAATAGTTAAGAATAGAGTGAATAGTAAACCATTTTCGGAGTAGACCAAAAAAAAGAAAAATCTTTGTAGGGCCAACAAAGTTTATTACAAACGCAAAAAAGAGAGAGATTAAATATATATATATATATATATATATATATATATATATATATATATATATATATATATATATACATATATATATATATATACATATATATACATATATATATATATATATATATATATATATATATATATATATATATATATATATATATATATATATATATATATATATATATATATATTTGAAAACTATTTAAAATAAATATTAAGTGCGGAGAAAGAAACTATGATTCCGCATTTATTGATTTTTAAAATTTTCAAAACTAAAATAATATTTAAAATACTTTTCTAAAACTAAACATAAAAGCGCATATAAGTACATTCTCTGCACATTTATAAGAAAGGGTTTTATTTTTTACTCTTGAAAATTATGTAAAAGGAACGAACATCCATTAAATGAATTTCTTTGAAAATAAAAATTTCTCCACTGTTGCTTAGAAATAAAGGGCAAACCATAATTTGACGTCACCAATTTAAGGGATCATTATATATTATTTTAATATTTTATACACTTATATATATATATATATTTAATACAGCTTAAAAAATTTCAGCAAAATTAAATGAAACATTATATTATGTAGCATACTGTATCATTTATTTCCGAAGTATTTAACTTAAAAATTAATTCCATTTTTTTTTCATTTACATTGAGATCAAGATTCTTAAGATTTATATGCGGATATAAAGAGTGTTTTCTATCCAGGTATAGAAGTTTAAGTTGGCATTACTTTCCAAGATGGCGACCGATTTAACAGCTGTCAAGTGATTTATTCTCAGTTTGGTTTGGCAATTCATCAAAACGATCATCAAGCAAGGCGTAGATTCGTCAAATGGGCCCAAAACGAGATTGCCGTTGTTCCCGATTTTCATAAGCGAATTTTGTTTAGCAATGAAGCGCACCTCTGGTTGAATGGCTACGTCAACAAACAAAACTGCCGCATTTGGAGTGAAGCTAATCCACAAGTGTATGTCGAAACACCGTTACATCCAGAAAAACTGACTGTTTGGTGCGCTTTATGGGCTGGTGGAATCCTTCTTCAAAAACGATGAAGGCCACAACGTTACAGTCAATGGTGATCGGTAGACAGCCATGATTACTAACTTTTTCATTCCTGAATTGAACAATCATGATGTCCAGTAGCTGTGGTTCCAACAAGACGGCGCAACATGTCACACAGCTCGTGCCACAATCGATTTATTGAAAGACACGTTTGGTGACCGCTTAATTTCACGTTTTGGACCTGTGAATGGGCCTCCAATATATTGTGATTTAACACCGCTATACTATTTTCTGTGGGGCTATGTAAAGTCATTGGTCTATGCGGATAAGCCACAAACGCTTGACCATTTGGAAGACAACATTCACCGTGTTATTGCCGATATACGGCCACAAATGTTGGAAAAAGTCATCGAAAATTGGACGTCCAGATTGGACTAAATCCGAGCCAGCCGTGGCAGTCATTTGCCAAAAATCATATTTAAATTGTAATGCCACAAGATTATCTTTCGAATAAAAAAAATTCATGTCAATCGAATAATACATCGTTGTTGTATTGCAATTTAAAGTTCTATACCTCTAAAAAAAACACCCTTTATTATCTTTAAACTATCACATTCCATCATTAGCGAGAGCTCAATTCACTATTTCTGAACATTTAAACTTTTGACATGTGGTCTACTAGTAAAATTATGGGGACAACTTTTTTTTTTGTCAGGAAATGAATTACTTTCAAAATTAGTGAAAAAGCGAACAATTTCAATTCGATAAAAAACACGCTTTACATAAAACCATTTTTTAAAAATAAAGCATACAAAAAAAATCGTAGCCCCCGAAATATTATTTTTAAAATAAAGTATTTACGATAAAATATGCCTGCTTACAAGAGAGATTAAACAAACATTAAATCCGTACTTGAGCGTAGTTCAACTTGAAGACATAGAATATTCTACGATCAAAACTAGATTTTATCTGTAATTAACATAATTATCATGTCCCCAACAAATGTACCCAAGAAACTCCTTATTTTTCTCTTATTTCCCAAGATATTCGTAGGCGCGGTAACCAAAAGGCCACGGTCAGAAAATTGTGATCGGCCTTATCACGTCGTGGATTCGAGCCCTAGCATCACCGAAAAGACCGTTTAGATGAGTTGTTGCACGTTAATACTATCGAGGCTCGTAATTCTCACATTGATGTGGTATGGAAGTTAGGAGAGTGAAGTGCTAGAACTTAGGAATCATACTCATCACTTGACTAAGGTTAAAAAATTAAGGCCCCATGTCATTGTGCGATGCTAAAATAAAAAATTTAATCAAGTTTCAATAAAATTAGTTTAAAAATGGATAAAACGTGATGATGTTTTGGTGTTGTTTATCCAAATTATGACTATAAAAAGAGCCTATGAGGTAAAGGAAAGGAATGAAAACGTAATCATTTGATAATTATATTACATATTATTCAGAAACGCGATGAAAATTTTTTTAAGAAACATTTTCGTAGTCCTGAAAATATAAGAATTTTAAGAAGACAAATGCTCCAATTAAATCATGAAAATTATTTTAATTAATCCACATCAATTGCTGTTCATCCATAAACCATAATTTGTACTTTTTTTACCCTCCTTTTTAATTGGGCAAAAGAGTTTCTTCTTAAACCTAATGGAGAAAATTGGTTATTATCTGAGTGATAAAAGAAAAGTATCGTCATTTATTAAATTACAACAGAGTAATTATAGCAATATCCGGCTAATATTTTTGGAGATATTGCCTAAAAAACCGGAAAAGAAATCTAACATCTTCGCTTCCTATCATTATCAGTTTTAATATGTATAATGCCTTATAAAATATGAAATCCTTATATAATATTAATTTATTATTATTGAATCAACGTTAAACATTTTCCAAAATCAAAATATATATTAGTGGCGTTAAAAAAACTACGGGGGGATATAAGAGCCACACAATTTTGATTAATCTGAATAAAAACTGATTCGTGTGTTTTCTATTACCTTTTCAATTATTAGTAAAGTAATACGACTGTTAATTTCTATAACTTAAAACAATTAGTTAATATCAAACAATTATATTGAGAGCTTACTTCTTTTAGTATTTTGCCCAAGTTTTAATTTTACTTTTAGAAAAAGCAATTATATATTTATTTATCTATTTGCCAAAAAATAGTATGGATTCAATTAAATGTATGAGATAGTCTCATGGTTGAAAAAATCAAATAGATCAGCGATTTCAATCAACTCAAAATTGTAATTCGAAAAAACAAAATTGTTCTATAGTGCGCATGCATACGCATGCAATATTCTAAAACTTTATATAAAAAATCATTTAACTCTATACACAATTTCATAGTTCTTTTTAGCTTAATTGTTTCATCAGTTTCCTTCTTTTAACTGACTGAATGAACTTTATTCAGAGAGTGTTGAACCAGAGATCACGTTAGTATGATAAGGTATCAGAGGAAGGGACCGATTTAAAAATCAACAACTTTTATTTGACCCGATTCAAAATTTAATATGGTTGCAACCCTGTAATGGGAGCGAGTTAATCCTATTTAATAACAATATTTTTTTTACCGTAAGCAGGATCGTAGCTACCGCCGTATCAATGATACGGGGCTCCAAGCTACGAGGGCCCCAAAATTTGTGAGAAAAACCTCGTAAAATGTTAAGGAGTTCCAAAAAGGGCCAACAAGAAATTTTGAAACAGGGCCCCACGTAGGGCCCTACGCCAGTGATAGTGAGCAGATAAAGTCAGACTGGATACCAAAGCTCGCAGTGATTCTGGCAATGATTATAAGGTTCTAAATCTTATTCAAATACATGTTGATACGCCACGAGGTATCTTTCACTGATATAATTTAGACTAACCCTATCAATATTTTACTTCTTACTTCCCCCGTGAATTCGTTTAATTTAACTTTTAAACAGTAAGATTCATTCGGATGTGTCACGGTTTCTTCACAGATACACAGGGACGTCAATAGACTTCTTGAGGCTCTGGGCTCTTACAAAAAAGTAGGCCCTGGGCCTCTAACCCAAATGTAGGCCCCACCTATGACCCTTAAATTAGACAGTACATAGCCATACGTAGCCAAATACTCGTACAAACAATAACGCGGAACACATAAATGTACATGACTTACAAATCGCACGAACTAGCTACACCAACTGCCACCTTTTGACTTAAGGAGTAATGATGATGTATGATGGTAGACCTAGGCCTATACATGGAAGACGAGCTAGTTGACATATCGTCCGGAATTCTCAGTTTTTTGGAGAATTTTCAAGGGGGGGCGGGGTCGAAAGCTCACCATTCTTGTATCATGCTCTTTTTGATTTTGTCGATTTTGGGGAACAAAACACAGTAAAAAACTAATTATTGATTAAATAATTAGCATTAATTAATAAAATTAATCATTAATAACAAATACTTAATTAAATTTTACGTACTATGTACTTAGAACAATAATCAATCGGAAAAAAAATCAAGGGCTTTGGGGGAGGTCCGGACCTCCAGGACCCCCTTTGTGTGCGCCACTGCATTTGACTATTGAAATTATTCGAATTAAGATCTTATTAATGCTAAGTCGAGAACGGGTCGCACCCAGTTGGTCCCTGCAGATAGAAGTTCTCTAATCAAGCAATTTCTTGAAAGAATTTCTTCTTAAGGATTACTTGAAATACACGAAGAGAACTCGCTACAAGATATTAATCAAAATTTATTGAATTATTTGATCAGTATAAAGCTGTTTTGAGCACAATTGAATCCCCTTTAGATCAGAAATGTAGCTACCGCCATATGAATGATACGGTGTTCCCAAGCTACAAACGCCTAAGTGTAACATTTTCACACTTCCAAATAAGTCTTATTAATGCGATCACTTTTATTTATTTTCCAAAAAAGAGGACCTCAAAGAGTTTCGATACAGGGCTTGCTACGCCAGTGCTTTAGATCAGTGATCCGCAACCCCCGGTCCGCGGACCGGTACCAGTCCATGAATCAAATGGTGCCGGGCCACCTAAAGAACATTCAACTATTGCCATTTTATTTAAAGTGATGCATTTCTCTCGGATTTGCGCAACTTTCCACGGAAATCACTTTATATTCCACGTTAAATCAATTTTATTCATCTTTGGTGTAACAATATTTTATTCTGAAGGCATATTTAAATGTAACTAAATTAAAATTGTTAAAATCTAATCTAAATTAAAAAAAATCTAAAATATAAACAATCAACGCGTCCCACCTTCAGCAGGCTGCGGTAAAATTATCAAACGTTGACCGGTCCGCAACGATAAGAAGGTTGCGGAGAACTGCTTTAGATGCATTTAAGTTGTTCCAAAAAGATCCTAAGTACTGATTATGTTTTTGATTCATATAAAATAACATATATTCAGAGACAGAATATGCGACTGGCTATAAATGAGAACAAAAATTTTAAAACAAATATTACAGTACCTCAAAACCTCAAAAAAAAAAAAATAGTTCAATAAGCCCTCAAAGACTCTCAAAATTTTAATTCGCAAACATTTTCTCTCTTCACGCCTTTTTTTATTAGTATAAAAATATGCTCCAGACCTCTTTTCGCTTTTATTGCACTATTATTATTTTTTTGACTTTGTGACTTCTCACTACTCAAAAACTTCGCTTGTGAAATGGTGAGCAACAAACAGAAGAGCAAAATGAGGAATTTCAAACAGCATAGCTTGGTGTCGAAAATAAATTACAATCTGGCGACCGTGGCCGAGCCTATGGTGCTCAATGAAGAAAATATAATGTTTTGAGGATCTTCTTGCGCTGATTAATGAAAGTCATTAATCACTCGAAGAACCCAATGACTCACTCCCCTTTTCCTGCAAAACAACTTTCTTTACTCCCTTTAAATATTCATAACTCCTGCGAAAAAAGAAAGACTTGTTTTTCGCTCTCTTTCCATCCCCGGTTCTCTTTTCTTACAAGGCAGAATTATTCTTTTTTTCTTTTCCTTCTTTTTTCCTTTTCGTTCTTTTTTTCTTTTGTGTTCTCCTCTCAGAACGTTAGCCACTCGTGGTCGAAATGGGTCGCAGTGAACTTACCAGGGTCCCAAAGCAACAGAATAGAAATGATGAACTAACCTCGGAGCAAAATCGATGCCTCAGTCGTTTCGGGTGCACGTTGCCTACATTTACATCTGATTAAATATTCCGTTTTCAAACCACACCCAGAGAAAAAAAAATAAAAAGAAATGCGCCTTTACACATACACATACACACAACCCTGGAGTACCGTGATTGTGTTTAGCCATGAGGGCGTGCAAAGTCATTGTGGATGTAAAGGGGGAAACGTGTCGTCCACGAGCATAACCCTATTGTCATGTATGCCGTGGCTTGTAAGCAATGAGATATGCATTTTTTTTCCCTTTCGATAACTGGCTGATTTTTTTAGGAGAGACCAGCACTCTCTAAAGGTACTTCTCATCTAATTTACTTTTACATAACATTCCACTGAAACGCAAATAAGTACTACGAACACAAACTTGATAATATTTTTTTGTCATTCGCCGAATTTATAAAAAATAATTGGTTTGCTTTTTTTCTTTTTCTTCACTGTAACTTTTTAATTTTAAAGTTAGCACTAATTTGTCACATATTAGTGCAAACATTTGAACACAGTAATCAAAAGGTCGAAGATTCAAAACGTTTTTTTATTCCTCCCTGGTAATAACGACTCTTGTTTTGAATGATGTAGAAAATAACTACAATATTTCATATAAATACGAAGCCTCGAAATATTTAATCAGTAATGATGTGTGGAGCATGAAGCTTGAAGTTTAAGTAGTGGCGCAGAAATGGAATAGCGGATGTAGGAGTTGCACCCCTCCCCCTCACAAGGATTGCTGAATATCAAAATATTAATCAGTTCACTTCCAGTAACAGAAGTGGCCACGGGATAACCTAATGGCTATAGTCCGAATTAGAGGTCTGTGTGTCATCAGTTCGAGCCCAAGTGGCACTAAAAACACGACGTATAGAAGGGCTGATGCACGTTAAATCGATTTTGGTTCTATGTCCTCCCGTTTTCGTGGTGGCTGTTTGAAGAAGGGTTGTCATCCTCGTCACTTGATCGAGATTCAAAAATTACGACATGAGACACCTATAACCCTAGTGTTGCTTTGTACAGTCATAAGAACTCTTTACACCTTGAAAATAAACAAAGAAATTTGATATTGATTTTGAGATACGAGTTGAAGTGAAAGCCCCTTCCCCTTCTTTCCAATAAAAATGTTTTCGCCACGCCCCTGAACTTAAAGTATCCGACTACGTTCGGAACCTTGATTTTGCAAAAGCGTATAAATGGGTAATATTCATGACTTAGATTAGAAAATGTATATATAAAATAGTTTTAAAAGTATTATTACAATAAAAAATTATTTAAGTACAATATTTTGACAAAAAACGAACATAGAATGACCCATTTTCAAAATATTCTCCTTTTGTGAAAAATGCTTCTATTATAATAATATTTTGCCAGTATATAGCTCAGACCTCTCTACAGAGGCTCAACTAGAATTTTTGAAGCATATAACTTAGAAGTGGGCTTATCTATGTTTTACGACAGCAGAGGAAAGAAATTTTAAGAAAATAACGCTGATAATTATTTCAATGGGTTGTAACTCTAAAAATAATGTGAATTTTTCAAAAAAAAAAAAAAGTTCAGACTCTCTGGAGAAGTCTTTACTTAATATAAGCAAAATATTATTATTTTAGAAGCATTTCTTATAAAAGGAGAACATTTTGAAAAAAAGATTATTCAAAGTTAATTTTTTGCCAAAATATTGTATTTAAATCAATTTTTTTTTTGTCAAAATCTCCTTATAACAATTTTATACATGTATCTAAGTGACACTAAATATCATGAAAATTATCCATTTATGCGCTTTTTTAAAATCACGGTTACGAACGTAGTCGGATACCTTAAGTATTATTTTCATCATTTGACCATGGTCCGAAATTAAATCCATAACATACATTGCAGTTCATACAATGTTATCAATCAGAGATTAAATTCCAAATAATTAACAATCTATGATTACGAAAGATAAGCATTTTGATCACTACTGTATCAATTTCTATATTAATTCGTTTTTCTAGCTTCTTTTTTCGTCACTTGATCATAATTCAAAATTATGAGGTCCCTCACCAAGAGCCTGCGAGGTTCTTTACATTGCGATGTTAATAAAACTCATTCACTGACTTTTTTTTACAGAGAAACGTATATTTTCCCCTCGGTATAAACATTCAAATTTACAGTGATTGCTTTCATTTAAAGGATAATGTCAATATTATGAAATTTAACCCTTTATCTACCGATGGTATTTATAAGTACCGCTCACTTTAAAGTTACATAAAATAACCATTTTTACGAATATTTTGACGATACTTAGCAGAAATATTCTTTGAAATGCACTCTTCCAAGATATATGGCACATATTCTGTGATGAGTATCTTAGCGGGTAAGGTGAAGAGTTTTTAGCAGAAATTGCGTTTTTTCAGCTGACGGCGTTTTTAGCGGATTACGAAGATCATCATTTTTGTCCCGAAAAAATAGTTAATGTCAAAATTTAAGTGTCTTATTTTTTGTATGTTAATATAGACCTTAAAAAATGATTTGACTATTTATTTTAAGCGAACAGTACGCATAATTAATTTTACAGTTGAATATCTTTAATTAATTCATTAGCTTTAACGGATTAAATTTCCCAAAGTCGAGTATTTTGTTTATGTATATCCCTTAATTTTCAATGCATTAATTCAAAAAAAAAATATTGCAAGAAAAAAACTGCAGTAAATCATAATGCGGTAGATAAAGGGTTAAACTGGTCATGAGAGTCAATTCGGTATGTAAGACAAATCATTTGAAGGCAGTAGAGCACACAGAAATTTTTCAAGGGGGGAGAGTCCGGGGTCAAAAGTTCAACCTTCTTGTATCATGCCCCTTTTGATTTTGTCGATTTGGGGGAACAAAACACAGTAAAAAACTAATTTTTGAATAAATAATTAGCATTAATTAATAAAATTAATCATTAATAACAAGTAATTAATTAAATTTTACGTACTATATATTTAGAAATTATAATCAATCAGAAAAAAAATCAAGGGCTTTGGGGGGGGTCCGGACCCCCAGGATCCCCCCTCTTGTGTGCGCTACTGTTTGAAGGTATGCCTTTTTCTCGATCAATTTATGCACATTATTTAAATAATTAAACTTATTGGATGGAAGAAAATTTCAAACCAAAAGTTTTTTAGTAGCTATAGTTCTATTATTGGTAATTAATACACACAATTTATTTTTATAATTATTCTATATCCGTAACAGAAGAAGATTTCCTTACCAAATATAATACAGATACCCCAAACGAAATTCCTTTGAAAGAATACGAGTTAAATATTTAAGCAGTATATCACATAGATCGCTAAATACACTGCGCTGTTCCAAAAATCCACGCTGAGAATAACTAATGCCTTCTAATCTTCAACTGCCTCTCATACAGTCAAGAAAATTTATTAATAAATAAAATGCTCCTCTCTTTCATAATATATATTTCTTAAATTTCTTTAATCAAAAGAAATGCACAATAAACGACAGAAAAACGTTTTCAAACGTAATAATAAAAAATATTCTTAGTCTCACTAACACCTTATAATCGACTTTACTCTTAAAATAATATCTTTTAAAAAGAGTTTAATGCTTCTCTTACGGATCAGTTAGAGATGGACTGGGAAATGAATATTAAAAATAACATCGTGCCTATTTTAGCAATTTCTCACTCTCCCGGATTATGTAATGAATAAAGTATAGGAAACTTTTCTCTCTTCTAGATGAACAGTGCTTCCTAATCGATCATTGAACTCAAACTGCTATTGAGGTGGAATCCAATTATAATTACCTTTTAGAGAAGGAAAGGTTTCTCTGAGAAGAAAGTTCTCCTTGTGCTGCTCTTTTCTAAACCTATAATTCGAAATTTAGAAATAAGATACGGATAACGCTTCATATTAAAACTAATATTTTCATCATAGGAAAAGTTTTTATTAGATATTAATACTCTCAGTATTTTTTAGAAAAATATTTCCATCCATTTCAATTCTTTTTTGTTTTTTTTTTTTTTTTTTTTTTTTTGTATTATTTTAGACTTGTGTTACTCTTTCTCTCTTTCTCTTTTGCAAAGATAAGATTGAGATATACGAAATTGATTTTTCTAAAGCAAAATAGTCGGTATTTTTTTCTCTAGAGGAACAAAATGTTGAATTTGTTTAACTAAAAAACATGTAGAATATGTGCTCCCTTTTTTATCACACTATAAGAAAAACAGATTTCGGTACTTTTTTAAATGATAAAAATTTAGAGATTTAAGCAATTTTTAAGAAATCCCAAGGGACGTAAAATAATAAATTCTATAATTGCATTTTGATAAAATCTTTGGAATAAATTGATACGAAAAATAATGTTAATGTTGGAATTTCTTATCATTGTTCTTTTGCTCATGAAATACTTCTTGTTTTAACCCTTTATCTACCGACGGTACTTATAAGTACCACTCAATTTAAAATTACATAGAATAAACATTTTTACGAATATTCTTACGATACTTAGCAGGAATATTCTTTGAAATCCACTCTTCCAAGATATATGACAGCACGGGCTCCATGATGAATATTTTAGCGGGTGAGTGAGTTAATATTAACGTCGCATTGTTCAGCTACACGAGGGCTTTTGGCGACGGACCACGTAATTTTGAACCATGATATTTTAGCGGGAAAGGCGAATAGTTTTATAGCAGAAATTGCGTTTTCAGTGGATTGCAAAGATTGCCATTTTTGTCCCGAAAAAATACTTAATGTCAAAATTTAAGTATCTTATTTATTTAATTATATTTTTTGTATGTTAATGAAGACCTTAGAAAAGGATTTAACCATTCATTTTAAGTGAACAGTGTATATAATTAATTTTACAGTTGAATATCTTTAATTAATTAATTAGCTCTAACAAATTAAATTTCCCAAAGTTGAATATTTTGTTCACGTATATCCCTTAATTTTCAATGTAGTGATCCAAAAAAATATATATATATAGCATGGAAAAAAACTGCAGTAAATCATAATGCGGTAGATAAAGGGTTAACAACGGAGCATGTAGAGAGAGAATTATATTTAAGTCGCTCTATAAAACTATACGTGGGCTTTAGCGACGGACTTTATAGTTTTGAACCATAGTCAAGGGACGAGAAAGACACCTGGGCTGGCAATCCCCTCTCCTAACTTCCACACCACAGCAACGGAAAGACGCTTGAGCCTCCAGCGGCACTAGGGTGGTCGCGGTAGCCGAGTGGTCAAGGTATTGGATCGTGGCTGGCCTTGTCACGAGTTCGATCCCAGTACCACTAAAAACCCGCCGTGTAGGGCAGCGATGCACGCTAAATCTGTAGAGAGCTCAAATATCCTCCTTCGTTGGTGGGGTGCCAGCTCAGGTGTAGACGTCACCAAAAGCCCTCGTGTAGCTGAACAGTGCGACGTTAGTATTCACTCACTCACTCATTCAGCGGCACTAGGCTCGAACTCATGACATAATGGAACATGCAATATATGTAAGGCAAGGATGAACAAACAGCGGACCTCACAAAGAATTTTTCTGCAATCTGTAAGATAGCCAATAAACCTAATACACAGAAAATGTTCTCTATATTTTGTCAACATATATTAGAGAACAGTTTTTTTATAGATCAGGATCAACAAGAGTAAATATAAATTCAAGTCGACTGACATTAACTGTTAGGATGTGATGAGAATTTCAACAAGCGATTCCTGGTTTAATAAAAATTGCAGAAATATATATGTGTCATAGGGTACATATGTCTCATTAACCTGATTTTAAAATTAAATGTGATCGCAGATAAAGATGATATAAAATTAGTGCAATAAATAAACTAAATAAAATTGCCACAATTTATATTTATTAATTTTTATTTCTGGTACAATTTACCCCTTTTCTGAGATTGAAAGTTAACTAATGAATGCAATTTTCTTTAAAGATGCGACCCCCCCCCCTCCCCAAATACAGAGAATTAAGAAAAAGTTTACTTTATTAAATTAAATCCTTATTATTCATTTATTTTATACATAAAACTACACGCAAATAGATTTTGGATACAAAAACCGTTATTGAAACATACAAACGCAAAAATAGAAAAAAAATAATAAACTATTATTAAACCATTTTGTTTGCCTCAACACGCTAGTTTGCAACTTTACATTTAAAACGTATCACGCGAGTTGAGAAAACATTCACGGCTTATTAAATTTTTGAAAAATCGTTGAAGTTTTTGAGAAAAGTCGCGCGAAGCCCACCCCCTTCCCCTTTTTTTTCAAAGAAAGGTTAATGCCACCCAACGGGTGAGAGGGCTCAACCCTGAGGGGTCGAGGACCGAAATCCAACCCTCTACTCCTGACCAATGACAATTGCGACCCACCAAAGTCAACTCCCACTTTCACATCACGCTCCGAGAGCTCACGGTTGGATAAACCCTTGCGTGACGTATAGTAGTCACGTGATTAATGACAATGAAACCTGTGGGATGTAGGCACATCACGTGACCGTATTATGGGGGTAACGCATCGTTACAGAGAGGGCGGTAGAAAACGATCTCCACACACGCACCTAGATTAGCGCCCCTACCCCTGATTGTGTGTGTCTTCGAATCCCACAAATCTTCACCACGGCAAGCAAATGTTTCGGAATTTTTGCTTTCATGGATCCTTTTTTATAAACGTACTTCTCCAATATAGTCACCAATATGCTATAATAAACTAATCAAATAGATTATTTAAATATATATTTATTTATTAAAGATTTCTTTACTTAACTTTGAGAAATAGTGTCCTAACTCTCTCACACACACACAGAACATATTCCCCACAGCAAAATGTCTTAATTTTAATATAAGTTCGAGACCAGTTATAACTCATAGATGTGTTGTATTCAGTGGCGCATACAAGGGGGTCCCAGGGTTCCAGACCCCCCAAGTCCTTGATTTTTTTCCGATTGAATGTAATTCTAAGTATATAGTACGTAAAATTTAAATAAGTATGTTATTAATGATTAATTCTATTAATTAATGCTAATTATTTATTCAATAATTAACTTTTTAATGTTTTTGTTTCCGAAAATCGACAAAACCAAAAAGAGCATGATACAAGAATGGTGGACTTGCGACCCTGGACACCCCCCTTGAAAAATTCCTGTGTGCGCTACTGGTGTGTATTGTATCATAAATTCATCCATAAACTTTTAAAACAACCGAGAAAAATGGGTTTTTTTCCTTTAAAACATTAAGCTAAAAATTACGTAGTACCAAAGAAAAGAGGCGATATATGAAATCCATTTTAAACAATGGTACATAAATAGACCGATTTAAGCAAATATGAGACGTGTATCAAAATATGCCACGATTTACTATAAGGTAAGAAGAAAAAGATATTAATTTTAAACCCCCCCCCCCACACACAATTTTCAATCTAAATAAATGTTCTAAATTTTATAATTTAATACAAAGCAAGAAAAACCGTAACAACATTCAATCAGAAGAAAATCGAAATTAGGAAATAAGTATAATGTCAAAATTATACTTCTAAGTCGATAATTAATAACAAAATAAATAAATTTTAAATCAGAAATATAGTACCTTCCTAAGAGGTAAAATTCAGAATTTAACATACAGAAATTCATTTTCACATTTTTCCTTTCATTGAAATTATTTTTTTGTGCAATACTTTTAATTATTTTCATAGATTTTCTTCCAAGATTTTCTCGATTTTTCTCCTTTTATTGCTTTAGTTATATGTTCATTAGCTTTATCCACATGTCATATCCTCGAAAAAAATTATTTAAAACATAGAAAAATTCTTAGTCGATAGTAATGTTTCTGAATTTTAAACAGTTAAGTTTGTGTTTCTAAAATAAGAATTTAATAGCTTGAGTCTATAAGAATTTAATAGCTTGAGTTCACACCGAATATATATTTATTATTTCTAGAATCACACTGTTGTATAATTAAAAGGATGATAATTTGAAGAGAAAAACAGCAGAAAATACAAAAATTAAATTCTACAAGTATTTAGTATCTCATATGTTATGAGATATTTCAAAGGACAAAAACAATAATCATTATCAAATCTTGATGACATTAGGGAAGTTTAAAAGATATCTTTAATAATAGACTTTCATCTAATATCTTATTGATAAAACACATAATGTTTGACTATAGCTTGAATCTCTCCAACCGACAAATAACAGATTGAACTGGTTAAAATTTTTACGAAAATATCTCATACATTGTTTATTTATAAAAAATAACCGAATTAAAAGAAGGGGGAGGCGAATATGACAAATCAAAATTTTTAGAACTAGTATTTCTTTTCAAGATATTTTCTGTAGCATCGAATTTTTTTTAAATGGTCAAATTTTTTTTGTGTGTCAAACTAATGTTATTCCTGATTTTTTTTTTTTAAGGACAAATTTCTGCTTGCATTATTGTGCAAGTTTGAGATATCAGTTCACGTCAATAGATTCTGTAATACGAGTTTATTGTTGTTGTTGCTAATGCCACCCATCTGATGGAGTCAGATCGAGGCCCACGAAATTCATTTTGGCAAAAGGCTATCGTACGCCTGTCGTTAGCCGTAGCTTTGAGCACCATGAGGGTGACAGTATGCTGTGGCGTAACGTACAACCCCTTTTGGGGAAGGAAGCCCTAGAGGGCCCAAAGCTGGACTGACGATAAATACGTATTTGGGCTAGGGGCCCAAAACCTGAATTTGCACGGGGGATAATATTGTTTTGCGTTTTGACACGTTACCATCCCAATGCTGAGGGAGAACATCCTGGGGATGATCAAGGACCTCCCACCTCTCTCTCCGTTCCACCAACCTCACAAGAGGACTTGCTGCTCGACGGCTATTTAGAGTATCCCCATGCCACAAAGTCACTACACATTTACAAACATCCATGTCTTCTCCGGGATTCCAAACCAGGCCCTACGGCACAGCAGTCAGCGTGGTTACCACTATACCGGATGGGCGGCTACGAGTTTATTATATTAAATTCTAATACTACTTGAGTGGCATATAAATTAAACTAATACAATCATAGAATGTCAGAATTATATAAATTTTTTCTGGCGTAAAGGAACTTATTTTCAATTTAATGAAGCTTATTATAAATTGTTTTTCCAAATCAGATTAAAAACAAGTTATACCTATATTTTTTGTTTTATATAGATTTGAAATATATACAGTGGCGCACACAGGAATTTTTCAAGGGGGTCCGGGATCGAAAGTTCACCATTCTTGTATCATGCTCCGTTTGATTGTGTCGATTTTCGGGAACAAAACACAGTAAAAAACTAGTTTTTGAATAAATTATTAGCATTAATTAATAAAATTAATCATTAATAGCAAGTAACTAATTAAATTTTACGTACTATATACTTAGAATTATAATCAATCGGAAAAAATCAAGGGCTTTGGGGGGTCCGGACCCCAGGACCCCTCCCTTGTGTGCGCCACTGAATATATATATAACCTATCTTTATGCTTCGTAACAATTTGTCTACAATTTTATATATTGACATTGCTCATCGTCCAATTAGTTGTAATCAGTTTGTTCAACACAGCCATTGAGAAAAAATTTATAATTACACACTGCCAAAAAAATTGCTTCTAGTCTATAATAATTTCCGTATTATTTACCCGAACTTGGACACCATTGTAATAGCATAACATATGTGTCTCTGTTTCTTTCTTAAAGATGAGAGAGGATGATGTTTGCTAAATCTGTCGATGTGTTCAAAGTCCTCCCATTGGTGTTATTGTAATGAAATCGTAGCCAGCGAGTCACGGGTTCGAGTCCTGGTGGCAATGATGTCCGACCGTGTAGAAGAGCTGATGCACGTTAAATCTGCCAAGCTCCAAGTCCTCCCACTGTGTTGTGGAGTGATGGAGAGGGGGCGACGTCCTTGAGAGAGGGTGAAAAATACGAAGTCCGTCACCAATAGCCCTCGTGTTCCTTTACAAAGTGACATTAAGATAATTCTCCTTCACTCTCCCTTCCCTTGATGTGGTGTGGAAGTTTGGGGATGATGAGGCCAACTCGTGTGTCGTCTTCGTCATTTGACTGTGGTCTAAAATTACGAGGTCCATGGTCAATGGTAGTCTTCTTTGCACACGACTCTAAGCCTTTATTAGGTGAGCTCGGTCTTTCCCTGAGTTAGTAACATTCATGCTGATTTACAGTGTGAAGTAAATTAAGTAGCTGCGGTAGAGTAACGGTTATGGTCACGAACTCGTGGCCGGAGTGTCACCGGTTCGAATCCTGGTGCCACTGAAGACACATCATTGATATGGTGTACCTGTTGATGGTAGTTCGATAGGGTGCCTGTTCAGATGTCGTCCTCGTTACTTGAACGATGCCCAAAATTGCGAGGTCCGTCGCCAATATCTCTCGCGTTGCTTTATAGCAGGGGTGTCCAACACGCGGCCCGCGGGCTGCATGAGGCCTGCCAGTACGAAAATTGCGGCCTGCCGACTCTTTTTTAATTTTTTTTAAATATCAGGTTTTTAAAGTTTTTTTCATTTTGAAACATATTTGAGGGGAAATTTATATATATTTAAATCTACAATGCCTGTTACCTGTTCTTTTTTTAAAAAAATAATTCCAATTTGATAACAGAAATGTCCTTTAGATTAAAATAGATTTATATTTTATCACAAACAGTTACATTTAATTTTACTGTAACAAATTACTTTTTTTTATAAATTCCGAATTGCACTATGCATATTCTTTACTATGGAGGGTACATGATTCTCTGTGTGTGCGACTTTCATTTCTCCTCCTCCTTTTCTGTTTAGAGTGCCCAAAAAGTCAAGAGATGCTTTTTAAAGTTAAAAATATGTATATTCAGAACGGGACAGCACAATCAAATTTCAATAATGAGTAACGAAAGATCAATTCAAAAGGAACACTGTAATTTTCAAGAAAATGACAACACACACACTGTAATGATTTAAAAATTATTTGATCATTGCATTATTATATTATATAAACTTTATTATATTATCTATGTTTGTATACATTAAAATAATGAAAATAATAATAATCCATTTTGTTTTTTTAAATTTTCACTCCGATAAATGTTTTTTGGTCTCCAAATCTGACATAAAGGTACATATTTTTATGTGCTCCCACGAGATTATAATGTTTTTCCGAATTGGCCCACAAGGTTATTTGAGTTGGATACCCCTGCTTTATAAGTATGCGATGCTAATATAACTATCATTTACTTATGCGACGTAAATTAAAATCAAATCAAATCGTGTTTTTTGAGAATGTGACATAAATTAAATGATTATTTAATGTTGAGGAAAACATATATGATGTAATTTTTTTCTTCAAACAGATCTTAACCCAACCGCCAATCCACACTTAATAATTTGTATGAAAGATAGTTACGTTGAAAGAAAGTATTAAGTATCTTGAGAATAAAACGAATCCTAACCTTTTCTCCTTCTTTATAGTTTTCAGCCTCGATTTGTCTCAAATGCAAAAGTCAAGAAGCGTGACACACGATATCCAATTTCGCAGTTCTCATGAATCTAAAATCTGGTAAATCTCATATTTATCTGGTTTCACATCTTTTCAGACTCATAATAATCACACACAAATTCATTTTGATTTAAATCCCTTATTACTAGTAGCTTACAATTTTATTAGTTAAAAGAGAAGAAATTCACAAATCCCTTTTCTTTTATTAATCATTTTTTGAAGATGTCTTTTGTACTCTTTCTTTTTCACTCTTTTCTTTTATTGTTTTTAACATGCAATTTTTACTCTTCAGACATTTTTGTTTTGCTTTTTTTTCTTTATTTAATCCATGTAATCTTCAGGATTAAATAATTTAACTACTTGTATCACATGAGTTTGTGACAAGTCCGTTTTTTGTCTGGAACATGCAATACGCTCGAGAGTAATAGTTTTATTCAAGATTAATATATCTTTGCTGGGGTTTTTTAATTTCCATATAAACTATTGGATTCATTGGAATTTTAAAAAAAATAAGATTCAATGTGTGTGTGTGATAAAGAAGTGATAGTAGGAGAAAGTAATACTAGTATACTAGTAATAGTAAGCAATAGTATTAAGATATATCAATGAAAAGCTTCATTCAAATCAGTTTTGAATATAATAATGATGCAAAAAGTGAGCTTTGTAATTTTTTTTTAAAAAAAATGACTAGTCGATGAATGAATTTCTGACACGTCAAGGGTTCCAAACCTGGTGCGAAAGACCAACCGTGTAGAAAGGTTAATACACGTTTATCTCTGTCGAAGCTTAAAGACCTCAAGCTTGTATAGTGCAGAAGTTTGGAGAGTAGAGTTCCAGGTTAAATCTCATCAGGGGTGTAGCTGCCACCGCATCAATGATATGGCGCCCTCAAGCTACAGGGGCCCAAATATGTGTAGGCAAAAAAATCCTAAAATGTTATCAATTGTCCCATTTCCAAAAAAGGGTCCCCAAAGAATTTTGATATAGAGCTCACTCAGGAATAGCTACGTCAGTGAGTTTAATTCTCGTCATTTGATTAGGGCACAAAATTAAAGGTTTGTCTCAAAGAGCCTTCATGTTGCTTTTAAAAGCGACTGCCAATGTACAGTCAATCAATCAACACATGAATTTGAGGCTTAACGTATCATAAAATGTACAGGGACGACTTAAGATTTCTGGAGGTCCTGGGCACCTATACAAGAATAGGCCCCACATGCGATTCTCTTAAGTAGATAATATATAGCATAGATTGTCAAATACTTATACAAACGATAATCCATAACCAGGGACATCTTCAGACCTGGGCCCAGAGAAATCTGAATATTTTTTAGGCCCTGGGTCCCTATGCAAAAGTAGGCCATGCTTGTGATCCTTAAGAGTAGATAGTATATACAATAGAATGAATTGTTAAATACTCGTATACAAACAGTAGTTTAAAACAAATGAATTTGTACGACTCCTAATCTCACAAACCTAGGTACAAGCAGACTCAACCGATTGTCGCATTTCGACTAAATGAGTTGAATGATTGTTTATGGTATTTAGCCTAGGTCTAGACACATTGACAACGGTCGTCACATAATTATAGAGGCTTACTACTTTTGCAAGCTGACATACAGTTTGAAATTTCCTGTTTATCGTAGAATAGGTACGAGAATAATATTTGACCATTATACATATATGTATATATATGTGTGTGTGTGTGTGTGGTGAATCCCCAGCCCTTCAAGTGTCAGTTGGGATAAACTTCCTACCAGGACAACTCAACCCACCTCCCGCATAAGAACATTGACCTACTTTCGCCGGACTTAAAAAAGACACGTGTACTAACGACTCACTCGCTGCTGATCAACGCTGAAAGAGGTCTTGTCTTGTCATGGCCTGTAGTACAGACTATTTTGCTGAACCTTGGAATAAAATATAATATGATAAACGACTGCACGCTGCATTTTTCCTGTCATTCTAAGAATTACTCCAATACATGATATATATATATATATATATATATATATACATAATTGTCCAGATCACATGACAGTGGCGTAACGGAGAACATTAGCGCCCCCTACAAAATCAGGTTTGGGGCCCCAAGTCAGATCTTACAAAGAATTGCAAAACTATATTTATACTTGGCTTCAGTCAGGTTTTTAGCCCCCTAGAACCCTAGGCCACCCCAGGGCCCCGTGATGTGGGATTACGGGGAGGGGGGTACGTTATGCCACTGGATCATGATCTTTTTTAAGACAGAGTAAAAAAAGAAATGAGGCCTTCATTGACCCCAAAACGAATGAGGGCCCATGCCTTAGGACGTCTCTGTCCATAACCAATATGTGTGTGTGAGTGACTCATATTCAAAAACCTAGGAATAAACCGACTCGATCAACTGCTGCCTTTCGCTTAAATAGAGGCGCATGAGAGTACGCCTAGGCAGTACGACGGACATGACATAATAATACACAGTCTTGACACTTTTCACCATTTTATTATTATTATTATTGAGAACATTTATAACCCCGTGCACCACAAAATATCACATGGGGCTTACATAGAATTAAGCGTAAAACGCATATCACAAAGAAGAGAAGGATTACAACACAAACATACATGCCTTACCCGGAATTCGAACCCAGACTCTACAACAGCGCAGTTAGCGTCACTAGCCACTATACCGAATGGGTGGCACTTTTCACCAATGGACTAAATTCCTGACAGTCACATGATAAAGGCAAACATGTGTTCAACATTGAATTCAAAACTGACATTAAACTAACTTGTACTTTTTATTCTTTTCGTAAATTTCACATTTTATAATTGGGTAAAGATGTTCAACTGTTATAAAAGGAAACCTCAACAAAGAAATTTTAAAATTTAAGAAAAAATCTTGTTTTATGTACGCATTTTTAAATAAAGTGACAAATATTACTTTTTTTTAAAAAAATTCATGTAAAAAACGTAATTTGGCAACAACGAAGTGTATGATCTGATGAGCTAAAAATAGATAACTGCATTTATCGTGACGATGACGTCACGTGAGTTTTTGAACTGATTGGCTAGAAACACGTGGCTGCCGTTATCATGTGACTATGACGTCATATGAATTTAGTCCATTGACATAAAGTTTCTCCCTAAGCTCTCTAGTGACCCTTTTAACTAGGCAGCATATACATTACCAAATACTCCTACAAATGGTAAACATACTAATAAATATGCGTAACTCATAATCTCACAAACCTAGGCGAAAACCGACAGCCACCTTTTGATAAATGAGTAATGATGGTGTACAGTGGTATGCCTATGCCAAAACATAGACATGACATGATAATACACTCTTGCCATTGTTGTCAGTTGGCATAGAATTCAAAATTCCCAGTACTTCGAAAAATATACCCGGGAATAACATTTGACTATTTACATCATGATCTTATTGAGACTCAGTCAAAGTCCCCTACCGAGGCTACGTCCCTGAAAGAGCAGAACAGATTTTGTAGTAAAACAGTTCCATATTCGAAAACTTGATTTAAGCAATCAAAACATCGCAAATTCATGGCCAGCTTTGTTTCTGTGGGGTTGGGTGTTCAAGTCCAGAGCCATAAAAGACTCTAACGTAGAGGAGCTCAGTCGATGTTCAAAGTGCTGATTTTGAAGTAAAAGTTTGGAAATTGTCGTTCATTTCACTTGATAGTGGTTTAAAATCACGAGAAACAGCGTAAATAGCCTTCGAATTACTTCAAAGTGCGACAACCAATCGAAGTACATGTTCAGATATAAATAGAAGCATTTTCTTAAAGCTTTCATTCTTCGATATAATAATTAAGGTCCGATTGAAAACAAATTAACGTTGAGTCAAGCATTTATCTTATTATGAATTAATAAATTGCTGAGAAAGGAAATAAAGAGTTCCATCTCATATCATGAAGAAATATTTTATTTGATTTTAATTTATGTCCCACTGTGGAGCAACACGAAGAGTATTGCGATGAATGTCGTAATTTTGAACCATAATCAAGAAACATTACATACTTTGGTACTTTTTCGTTTTCCGGCGCAAATGATAAGGTCGCCAAAAATGATTCAACTGACGCCAAACAAAATATTCCCGCTGGTAAACTTGCACCACCATATTTTCAAAACAAGTCGTAGTCTTTTCTTTTCTTTTCTCGGTATAACTTCTTTTTATTATAATACATCAAAAATGGATAAAAAAATCTATGAGAACTAATATTTGTAAATATTTTTTATGTGCATAGTGTGTGTTGTCGCCAATAACGCCAACTTGCCAGAATGTGTGACAGCCAAACGGAAAAGTATCTATTCTTTGAGTGGTTGATCGATGATTAACTAACCTTTGGACTGAGGGCGACGGACCACTAATTTTGAGCTTCTATCAAGCGATAAGGAGACATCCGAACTAGTATCCACTCTCCAAACTTCCACACCTCACTCGTGTGAGAACTTAGAGCCCAGACAGATTTAACGTACATCAACTCCTCCACATGACAAGTCTTTATGTATCGTGGTATTAGAACTCAAACCAAAAGCTCAACAGAAACAACGCCAACCATGAGATAGATTGACCACACAATTATAACTATAAATTAATAATGTAAGTTTGATATTAACACCAAGGACTTTTCTCTCAATAAAAATATTTCAATTTTCTTCCGATTCTTAAACAATCGTTAACTGTCTATTTAAATTAAAACATTGAGCATTCATTCAAGAAATCTGACGTATGTTAACTCCTTAACCGCCGATTAAAAAATACGCGATTCGTCCCCAGTGCCCCCAGTATGTGGTATATTGGGGGGAGAGAAAGACACACACACAAAAAAAGCAAATTTTTCTCTGAAATATATAATTCCTTCGCAAACACTGTCAAGGTCATTTTATCTCTTTTCAAACCCCTCGGGATAATTTTATTGATAGCAGCGGAAAGAAAATAATCGCATTTCGAAAAGACGTATATATACGTCCAGAGCACTCAATGCACCGGTTGAACAAGACTAATAAAAACGCCGGTGGCAGCTAAGGGGTTAAGAGAGTAAAACCCAAATAAGAAACTTTTGTAAAAGGGCCACATGTGTGTTGGCGTAATGTTTTATAAAAAAAATTAATAAAAAATATCAGTTTGTGTGTGTGTGTGTGAATTTTGATGAAATAACTATTTGAAACGCATGTTTGTGAAACTGGCGTACAGAATGAACGAAATAGATACATGTCTACGAATTTTAAGTAATAATCTATTGATTCAAAAAAATCCCAAATTCATGTTGTTAGTTCACTGATTAAAGTTATTCCATGTGGAGGGGATAAAAACCTTATAAAATTCATATTAAATCTCAAAGTTTGTATTTCACAAAAATTACTTTCTAGTAGATATATTTTCCTTTAGTTTATATACTTAACGTTAATTTTTTTTTTCTCCTTTAACACTTTTTGTAACTTTATTAGTATTATTCGAATCGAACAAAAAAAAATACTAAAAAAGCAATACGTATGATATAATCTTTAAATTATATAATCCCTCTGTTCTAAGTTTTAAAAATAGGAAATTTCTGATCAAAGAATTGTAGAAACATTTTAATACGTTTTCCCTTTGATAGGCATAAAGTTATTTCAGCATAAGATTTACTTTTAAATGGGCATAAAACCGGAATTAAAATTTTCCAAAAAAAAAAAGTACTCTTGAGAGAACTAAAATAAAAGCCGCAGTATCGTTGATTAAATATACGGTTATTGATTTCATTAAAAAAAGCACGCAATAACTGCATAGCAAATTGCTTTACTTTGAAAGTTTGTTCAAATAATCAAAAGAGGGCGCCACGGTAGCCCAAAGCAACTAAGAAACTTTCGGAAAGTTCAAGTGGGCCAAGTCACTTTGAATGGGGAACAGTTCTAAATTTTCTACACTTACAAACAACCGTCGATAGCTCAGTTGGCAGAGCGGTGGACTGTAGGTAGAAATGTAGACATCCATAGGTCGCTGGTTCGACTCCGGCTCGACGGAAGTTATTTTTTTTTTTCTATAGCTTATAACATTATTATTATTTAAATTATCAACAAAAAATTTTGTAAGAAAAGCTCGTATCAGTTAATTCTTAGAACTTTGAAAAATACAAGAACTAAATTATCCAATTCATAATGCTATGTATAAACGAATTTGTTTACAGATAGGAAGGCTTTGTATTGAGAAAGTGATCTGATATTTTTAGGAACGAGTTTCTTTCAGATGGTAAAATGCAAAACTTCAAGATTAAAATTTAAAAAAAAAATCATCGTTTCGTTTGAATATTTTGCTAGCATAATTTAGTCTCAAAAGTATATTAATTTTTTTTTTTAGATAGGAGATTTTAAGCATTCTAGAACTTCTAAAAACTGCTTATACTCCCAAATTTATAAGGAGAAAAAAATTGTGTGTATCAAGTAGTAAGCGAACCACCTTAAGGAGGCGGGGAATGCACTGATTCATTGAAGAGAAAATTTAGACTAAAGAAAATAACTTAAAATGTGTCAAAAAAAATATCGAAGTTAATTTTAGTTATGTGTGTTATGTATCTGGGGGGCCTGAATTACATCTTAAATTGCTAAAAGATTATCAGGAATATGAAGTGTGTCAACTATGCAGATGAGACAAATAGGGTCAACAATTTATTAAATTTTAAGAATATTGCAAGGAAAGATAAAAACTCGTAGTTCACCCAAAAAAATAGAAATTTTTATAAAGATTTAAATATTTTTAGAAGCAATATATAAATTCACTTTATAAGGAATTCGCAAGGAGTTTAATGGAATTATTGATTTTCAAATACGAAAATTCAATCTTTTCCCTAATTTCTTCTTAAAACATTTCCTGTCATGCATATAGTCAGACGTTTTTAATTGTATTTAAAGAATTTTTTTTTTTCCAACAGCTTCCAAAAGAATTGACTGAAATTCGTCTTTTGAGCATTTCAAAATTTAAAACACCGATTCCATTTCAATTCAGAATTGCCATTATCCAGAGAGATAAAAAACTAATTCTTTCACGTACAATTAAAAACACAATTCCAATAAATTACAGATTTTTTCCCCTCAACCAATTTGAGAAATTGCCAAGAAGTATTTCTCCAGATCCCCACCACCACATTGTGATTGCGAAAAGCGCCCCCTACCCCAAAGTGGCGGAAAACGATGATTATGAGCATTCACACATGCCTCTCCAGAAAATCAATGCACAGAGGAAAAACACTCAAATACGACCTGACGTCACAGGGGCGTGGTTTAGATCGGAAGTGATATTATAATGAGAGTCCAATAAATAATAGACAGTTGGTTACTCGAATGTGATGGCGCGCACAACAGCGAACTATATAACATATCTGGAAAGGGGGTAGAATTAAATAATCATCATTAAAAATGCTACGGTTGAATAATATGCAACGTACCGTGACCACTATGATTATTATTTCATCTTTTCTTTGTATATGATTCCGTTTGCCCCTTTGTTCCCGCAGTGAAGGTGTTTGCCTCTTTGTCCACTGCCGACATTGGATTAAGGGTTTGTAATAGGAGTTTATCATAATTGCGCCAAGATAGATGAGAGTGTTATAACTCAGGTAGTTATCTGACGGATGTTTTCACGTTGTTTTTAATGAATTACCTCAACCGCATCACTGAACACTAACTAGAGTACGCGAACACACAAGTAGCGGATGAGTACAATGGAATAACTCGTAAATATTAATGGAAAGTACAAGGACTGTAATAAGAACGTCTTCATTTTCGCGGAATGAAAAATCTGTAAGATGGTATTTCGCAAGAATAATGAAAAAAAAAAAGATGTTTGATTTTATCGAAAGTCAATCCTCTTTGTCCGAACATAATTTTGAATTCATTTTAGGTAATTTTTGTTTTATTTTAGTATTCCTCGAACTCCTGTTTTAAATGCAACAGCAAAAATCGAAATTGATTCCTTTTTGGGAGCTCAAAAATCACTAAAATAGAATGTAATACAACAAAAAGGGTTCGAGGATGGGGGGAGTGTTATAAATGAAAAAAAAAATTACCTTCTTTGAAAAATTTGACCTACTGACTTCGAGATTTTCAAGCATGCTACATTTTGTGCAGTAAAAATGGGGTTTAAGGAAATAGACTCCAAGGGAGAGAGGGATATATATATACAGAGGATGAATGATAAAACATATTTCTGTTTTAGAAATTAAAGTCCTGTCTTTTTTAAATCAAGGGGTAAGGGCCATTAGAATACATTTTAATACAATCGAAAACTTAATGCCAAGACTTAGAAAATAATGACCTAAAAAAAAGACGATGTCATAAAATAACCAGTGAAGAGGGTGGACAAGCAAAATTAAAATTTTCGAATATATACTCAAATTGATGTCTTTTTAAAAAGATCAGATAAAAATTATTAATAGTATATATATATATATATAACACGAGAATAAACAATATCTTAAGAAAAATCCCCTTAATTAATCTTTAACTATCAGTCAATGAGAAACAGTTTTACAAAAAAAAATTATCCCTTTAAAATAATTACATGATGCTTTAAGAAATATTACGCAAATGCCAATAAAATCTTACTAATATATCTTACAGAATCAAATACTAAGGAACGTAATTTGTATAAAATAATGAAAATAAAAAAAAATATTTCTTTGTTACTTTACAGCCAATAAGAGAGAGATTGCCAAGAATTTATTCCTTATAAAATATTTATTTTCACAACCTTAACCTCCTGTGTATAAAATCTTGTAGTCTAAATTGTCTCAGTGATTCAAATCGTATCAAGAACAAAAATTGAGACTATTTGCTGATTTTTAAAGTTCTTAAACTCTCTGTCAGAAAAAGTAAAAAAAAAAAAGGAAGAACATTAAGTTAAAATAATATGTAATTCCTCAAACTCTAATTTTCTTCAAGATTTAAACGTATCCGAAATCTTTCAACAAACTAAAAATTTTAATTTATACTTATATCTGATAAAGCAAAAAAATAATTATTATCTCAGCATCAAAATAAAATAAAAAAGGCTGAATATTTAATAACAAATCATAATCTAGGAAATTAGTTGCATTTAGCACCAATTGTTCTAGGACATAGATCAAAAATAGACTGTCAAACTTTCCCAGAAATAAACTAACACATTCTAACCTTCATTAAAAAATATTAGACGGCTAATATAAAATCCTAGTAATCAGAGATGAAGTTAAATATTAAATGTATATCTTCCAAATTCTGTGAATAAAATCCTTATTTTGCAAAACAATCAATCAATCAAAAACATGTTTCAGAAATCTTTAACAAATATTTCTTTTAGTTGACATTTGAAAAAGATTATCTCAGGTAAGATAGTTTTAAATACAAAATGTTAAAATGTTTATAACTGACTGAACATGTGATGGTTGACAGCAACATACGAACAACTAGTTATTTTAGGCAACACCACATTTTTATTATTTTACTTTATTTTTTCTCATTTTCATGTGGAACGAACTACAGTTTTGTTCTTAGTCAAAAACTAAAAATATATCTGTAAAGTTGTTCGTATTCATTTTGAAGTCGAAAACTATTTCCTATGTACAAGGTGATTTGACCTTTTTTTTTTTTTCCCTTTTTTTTTTACTTTTTTCTCTTTGCTTTTTCATTGCTCTTTAAAAAATTATGCGTGTTCTACAAATACGGACTAGCAAGATATCTATAGCTCTTTCATCTAATATTTAAATATATTCAAATAGTGTATATATTTATTATCATTATTTATTAATTACATTAAAATTTGCTTCATTTAATATTGAACGTATCAACATTAATTCCTCCAAGAAAACGTAGACATGAGATAATTACTATTTTTAATATTACGTAATATATATTATTGAAATAGGCAAATATTTCAAAGGAATTTTGCTTATGTATTTCTATGAATACCATTACAACTTCTATAGCAAAAATCTTACATATTTATTTAAAAAACAAAAACACAAAGGACTTAGAATTATGAATAGCATGTTCACTAACAAAAATAGTTTTTATAAAGAAAAAATCGTAACAATTTTATTAGAATAAGAATATTCTTTAAAAAATCTTATAAAAAGAATGGAACACACACTGAGAAAGATCAAGCATATAATTTTTTTTTAACTAATGAATATTTAATTTCTCTTTAAGACACATATTTGCTTCGATTCATATCAAACATTTCTTCAAAAAAAAAAAAAAATAGCAGACTAAAATCAAGTCTTAGAATTTAAAATAGTTCTTTAAGAACATTAAGTAAGTTCAATAAAAAAGAAATGAAACTTCAACAAAATGAAACGAGATTTTAATATCCAGGAACAAATTACTTCCACGCTTTATAATTTAGATAATTAATCCATAATCAAAGAAAAAAATTTACACGTCGAAAATTTTAAAAAATCATTCAGCATTTGTTTATTTTGTGTTTTCTTTGTTAAATTTGTTGAAGTTATTTGGTCTTGATTTCGAATTTTTTTTGGTAAAAGTCAATTATTGAGTGCCAGATCTTCGAAGTTTCTTTACCACTTTCGTTTATAATATCCACATCAATCTTTATCCTTGTTTCTTTCAGGGGAAATACTTCCTGCATGCATTAGAGCAACCTATAGGAGGCCTTAAATAGGGCCTAACAGGAAAAAGGGTTAACCTTCAAATGCCCGATTGCTGTAGGTTAGTGACTTGATTCACCAGGTGAAGAGTTGCAATGAGGGAAATAGGTAGAATCATTTACCCTGCAGAATGAAGGCACTTATGCTGTGAGGTGAGAATTGTGCTGTTACTAAATCCAGAGAACAATTTAGACTTCCAAGAATCTTCTTTCCATTTAATTCGCTACTAAATTACACGTCATTAATGATGTAATAGGGTTGCTTAAGGAAGTTGAAATACAAGTACGCAATTGAAACAGAGCAATTTGGTTTTGAGAAGAGAAAGCAAAGAAAGTAATCCAATATATAACGATCAAATATAAGTATGGAGACTTGTGATCTTTACAACACAAAATATTAAAAAAAAAATAACTATCGTAGAACTCTTAATTTTTAAAATTTATAGCATTGCATTCGAGGATCATATTTGATTATCTGTAATTATGAAGATGATAAATACTTTGATAATAATATAATTGTGCTTCTCCGCGATAGATGAAATTCCTCCATTAATAGATACTTGGTAAATAATTTAATCCCATTAAATTGTATGAAATACGTATGCGGGTTAGTTGGTGTTTGCATTACATCGTTTCAATTATAAGAATTTCGTAAGTGATATGAAAAAGTAAAGACACAACTTGAAAAATCCCATTTCGAAACACTCTTAAGTTATAGAAATAAAAGTAACAATTATTATTATTTATTATTAAAATATATTGCATATTAATCTTTTAATATGAAATTACTTAGTCTCGTAGAACTTTTTTTCGTTCGAAGAACATAGGAACATAATTTTTTCATTCGAAGACATTTAATTTTTTCGAAGAACTAGGAACATACTTTTTCCTTCGAAAACATACTCTTAACTTTTTCGAAAAATGCAACAGCATAGTTTTTGTTCATTCGAAGTGATTTAATTTTTTCGAAGAACATAGGAATATGAAAAACAATTACCATTTTTTTATTATTAAAATACATCGTATGTTAAACTTAAGACATATACTTTTAATATGCGATTAATTAGTCTCGTAGTAGAACTTTTCTCATTCGAAGAATATAAAATAACTTTTTCATTTAAAGACAGTTCATTTTTTTGAAGAACTTAGGAATAAAAGTAACAATCATTATTATTTTTTATTAAAATATGATATACTAAACTTAAGAAAAAATATCTTTTGATATACAATTAATTAATTAATCTCGAAGAACTTTTTTCATTCGATGAACATAGGAACAATACTTTTTTCATTCGGAGACATTTAATTTTTTTCGAAGAACATAGGAGTAAAAGTAACAATTATTATTATTTTCTTATAAAATATCATCGTATATTTAACTTAAGAAAAAATATTTTTAGTGTGCAATGAAGTAGTTTCATAAAACGTTTTTCATTTGAATTATTGTTGCAAATTTAAATGGATATATATGTATATATAAATATAAAGGTTGTAATTTAATGACAGAGATCGAACTATATCTTTTAATTTATGGCATTTTAACTAAGACTTTTCAAATATATGTTTCCATGACAATTTTCATAATTAATCACATCAAAAACTTATCCAACTGAAATTCAGACTCGAAGAGGACTTAATACTTTTAATAATTCACTTAATACAAGTGCAACATATTTTCATGTCTAAGTTAAAAAGCTAATTGTTTGGCTACGATTTTACATTTACGAAACACATTTCATATACTCTACATTTTGTAAAAATTAAATATTTATGTTGTCATTCATACAAACTGTTAATAAGAATGCTCCTAAATTCCTGACTACCCAATGTAATATGTATAAGTTTTTTTATTAATGCATTTACAGAGTATGTGCTTAAATATAAATAATGAAAGAAAAGAATAATTTATGCATTAATACTTTATTGAAGTGAAATTTAGGATACAAATCGAAAAGCATTAAATGAAAATGAATACATTCATTTAACTGTTTCGAAAGAAATACATAAAATGTGCTTCCATATCTAATCAAGAAATCAAATTATTAAATATTTTTACTTCATTTACTTTACAATTGACTCTTATTTATTGAAAGTACAATAGATAATTAAAACAGAATCGAATAATAATTGCATTTAACACTGATATTTTTTATTAACTCTCTGTACACACGTAAATCAAGAGAAATTAAAAATCGAAATTCGTACCAATTATTTCAAACCGAATAAATAACCAAATTCACCAAATAAATAACAAACGCTATTATTTTAATTCTTTTGCTAATAAAATATTTTTAAATATTTTTTAGTTAGTGTTAGCTGTGGCATGTGTTCAAATAAATTGAGAACCTATAATATATCTCAATATAATAAACTTAGCACAATTAGGTTTTCTATTTGAAATTATCTATCCATTCATTTGAAGCAAAATTATTTCTAATTCTTTCCTAAGAACTCTTTCAGCGAAAAAAAATTAGTTAACTTAAGTGAAATAAAACAGATTTCGACTGTAAATTAAAATGAAATAATAATTTCGTAAATCATCGAATTAACTTGTATAAGACGTAAATTGTTCACGAATAAAAAGAGAAGTTAATTACGTGCTTCCAGATAAAAAAGAAAATGCTAAAGAAGAAATTTTCAATAATGATTTTCCCCCCGGACTTTCACGATTTTATCTTTAAACTTTAGTTTTATTTTTCCATGAAAATCTTATTTTAAAACAAGTTGTTTAAAAAAATGCTACATTACAACATTTATCATCACTTTTTTAAAATTATAAATGCAAATATTTCTGCTAAATTAAACTCTAATATTCATCATATTCAATCAGTTATCTTTGGGAAATATATTATTACTTCATCTATAATTCAGCTTAAACATACAATTTTGAATTATAAACGTTTGAATAAAAGTAGGTTTTTTATTCAAATGAAAATGAATTAGCTATATGGAAGTTCTCCCAAATCCCAAAAATTTCAATAGCTGATATGGATGAATTTCGCACACACACACATACTAGTTCATGTTATACACTTCTATATACCACTTCTGTGCCCAATTTTATTATTTTTCACTTTTATTTATTTATTTATTATTAAACTTACAACAATATAGGGTATATAATTGTCTTAATTTTCTGAAAATACGGTTCTGAAAAACATTTAGAAACAAACTATATGCAACATTTTAACATATTGATATCATTAAAATACTCCTTCATGTGTAAGATTCTTTTCTTATTTCTTTTTTGTTTACTTTTTTACTTTAACTTAATTAATGAGATATGTAAGTTTGAGTTTGATCTAAAATGTGTTTATTATTTTGCTTTAAGCATTTAAATGTTCTTCCAACTTTTTTTTTATCTATATATGCTGTACTATTTTATTTCAAAAGTTAATTGCGTATAAACTGACTCTCATAAAGAAAGTTAAGTTAAATGGAAACAAGTCATAATAAAAAAAAAGAATAATTAAGTAAAAAATCCATTAAAAAAGATTCGTTTTTTACGTTTTAAAAATTTCTTTCTCTTTTTTTTCGTAGAAATATTTTTCCCCTTAGATCTTTGTCAAGCGGTGCTTTTATGTAAACTACGAATTTGCAATCAAATCATATTTCGAACATGAAAAAGAGGTTGATTTGAGAAATAAGAGGGAATAATGTTAGATAAATTTACAGTAAAAAATATATAAATCATTTATATATTAAATAACAACCTTCGTTTTCACCAAGCATTTTTTTACCAAACAAGCATGGATTAAAGCTTGAATAAATGATCGGATATCGTATATATATAGAATCAAAAAATTCTTACCTCACCCTTACAAATCTGTCAATGTGTAGGTCTAAAAGTTGAAACCAGGAAATTAAAACAGGAATCTCATAGCCAAAAAGTTGGCTACTTCTACATTATTATTTCCTTAATAATTTGGTCCATTGAGTTTTTTGGTACAAACATATTATACCATCAACCAATTTGGCTATATCGAAAGATGTCGCAAAATCAAAAGACGTTGCCAAATACTGTCACACTATTAATGTGTTTGAACATGCGTAGAAGCGGTTTTCCACTATTTGGCTGCATATCACGTGAGTCTTGATTTGAAGATACTGGTCTACGGTATAACACGTACAAGCACCAATTTTTTTTACACAAATAAATTAAATTTAAAGCTTATAAAATGCACCAGAAGTGTCATTCATTACCTGTAATCAATTTTAAAAATGAGCCCCTAAATGATAACAATCTTCTCTAGGCAAATTTATATTGGTTGATAGATTGATAGATTGAATATTAATGTCGCACTGGTTAGCTATACGAGGGCTTTTGGAAGTTTATATTGGTAGAAACCTGTCATGTGCAGGTTATGAAGATCATTCGTTTGATATATATCTCTATATAACCCATGTTAGAAAGGGCAGTTAGAAGGGCATTGTCTATTTTTGATATACTGTAGTGAGAAAAAAATTAATTAAAACCACTCAATGCCACCTGGCTTAAGAATGGTTGATTAAAAAAGGAATGCTTCATCAGACAGCTATTTTTTAATAGGAATAAGGCCAAACTTTTATAAAATTTATTGTTCCACTAATTTGTTGATTGTTGTAGTTGAGCAATCCAGAGATTTGGTGTGCGATCAGAGGCGAAAAAGTGGGTAGATAACACAGATGGTCTATGGAGGATTTCAAAACTGGTTTTTACTTTAATTTATATTGATAAACCTATACGGTATCGATACCGAGCATTTTTTTTAGTTAAGAAATCAGATAAGATTTTTTTTTCAGTTAAGAAAAAGTTATTAAGATCTCTAAAAGAAATCAGTGCTTTGAATGTATGATTTATTTTGTCAATATATCTTACGTTAAATTAAAAAAAAACAACTTTTTTTTCGTCATTAAATTGAGTTGTGTGAAGATGACAAGTGGTTCAGTTATTGCCCAAAACTTTTGGGAGGAAATGATTCATTGCTAACTTATAATTTTCACGCAACTTTTAAGATCGTAATCATTCAAACCAGTATGATTAATTAATCATTGAGAAGGTGTACAGAAAAATGAATGTTCACAAATCTGTAAAATTTATTAGATAATAAATTGGAGAAAAAAGGCTTTCTTAAAAACTGCTGTGCAAATGTTACATAGAACTAATTGATTAGAAAATGAGAAATGCTCTGAAAACAGTTATCACCAAATCGTCGATCGCGAGCTACTAATACAGTAACAGACTTACTAATGAACACTTATATAACTGTATTCGAATGGCAATAACTACTTATTCTACTCAAAATAAAAAACTAATTAATAATCAAAGAAAAAAAAAGAGTTCCATCCTCTTCTATTTAATGCTAATAAGTTTGATAAAAAAAATACTTCGATATTTTTACTTGATACTTTTACTTTTACTTGAATACTTGATATTTTTGCTATTTACCACTACCAATGCTTCAATTTCTTATGTACAATTTAATTTCAATTTCTTTTCGTTACATACAGATTAACTAAAACAAATTTCATATTTACAAGAAATGTAATTTATAAACAATTAACAAATGTTAGACATTTTTTCTTAAAAAAAAGTGGGTATATATATATATACTTCTTTTGAAATGTGGGATTTAAAAACGGTACAATATCTCAGATTAGTAGCGCACACAGGAATTTTTCAAGGGGGGTCCGGGGTCGAAAGTTCACCATTCTTGCACCATGCTCCTTTTGACACAGTATTATGCTCCCTTTGACACAGGGATTTTGACACAGTAAAAAACTAGTTTTTGAATAAATAATTAGCATTAATTAAAAAAATTAATCATTAATAGCAAGTAATTAATTAAATTTTACGTACTGTATACTTAAAATTATAATCAATCGAAAAAAAAATCAAGGGCTTTGGGGAGGGGTCCGGCACACTCCCCCCCCGCCTTGTGTGCGCCACTGTCTCAGAAGTTTGGCGATCACTGCTTTTAAGGTATCTGACTACATTAAAATCGTGATTTTTTTTCAAAAATTGACAAAATTTTTTTAGGATTATATTTTACAGGTTATCTTATTAGCTTAATAAAAATACCAAGGTTTTTATTTTCCATTCACTAGAACAAAAACTAAAACTGTTTTACTAAAAACAGATGCCATAACTCTACACAAGATGTTAAGCTTTAAAATGCGTTTTTCTGGAAATGTGTGTTTTCTCGAAAAGCTCAAACGGGGACAGTGATTGCTCAAAAAGTTTTGAAACTAATTTGCTGAATTTTTTTTATGTTCGGCATAACAGTAGAAGTGTTTTGACCTTCAGCTTTATCAATCACTGCTTTATTTCAAAATGTACAGTTCTTTATGTGAATATAATCACTGTTTTCTTAAGCAATTTCATATAATAACTAAGATAAAGTGATATAGTTCTTGTAAAAATTAAAATATATTTTATCTTGAAGGTCATTTCAAGCAAGAATGACTAAGTAACACATCAAAATTGGAAAAATTGAGAATTTGTTCATAAAATTTTTGTACAGAGCGGGCCCCGTTTTTATAATTTTTTTCACATTTTCACCAGATTTTTCCCATTTTTAAAATAATATTTTTTTTTCTTTTTTCAATTTTAGGATTTTTTCACTTAAAACATACTAATTAAATCTAAAAATCCCCCAAAAATCCCCATATCTCCATTTTTTCAAAAAAAAAAAAAAAAAAAAGTTGTCGCAAGTAGTCGGATACCTTAAACATTTATCGATTTGACCATTTTCTTACATTCTTATTCATTTTTTGTAAATTTTAATTAAATAGCGTTATGGAAAAAGCTTAAAATTCAATTAAATAGCATAATCGTACACATCAACAAACACAACACAGAAATAAGTACTTTCAGTATACTTTTGTCACAAAAGTTACACCTACAAGCCAATAAAACTAAGTTTGAGCATAAAATTATTATATGATTTCCCCGCAGTTGTCCTCACACAGTGCCCTAATTTAAACATTTCAAGGTACAAAACCATTGTAGTCGCTATCAAAACCGGAAAAAGTAGGGAGAAAGGGGTTCTTTACAGGAAATATTGAGAGGGTAAAGGGTTATGTATAACCCTTATTTTGAAAGGTGAATGACATACATTCTGCAGATGTCTCTCCTTCCATGTTCGTTAGAATTTGAATCACCTACTATTGAGGTAACTAGAAATTTGTGTTACGAATTTATGTATGTCACTAGAGTACTGGGATGATAATATGGAAGCACAATACAATAATTTCATTTGCATCATAACTTTTTTATGCAACACTTGTCATATGTTAGAAATGAAAAACGTTTCCTTATCCTGTCAAACATTACATAAATGTTTTAATGATAACATTCCTAAAATAAGTTAAATTGATAATGCCGATATATGGTTTTCTATATCGGTTTATTTAAGATGACGTAATTCAAGAATTCCTACTTAAATTTTTGATATATTCAGCGTTTCTTAAACTTAAGTATTGTTTTCAGAATGTATAACTTTGTAAAACAATTATTTACAGATTCAAGCGAAAAGAAAAACACCGGTAAAGTTTTTTAAAAGAGAGGATTAAAAGGATTCTAAAAGAATTCAATTTATACCACGAAGCTAAACACTAATTTCTAACTGTACTGAATTTTCTGTAGAAGTATTTCTTTCTTCAAAAGTTTATAATTTTGACGTAACAAAATTTGGCTGGAATCCAAGTACTAAAGAAACTGCCAACCTTTTTTCCAACCCTCAAAAGTAAACTAAAAAGGGAATTTTCCTCTTAACTAGTTAGCAAAATTGTGTGTGTGTACAAGACCAATAGTTAATGAGCTTTTTTTTTTATCCTCTTCCTAGTTTCATCACTTGGTCATAAAAATTGGAGACAGCAGATAAACTGTAGATCGTTATTGACAAGCAATCTCTCACAACATAAAGAAAAAAAAAGAAATATGAAAATAGCATCCGAAATAAAAGAGAAAAGCATCAGGCAGCTATTAAAATTGATCTCTATATTCCTTATTGAATTAGTCCAAACCCGCAGTCCATAAAATCCAATAACAAATGGCACAGGACGCAGACAAAAAAAAGTGTCACATTATGGAAATGACATATTTTTTAGACACCTTTTTAACACACAGCTCAGACTTTTATCTCGTTTGCAATTTATCTAGAGCAATAATTTTGTACTCATTCGCCTCTTTAAAGTGAGTGTCGTAATGATGCCTTCGATTTATAATTAGCAACGAATGGCGGTGTTTGTAGCTACTTTGGCGATAAATTAGTAGATTTTAACTCGCCAAATGTTTGCTCGCGATTCCACTAGGAGTAAGATCTAATGAACTTCAATAAATAATAAATAACCGTAATTAGTGTCATTTAGTCGACTAGGGAAAAGGGTCAATTTTCATTAAAACGAATGTGAAATTTCGACTGAATCTTTAAAATGATAAATGCTAGAAAAATCTTAAAAAATTAATTAATTAAATTGTAATATGCTTAACGCATTTAAATTTTTAATTATATGTTTTCGTCACATCACTGAATTTAAAAGCTTTAACTAATCATTCCTGGCACACATGCTTTTTAATCGCTAATAACTTCATTAAAATCTAACATATGATAGAAGCTAATAGCGATAAAAATTATACTGGTAGTAGTGTATCACACAAAGAAAAAATAAAACAAAAGCCAAAAACTTTTTCGATCAACGATGAACGAATTCGAAATATACATTAAACAGGTCAAAATGCAAAAATTTTATTAAAAAAAAAATCTTCAAGATATTACTTAAGATAAACGAAAAAATAAAATGCAAAGCAACACAAAATGGTACCATCAAATCATTTCCTAACATGATTTAGGGCAAACAATACTTGCTTTAAAAGAAAACGATATAAAACGAATCAATCTAAAGGGGAGAAAACAATTAACATGCAATGTTAAAAATAAAATCAAACTTGTTTCAATGTTATTTTTTATGTCTTTATATATTAGTTTTTAAACTATCTTTTAAAGTCAGGCAGATATTCATTCTAGCAAGCAATTAATTATGCATGCGATTCAATAAACTTTACTCTACTAATATAAAATGAAGATCTTTACTTACGTCACCAGAAGTAGGAATATATTTTACATTTCCGAAGACAAGTTTTGCACAAAGCACATTACACCTGAAACAAAAATAATTTCCATTTTATTCATGAATTATAAATTATTTCAAAGTAAAAAAAATACTGGGGGAGGGACTTATGTTTCAAACTGTTTTCACAACATCGGGATGATCCCTATATATCCTATTTATACAAGAAATAATTTTAATATTCTGAAATAAGTTTTAAATCAAATGAATATGAATATAACAATTTTTAAACAAGGATTTGATAATGCATATATTCTTGTTTATATGTATTTAATACACAAGCAACAAAGGTAGGTCAGACACAGGATATACATATTTGTGAAATCATACTTATAATATAAATTTTTTATATCGGAAATAAGTTTTTACGCAATATAATCATATAATGAATACGTCGCTAAACTAAGAAAATTAGATTTTACTCATTATATATTTTTTTATATAATTTTGTTATTAATTAATCTCAGTATCATACACATGAAAAATATATCATAAACGTTAATACATAAAATTCAAAACTTATCAAGATCATTAATTCTGTACCCACAGAGTATATATTTTTTTTTGGTTAAAATTTCTTAAAATGTATTATTTTCTTAATATATGGGATACAATACGATTCAAATGATAAAAATCGGTCAAAAATCAAAATCAATTTTTTTATTCCTAAATTATTTTTTATATATTTTTCTACAATATTACAAAATTTGAAAGTTCTAAATTAATTAAACGTTCGATTTTATTCACATCCCAATGGAAAATAAAAACTTTGAACTGATTTATGTCAGAAAGACAAAATCTATTTTTAAAAAATGTTTATCTTAAAAGAGTTATATTTAAAAGTTTATCTTCACTTAAAATGCAGAGGCTTTCTTCTTTTGTACCAAAAACCTTGTTATTTTGTTTTAACTATGGCTATTAATACATTTAATAGAAGTTGGTATACATTCTTGGATCAAAGAAATACTTTCTAAAAAAAATATGCATTTTTTAAAGAATTTTCAAATAATATTCATAAAAAAAGAGCACATTGTAGAAGTACCAATCTCATGTTATAACAAACCCCATATCTTTTGTTATATATAGTTCAACGTATACTTGCAAATTAAATTTCATGTGTGCACGTCAATTATTGCAGGATGAGTACTATTTTTCAATTCCTACTGTTAGTTAACACTCTCCATAAATATATTTATTTATATATATGGAGAAAATCTTGTTCAAATTTACAATCGTTAATAAAAAATACTTTTTATTCATCCATTTAAATTCAAAAACATTTTTTTAAACTTGTAGTGGATGAAACTTGATGTTAATACAGTTTTTCAAATATTAAATCATTAATGCTATTTAATTTATTAATAAATAGTAACAAACGAAAATAATAGTCCAACACCATGTATAAAAAGGAAAATCGCTTGTTGTGTCCATGTAGCGCAGTGGATAGCACGCTGGATTTCTAATCCAAAGGTCGTGGGTACGAATCCCATCTGGGATGGCCTAATTTTTGAGAATGAGATTTCGTTTTGCTATACTATTTTATTGGAATAATTAAATTTAATTAATGAATAGATAGAAACAAACAAAAATAATAATCCAACACCATATAGAGAAAGGAAAATGGAATATTGCAACGAAAATCGCTTTCTATTTTGCTACAAACCCTTTATCCACCGACGGTACTTATAAGTATTACTCACCTTAAAATTACACAGAATAACCATTTTTACGAATACTCTGACAATACTTAGCAGAAATATTCTTTGAAATCCACTCTTCCAAGATATATGGCAGCACGGGCTCTATGATGAGTATTTCAGAGAGAACGGCGAATAGTTTTATAGCAAAAATTGCGTTTTCAGCTCACGGCGTTTTCAATGGATTGCGAAGATTGTCCTTTTTGTTGCGAAAAAATAATTAATGTCAAAAGATAAGTGTATTATTATTTTAATGTTAATGAAGACCTTAGAAAACGATTTGACTATTTGTAAACAGTGTATATAATTAGTTTAACAGTTGAATATCTTTAATTAATTAAGGTATCCGACTACGTTTGGAACCGTGATTTTACAAAAGCGCATAAATGGATACTTTTCATGATATTAAGTGTCACTTAGATTAAAATATATGCATAAAATTGTTTTAAGGACATTTTGACAATTTTTTTTTATTTAAATACAATATTTTAGCAAAAATTAACTTAGAATAACCTTTTTTCCAAATGTTCTCCTTTTGTGAAAAATGCTTCTATTAGAATAATATTTTGCCTGTATATAGCTCAGCTCTCTGTTCAGAGGCTCAACTAGAATTTTTGAAATATATAAGTTTGAAGTGGGTTTGTGCATATTTCACGACAACAGAGGGGAGCAATTTTAAGAAAAAAACGCCAATAATTATTTCAATTGGTGGTAACTCTGAAAATAATGTGAATTTTTCAAAACTTCTAGTTGAGCCTCTGTAGATAGGTCTGAGCTATATAAAGGCAAAATATTATTATAATCGAACCATTTTTCACAAAACGAGAACATTTGGAAAAAAGATTATTCTAAGTTAATTTTTTGCCAAAATATTATATTTAAATAAATTGTTTTTGTCAAAATGTCCTTAAAACAATTTTATGGATGTATTCTAATCTGAGTGACACTAAATATCATGAAAATTATCCATTTATGCGCTTTTTTAAAATCACGGTTCCGAACGTAGTCGGATACCTTAATTAGCTCTAACGCATTAAATTTCCAAAAGTTGAGTATTTTTTTAATGTATATCCCTTAATTTTCAATGCAGTGATTAAAAAAAAAAAACTGCTGTAAATCCTAATGCGGTTGATAAAGGGTTAATATTGGGATTCTATCATATGCAGTGGCGCACACAAGGGGGTCCTTCGGGTCCGGCCCCCCCAAAGCCCTTGATTTTTTTCCGATTGATAATAATTCTAAGTATATAGTATGTAAACTTTAATTAAATATTTGTTGTTAGTGATTAATTTTATTAATTAATGCTAATTATTTATTTAATAATTAGTTTTTTACTGTGTTTTGTTCCCGAAAATCAACAAAATCAAAAGGAGCATGATACAAGAATGGTGAACTTTCGTCCCCGGAACCCCCTTGAAAAATTCCTGTGTGCGCTACTGGTCATATGTACATACATATTTATATTAATTGTAACTATTTAATAAAAAGTAACTAAAAAATAAAATTTTTCTTCGTTGACCTAAGTAGGAATTGACTTATTATTATTATTTTTTTTTTACATTATTTGTTTATGAATCATACCATGTCCCCTCTTAAGTGTGAAAAACTATGCATTTGGTAACCAAATATTTAAACTAAATGTCTGAATTAAATAGCCTTCTTTTATAAGGTCACTCTGATAGTCATCCTCGTCTTGATAGAAGTTGACACTTGATTTATGCCCTGAAGGGTTCCCCAGCGTGAACTCCTCTCCCATTATCAAGATGTCGAGCACGTCTTCCGAGGTTATTATTACGTCGAATAAAAATGCCATGAAACGACACTTTTGTCATGTTTAAGACAGGGAACGGTTGTACACCGCCCTACTATCAACGAACCTCAGCACTGTATTCTGCGAAAATGTCCTGCGACATGAAGCAATTTTCTGAGGAATTATGTAGCACTAAAGAAGACGCCGATGATGAATTAGTGGGGCGACCAAATTGTGGTAGGTCGCTTCCTGCAGGAATTTCTTTTATCAGTGATATCCAACATGGTACTTATAGTACGACACGACTTTATTTCTTCGGCATTGACATAGATGGGCGGGATCTGTATGTCATACAGACAATACAGATTGTAATCTCGTGATGGGATTATTTTGAGTTAAAAAAAACAGTGCTTGAAAAAGTCAATTTATCCTGTTCTGAACTCTTATTTGCTTTAAAAAAGTGTTTTAGCTATTAATGAACTTGTAAAATGCATACATACACTGGTGGTTGCGAAATCACCCCAACTAGTAACGCGCGAATTCCTTTTCAACGACTTTATAATCGTTTGGTTAGCTTGAAAACTACTTTTCATGGTTGTCTTGTAATTAATTATTTTAAATATTTACGTTTTAAACCTTTATAACTTCAAAGGATTCTCTTGTATTGGAAAGAAAAATGCATAAATATGGTTATTTTATCCGTCTTAAAATAAATATTCATCAAGAAATGTTATAGAAAAAATATCTATAAAGAACTCTTATAAAAGATTTGTTTAGCAGTTTTGCTTAATAACAACGCTGAATTACTCCTTTATATTTGACTTTTAAAGGAGTTAAAAAATAAACGTTTACTTTCCTTCGACATTAAAAACAAATTGTTGATAGAGGAAATACTGTAAATATAAAGAAGGAAAGTCATTAAAATCCTGATAATAATTTTGATATTTACATTAGTTTTTTTTTAACGAGAAATATATAAGAATTAATAAATTGAGATAATAAATGAAATTTAGACTATTAAGAAATTAAAAATTAATGTCATGCGATTTTCCTGCAAATAACTTCTTACATCAGTGTCAAGAATACGGTTTCTTTTTTATTTAAAATATATTTGATATTGTGGTGTTATATAATACATATAAATTTCTCTTCGCATTCAATAATTCACTACAGTATTCCTATTGATCCAAAACAGCGTTCTAACTTTTTCTTTTTATATTGCGCAAAATATTTCTCATTTAGTCGTCTTATATAATAGATATAGTAACTGACTACTAGATATAGCACCTACTAGATATAGTTGCTATGTACAACTATAGCTGACTACTAGTTATAGTTGTTATATACAACTATAGCTGACCACTAGATATAGCAACTACTAGATATAGTTGCTATATACAACTATAGCTGACTACTAGTTATAGAAACTACTAGATATAGTTGCTATATACAACTATAGCTGACTACTAGATATAGCAACTGACACAGCTTCTAAAACAAAAATATCCTTAATATTATTTTATGTGGTGGAAAATAGGCATTTCTTTTTACCAGGAAAAAAGGAAAGTATCATAATTTTTTTTATATATTACTTGAGAAATAGAAAGAGGGGGAGGATTTTATAAATGATAAACTTGAATTTCTCGAGCGCATTAAAATATTTAAAATACTACAAAATAAAATAAATTATTTTAAAAAGTTGAATTGTGGTAGTGTATTCCCCTTACAATAGGTGACTTTGCAGTCAATTTGAAATGCGATTATCTCACAGAGGAATTCTTCTTTACGAAAAGATGACACAAATAAAACTTTAATTTTTCATTACTAAAATTTCATCAATTTTAGAGTCACCATACCATTTTAGTTTTAACAAAGGAATTTTGAATTAAATTTGTGTTTTAATACCAAAACAAATTAATAGCTCAAAATATATTTGAACTTGCCTGACTGAAGCAAAGAAATTTTTCATAACACGAATATTATCAAAGGAATATTCATCGATTAAAAAAAAAGAACGATGCAAAAAAGAATAAGTATAAATACCGAAAAAACAAATAACGACGTACAAATATAAATAATGCTTCTCATCAAAAATTTCCTCATGCGTTAACGTTTTTATAAATGAATTGCAAAGTGATAACACACCATTATCTTATTATAAAATATCGAAACATTCTAAATGCTGAAAGGTATGTACTTAGTACAATAACACACTACACGGTGATGAACATTAACCCTCTCGAAATATGATTGCCACTATGCTTCAAACCTCACTGTGAGGTCTTGGGATATTTTGAAAAACTCTTTCTGTCAAAGCTTGCATCCAAACCTCATTTTTTCCCAAGTGCCCACACATTCACAAATCGGTGTGACCCAACCTCGAGCATATCTAATGTCCTTCATTTCCAGCCGTGGGCCAAGAGCTTCTAAATAATTCATTTTCGTGGCTTTATGAACTTGTACAAGTTCTTCCTTGAGTTAGCGACATGTTAAAGACTTTTCCACTCCTAGAGGCGACGAGTTCGAAGTTCAACGCTTCCATAAATCTTTCTTAGAAGATATATTTCTTATTTTAGTGAACTAACTCATCTTTTTTTTTTCTCTCCCCCAAAGCTCTGATTGTGAAAAGAGGAGCAGGACTGGTTTCGTAATGGCCAGTGCCGAGGAAAAAGAGAAAGAAAAGTGACGGTAAACTACTATATATGAAGATAACATGCTCTCATTTCAAGTCCTTGCACGTGAGAGACGAAGAAGAAAAATAAATGATATGAAGAAATAGGCGATGAAGTTACTCGTACCTTCAGTTGACTTTGCTTTAGATTAAGAAGATCGAGTTTTAAAGATATTTGCTTCATAATCAAAATAATGAGTGAAAATCTGTAATAATTGCATATAGAACATTCGCCATACTCTTTTGAATATTAAATGTAAAAATCTCTGAAAATATATAAAAACGAGAGAAATTTCCCTTTTTTTTAAAAAAAAATGTGTTTGCTATCTGTAATTTAAAATTTCTAGCAATTGTAAAGGGTGTTTTTTTAGAGGAATAGAACTTTAAATTGCAATAAAACAACGATGTATTATTCGATTGACATGAATTTTTTTTATTCGAAAGATAATCTTGTGGCATAACATTTTAAATAGGATTTCTGGCATAGGACTGCCATGGCTGGCTCGGATGTAGTCCAATCTGGACGTCCAATTTTCGATGACTTTTTCCAACATTTGTGGCCGTATATCGGCAATAACACGGCGAATGTTGTCTTCCAAATGGTCAAGCGTTTGTGGCTTATCCGCATAGACCAATGACTTTACATAGCCTCACAGAAAATAGTCTAGCGGTGTTAAATCACAAGATCTTGGAGGCCAATTCACAGGTCCAAAACGTGAAATTAGGCGGTCACCAAACGTGTCTTTCAATAAATCGATTGTGGCACGAGCTGTGTGACATGTTGCGCCGTCTTGTTGGAACCACAGCTCCTGGACATCATGATTGTTCAATTCAGGAATGAAAAAGTTAGTAATCATGGCTGTCTACCGATCACCATTGACTGTAACGTTGTGGCCTTCATCGTTTTTGAAGAAGGATTCCACCAGCCCATAAAGCGCACCAAACAGTCAGTTTTTCTGGATGTAACGGTGTTTCGAGATACACTTGTGGATTAGCTTCACTCCAAATGCGGCAGTTTTGTTTGTTGACGTAGCCATTCAAGCAGAAGTGCGCTTCATCACTAAACAAAATTCGCTTATGAAAATCGGGAACAACGGCAATCTCGTTTTGGGCCAATTTGACGAATCTACGCCTTTCTTGATGATCGTTTTGATGAATTGCCAAACCAAACTGAGAATAAATCACTTGACAGCTGTTAAATCGGTCGCCATCTTGGAAAGTAATGCCAACTTAAACTTCTATACCTGAAAAAAAAACACTCTTTATATAAAAACGAGAGAAATTTTCCTTTTTTTTTAAAAAAAAAAATGTGTTTGCTATCTGTAATTTAAAATTTCTAGCAATTGTAGAACTTTATTTGCAATGTTTCTCATTGTGTTTTCTGTATTTATCATGTTTGAAGTAATTAAAATTTGAAGGAAAAGAAATGATGAACAAATTAAGTATCCTACATAACAGAGAAAAGCGAAACTCAAAAACTGAAAACTAAGAACAACAAACTAATATATGTAAAAAAAAAATCAACTGATTAAAGTGGAAAACTATCATGTTTTCTAAAGCTGTCACAGACCTAGAGAAGTGAAGCAGGGGTAAATCTGTTTTATAGGATTCTAACCTTCCCCTTCAGCTGAAAATTTATGCATAATAGTCAAAAAAAAAAAAAAAAATTGAAACAAATAAAACAAGATTGAAAATGACTTAGGCCTAATATATGTGTTTGTGTGGAAATTAATAAGGTAATTAACAGAATTTAAAATAAAATTAGACGATAATCGAATTCAAATAATTAAATTGATAAATGTTAGGGGGGGAATAAGACAATATGCCTGTTTTATAACCATAGGAAATTGCTTTCATGCTTTTAAAAATGAATAGTAAAAACTGAAAGAAAATTTTAATCAAAATGAAATTTGCTACATATAATATGGGGAAACGGTTTTGTTAATATTTTGAAAGTATTTGCATTTATATGTGCTTCATTACACTATTCATAATAATAAAAAATATTACATCTTTCAAACAAATTATTGAACAAAAATAATTTTTCCATCGTGTACAGCCTAAATTCTATTACTAAGTTAAATTGGAAAATAGCTTTATTTCTGAGTAAATAATTAAAGAGATGAATTATTAATTAATAGCCCTTTTCCTATCGTACATAAACGTATTTTTTTCAAACAAAATATAAAGAGGTTCATGTTAGGCGTATATATTAAGAGATTATTACGCAAAGAGAGAATAACCCTCGTAAAAACCCGAAAATTTTCAATTTTGGAAAACAGTCAGAGTGTTCTGATAAAACTGTGATGCATATAATTTAAAACTTTGAAATTCTATCACATTCTTTTTTTAATATAACCTTTATTTTGCGTTTAAATCACAAGTTCATTGTACAGAACACATAAATCAGGGACAAACTAGCCTTAAAAACGCAACAAAATAAATAAAAGTAATAATAAAACATTAGTGAGAATTCCGCTTATTTGGTTATTTTCCTTTTCAATTAAACTGTTCTTTCAAGCACTTGTACCCCATTTTTAAAAAGACAATTTCTCATTCTCTTTAAAAATATTATTCGTCAGTACAAACAGTATTATTATCACAAATAAATTAAAATTTTAAATTACATTCATTGGAACTTCTTACTCACTTCTTACCCAATAAAAATTTGTTATCATTACAAGGACCAACTCTAATCTATCTGATCAAAGAAATAATGACTAAATATAAAATTTCTTGCAGGTTCTTATCTAACCGTTGATGAATTAACAATAGTGAATCGTACAAGATTGTCACTGATAATAAATAATATGATTTAGCCATCCACCCTGTTGTTTTAATTTCCTCTTGAATCATGGCCACAACTGTCACCGCTTCCTGTTTCTCACTCTTCAATTTTATCCCCCACCCCCTTTTTAAAGGAACAGAAGAAAAAAAACATTTTTTTAATGGTCAGTAACTTAACTGCACAGCTGAAGAACAAAAAAAAAACTGAAATAAAGAAACGTTAATCAACGGACCGTGAAAATCCAGCCTTGGCTCTACGAATAGGCTGATTCCTCTCCTAGTTGATAACCAACTATCTCAGCAATGAGGCTGACGTTTTCTAATTGGGCGTAAGGTGGGAATGAAATTCTTCTTTTAACCAATTAGGTAGGTAATCCATGAAGCTTGACGAATACCTTTTTTTTTTATCCATCTTCAAAAGTGTTCAATAAGCCAATAGGCAGACAGACACAGCAATTATCATTCCGGATCTATTTCATTGTTTCTAATTTCCTCCTCAGTTCTGTCTTTCTTTTGTATGATTATTTTACAAATAAAATAAAAGGGTGATAAGCTACCGAAAATAATTAGAAACGCGTGGAAAAATTTCGTTCAGGCTGAGATGTAATTCGAAGAGGAAACCATTCCTTCTAATCCGCTAGATTTGATGTTTATCAGTAATAAAGAGGTAAGAGGAGATATGGACATGTTGGTGGCATTTACTCATGATGAATGGGTTTGAAATTCAAGACCTGGACAGGAAACCATGGAAAAGGCTGGGTTAGCCATCGTGAATATTAGTTATTAGATAATTTATCAAATACAGAAATCTAAAATTCTGGATTCGGAGTGAATATATACTTCGCAGTTACGATGACTGCGCACATATGTGCCCATGAGAAATATGTTATTATTCGGTGACAGTACATTTATAATATCATACATTTGGAATTTCAAGCAATTTGAGGAGAAATTTGGCAGGAAATTTCGTCTAGATATTTTCAAACCATATCATTTTCTAAAACTGTGTAGGAATCAGACAGAGAAAATTATGAATATAGTTCTTAGTTTAAAATTTCGATATGTAATTTTATGATCTGTCTAAAACACTTACGAAGTTAAATACTTCAAAAAAGAAATCTTTGTTGTAAAATTAGTTCCCAACAAAGTGTTGAGCATCTTATCCTTTTTTGTTCAAGAAAGAAAATGCCTGAAGTTTAAACTATATGCTCTTCTGGCCTCGTAATTTTTTTTTTTCAGCTTGTTTCCAATGAAGCTGAATTCACATTATTTTGTAACCTCATTGATTTTATTCTGTAATTTTTCCATTGTTCTTATTTTTATAAATTCATTGTTTTGATACTTAATTGTATAATTTTGTAATGTACTTGTTTGACTTAGCAACTTCATTGTATAATTTTGTAATGTACTTTTTTGACTTATTAACTTAATTGTTTGATTTAGTAACTTTATTAGCTTCGTATAGCATTCGTTTTTTTTCTTTATTTTCTACGTTTTATTTTGTTCTACTTCTGTAAGCCCCGTGTGATATTTGTAGGGTTCACGGGAACAATTGTATCGGTCTTCAATAAAAAAAAATATGAATAAAGCAATAAAATGGATACAAATTAACGATAATTTATAGGCAAATGTATTTTTCGTAGAAAAATATAAATATAATTTCGCTAAGGGTATTATATTTTTAAGTGTTAACGTAAATATTTAAGGTTACAGGATATGTGTGTGTTGCATAATAAAATTTTTAATAAAAACAACAATAATTATTTCTGTGGGATTTCAAATGTTAAAGAGATACTTCAACAATTATTCAAAAACTGTCAAAAGATACTTTAAAAACGCAAATAAATCAGATTTAAAATAGTAATGGAATTATTATATAAATGATATAAGAATATAATACATGTTTACTGTATTAGAAAATTCAAAGTTAAAATTGAAGTCAAACATAATAAAATGAATCCTCTTAGTTTTAATTGTCTTTTAGTTTAGTTTTAATTCTATTAATTTCATCATAAAATTTCATAAATGTAGTATAAATTTTGTTTTTAAAATGTTTTATTATTATTAAAAAATATCTTGCATGTACGATCCACAAAATATTCGCGTGCGTGTGTGAATTATTGCATCAGAATTAATATAAAATATGCACTAACTATAAAAGAAAAGCTGCGCTTTACATTTCAAAGCTTTTAATACAAAAAAAAAAATGTTATAAAGTTTAAAAGCCCCCCCAAAGTACTTCATTATACAAATATATTCATTAAATTACAAATAAAAATGTGCCCATGTTTTAGTAAACAAAAAATTTACAGTACAACTCAAAATTTAAGTATTATGAGATTTTTTCCCCTTTTAAACATCGTCATACGCAAAAAAATATTTAATTTGTACCTATAAAATTATCAGTCATCATCACCGAAAGAACAATTGACAAGTTAATGTATTTACAGCGATACAAACAAAAACACTGCATTTTCAAGTTCAGAATCAAGCCCCAAAACTTTTATTTTTTTCCACGCATGTGTTTCCTGTAATTTATCAAGAAGATGGCAAATAATAATAAAAAAAAATTACGTAATCACACACGTAAATGGACTCTATGAAAATGTTTCAGCTTAACGACATTTCTTCATGTCGAACTGCAATTGTCCCCAGTCGACTTTTTCTTTGTTTTATGAAGCGGGTGTTTGAAAGTATAAGAGCATATACTTGGAGGTACTAACAGGCATCATTACAGAAAGATTCTGCTGGAAAAGTCCTAATGATTATGCGAGCCCCAAAACGTTTCGAGCACGCAATGTCACAAAGACAGCCTATTTGTCCTGTTTCACAGAGAGTCAAAAAGCTATCATTTGCGACTTTCTGAGTCTAGTTCGTTGATTGACAACCACCGCATCGTGTTTTGGGGACCCTTAGATCTTAAATATCATTATTCAAGCTAAGGTAGCATTTCAACACTGCAGAGCTGTGGTATTTACACCAAACAGCAGATAATAGTTGTGAAATCACACTTTACTTTATATATGCTTAATCTGCTGTTTTATTTTTACTTTTTTTAGAAAAATAATATTTATTTTGATGGCTAACACACATACGTTCTGATTCCTCTCCTTCCAGACTCACTATTTTAATTAGATATTGATAATTTATTTTCCTTTTTGTGTTATTGAAATTTAGTGTGTTGCATATAGCTTAAGTATTATTCATGTTAAAATTTAAAACGGGAATGTTCGAAGCAATTTTTAGTATTAAGACTCATTAGAAAAAGAATAATACTTAAATTCATCAAAGTTATGCATTTGAATCTCTCCAAATTTAATAGGGTAAGATTAAAACTTAGAAGCAAATTAAAAAACTATTATTCATGTTTAGATCTTGAAATATTAAGTAAGTCAATGCTCTAAATAATAAACCCATGAGTGTTTTTCCTTTGAATTTAACAATCAGTTGCGTGTGAGTTTTTAATGAAATTATAGGGGTTTGAAGTTTCAAAAAAATTTAAACTTGAATACCACTGTATTTTTTAAAAAAATATAAATAAGTATTAAACATATCATATATTATATATTACAGTAGAAGTATTATGTGGTATCATGTAAAATAGAAAGTACAAATAATATGGAAATAATTTAAAGTGAAAAAAACATGAAAAAAAATTCAGTTATTTTTAGATTGCCTTTACGTTTCAATCTTTTAAATTTTGCATTTAAATTATTTTTCTTTTATGCTTAAATATTAACAATTTAAATTAACTTTTAATTTTATTTGATATCCAATTACTTATTCTTTATTATTCATACATAAAAAATAATCCAGTGTGTGAATTAAAACATCTGTAAATTCATTTTTCATGAATTAGAAAGAAAAATCTGAGCTGGCGGTTAGATTTTTTTTACGAGTATTAGAGACAAGTTATATAAAATAGTTGGAAAACTTGACATTTTATAAATAATTAATTAACCTAATGGAACGAACCATTAAATTTCGCACCAAAAACTATTTTATTTCCACAAGGGAAAGAAACAGAGTAAGGTCTAAGTACTTCCTAATATTATGCAGGAAACAATGTTTCTTCTCCAAAGACTTGTTGATAAGCATGAGTGACTCGTTAGTAAATCAGCAACATAATAAAAAAGAAATACACACACAATTGATAATTTCTCATTGCATAACTAATACTTCCGATAACCACAGTTTCAAGTGTTATTTCCGAAACGGAAGAGCACCAACCGAGCTGCGAAATGATGCATGTTTATATCGCTTATTAGGCAAACCACCAAACTCTCTCTCTCCTAAGAATTAATGAGTGCGGATTTGTAGCAAATTTCCGCCTTAATCCACAGATTTACGAGCGTGTGGTCGGCTTCGATTCATCCTCAGGGACCCTATTTTCTGTTACGAGATGTGTTGAAACACCAATGAAACATTCTCCCCCCTTCAGCGTCCTGCTGAGAATACATCGTTTGCCCATAAAATACTATTTAACTGCCTACCTTAAGTCGATAGAGGCCTGGAGGCAAGAAGAGAACCTCTTTCCTTGGAAGCACTTCCTAATCGACGCTTTTGTGAGTGTACGAGGAACCACTTATTCTGTCGTTTGTTGGGATGGCAGAAGAATGTACAAACACAGAGAATTGAAGCAGTTATATAAAGATGAGGGGGACTGACTCTTCAGAAAGATTCTGTGCGTTTTCGAAAAGCTCTTTGGAGCAGTTCTTCAATGGGTTGTTATTAGGTCTTGGAACTGAACTAGAGAAAAGAAGTGAGTTGGTTTCCCAAGATTACATTTGGAAGATTTGTTTGAAAAAAAAATAAAGAAAATTAAAGAATAGAGAATAACGGAAGAGTAAACTTAAGATGGCATCAGAGGGAATATATAAGAAGTTATGAACTAAATGTATAGAATCCATCGAAAGAGAAAAACGTGGATTTTTTAAAATTGTTAACATAAAATTGCTAAGTGAATTTTTATTCAATTAATTTTTGAATCCATCATAAAATTTGGGAAACTATTAAATTGTATTAATATTTAGGGCAAGGATAGGCAATTGCTTTGGCTCGAGAACCCCATTGGGGAAGCGGAGGATACTAGAGAGCCTTTTTAAAATGAGACCCTTTTTTTTAAAAATGATGGCATGTATTGGTTATCCTTGCATCTCAGGAAAAGTATAAATTGTACAATAAAAATTGATAAATATAAGTTAAATAAAATAGTGGCAGTTCTGTTCAAATAATTCATTGTACTAATTTCATATAATCTATAACTGCAAGCACATTTAATTTAAAAATCAGTTTAATGAGATAAATGTACCCTATCACACTTTTCTATAATATTTTTTGAATTTCGAAGTAAGATTGCTTGTTGAAATTCTCATCACAGCTTGCAAGTTAATGTCGGATAAATTAGATCTATATTTACTCTTGTTGATCTTTAAGCAGAAAGAGCTGCTCACAATTATATGTTGAATCAAATATAGAGAACACTTTCTGTGTATCTATTTGGTTTTCTGACTGTCTTGAAGGGCTAAAAATTTTTTTAAAAAAAATTCTTTAAGGACCGTTTTTTGTTCATCCGTTCACTAAATGAATAAAATCCATCAAAAGAAAAGTGTGTATTTTTGAATAGTTTAAACAAAATTGCTAAGTGAATATAAAATGAACTAAATATTCTTCAATGTGTCATAAAATTTAAAAAACTACGAATTTATTAATTTGTATCAATGTTTAAGGGATTGAATAACCTTGTAGGGGTCGCTTTAAAATTCAAGAAGTTATCTTGGTTAGATTTGGTGATTAAACTAAAGCCTATATATATATATATAATCTTGTCCAAGTTATCTTTGAAATCTGGATAAAAGCATATATTGTCCCAGAAATTTATTTTATTGTTAACATCGGTTTAACAACGATTTTATTCATTATCATTGTGATAATCAAGACCATAATTTAACTATATTAAATCAATAACCAAAAGTGGACTAATTTAATCAAACCATCTGAATATATGAAAAATACATATAATATGACTTCATAATTTTGTATTAACTTTTTGAATTTCTGTTATATTCACAACAAACAGTACCAGTGGTATACACATACTAACAGATTTTCTACCACAGAGATTACCCCTCGGCGTTTACGTCTAGATGGTTTTTAGAATGTACCCCCCGAGAGAGGTCTGTGTATACATGTGTGCTGTTAATTTTAACTCACATATTAAAATAAAAGATTTTTTTACATAAGGAATTAAATACCTATGATATATCTCTTGGAAATGGGGCTCATATTTCATTATAATCAATCATGATCATTTAAATATAATTTATTAAAGAATATCGAATACAAATTTAGTTAGAATTCGTATTTGTTTAATATTAATTAATATGATGGCCTGCTTTCAGTTAAATTTAACCATTATGCAAATTTTCATCCTTCATTGCATGATGAATTTTAAAAGGAAACAAAATTGCGTGAATGTTACAAAAATATCCAATTATGATTCTAATTATTTTCTCCAGATATATGGACGGTTCTTAATTTTAAATTTTTTATTTCTACTACTGTAAGAAAACAAGAATGGCAAGCTCCACCTTTTCAATGCTCCACCATTATGTCATCATGGCAGGAAATGAAGATCTTTATAAGAAATCAAGTGCTCCAATCACAATTGACAACATTATTTATGATTCTAAGAATTTCTTAAGCCTAACAAAAAATTTCTACTTTTGAAAATGGTAGATCCAATGCTTCAAGACTAAGAAAGGGGGAGGAGGGAGAGTACTTTTTTTTCCATTTCCACAAGGATATATTAATCAAAAATAACTCAAAAGAAAACAATATAGCCTTTTGTAATTAACTACACCAAGAAAAAAAAAAGCCACAAAGGCAATTTTACAGCAATTTCTTCGAACAATTTCATCACCAGAGGGAAATTCAATAGCATCCAAACAAAAGATTGAAAATATCACACATATGTGAGTTTTGCTTTTTCTCATACAAATTCACCAGAAACTAAATCTATTTTAATCGATCACGATATAACCTCCCTCTTTCCCCCGTAACGTGGTTTAATATAAAAAGCAAGAGAGGAAATAGGTGACTTGTCAGTTAAATGATTCATCACCTAACCTCGGGTAACCTATCACACCCACTAGCATATGAAATTCGGCCCAGGCACGATCTCCGTGCTATATATAAATATGTACAAGCCTAACATTTCGCTTGCAGTGCAATTTTTCATGCGTAAAATTAATTTTCAATGTATTCGCACGTCTAATACAGGAGCTCACCTTAATCCTACTAAGGGGCCATGGCTAGAGGCTAGTCAGAGGAGTGAAACAGTGAACACCCCGCATGTCGAACGCCTTGATGTTTTCACACAACATAACCGACCTCATGAAATTGAGATTAGAAGGGGGGTTAAGAATTAATAATACGTGCTGAGTTCTGTAAAAGAAGATTTAGTCCAATGCAAGATCGGCATTTTTCAGACACTAGGTGGTCATACGTTTGATTTAATTGAGGATCAATGCCATATATAAATGGAAATGTTGAAATGTATGAATAGAGGTTTCTAATGAAAACCAAACCCCAAACCGAAATCGAGTGGCGTTAATTATAGATTTGGATTTTGGTATGCCCCTTAATGTATAAGTACGTTTCTTTGGGATCTATTAAATATTTTTTTTTTATTTCTGAATTTTGATTCAGAAGTAGTAGAAGGTATACGACAAGTATAACTATATTTCAGGCAATTTTATGAGCTGTCTGCAAGGGCAAGTACGTGTGCTAGGGTGGGTCACGGTTTATAAGGAGGGGGAGGGGATCACATTACCAATCGAAACCTACTTCTGCGCAAAAGATGTTCTGTGATATGGAGACTAGGAGAAAAATAATTTAAAAAATTAATTTCAAAATTTAATATTATCTTAAAGGGGTTCAATTTTCAAAAAAAATGGAACAAGATTTAATTTGAGTTAGAACAATTATTTTAGACTCAAAATAATTGTTTTTCTAAAATACAAACAATCAAAAGTGATGATTACTGATTAGTGAGTACTGAAAAGTACAATGTAACATAGCAACATTTCATAACCCAGATCTTTTACAGCCCCGTCGAATCAATCTGATCTTAGCCATTCTCTGTTTTCCTCTTTGTGATATAGATATATACTTTGGTTTTTTACCATAAAAAAAAGCTCAAATACCCAAACTTCATCCCCTTTGTGGGAGTACTCAGCATAAAAGGTTTTTTTTTACTTTATTTTTATCTTTATCTATATACCAGTGAACACTTTTTCTGCATAAATAGGTCTTTAAATTCTGGGGGGGAATTTCGATCCACCTTAAATATTTAAAAAATACCCTTCCTCGTTTTATCCCTAGATTTAAATTGGGGTGTAAACCAAAATTTTAAATATCTATTATAAATTGATTTCATTGCTTTTTATCAATATATAAATAGACAGGTATATTAAACAGAATTTGTTTTCATCCGTATATATTTTTTTAATATAAGCTAACTGATTAAAGTGGTCAAATTCCTATGTTTAAAAAAATATGATTGAATTCATTTAAAATATATATTCATAAGAAAAATTATTTTATATACCGGATGCACATAAGCACATAAAAAGCAAGATACACACTAGTACAATTAGTATAAATATCCCTCAGTTAAAAAAAAAACTGCCGCTAGGTGTTTCAATAACTATCTCAATCAATTAAATACCTAGATTATAAAAAATATTTTAAATTAAAATTTCTAATTGTTAATTATGGATAAATCAAAAATCGGTGAAAACAAGTAATGCAACCCTTTCTGAATCTGTCAATTATTATTATTAATATTTTTTTTTTAAAAAAAGTCTATCACAGCGTAAGTTTTCCATACTAATTTTTCATCTTTCTATCTTCTTGAATTTTAGAACAGTAAAAATTATAATGAGATATATAATTGAAACTATTCTCCTTGTATAGGACGAGGCTATTCTATCATATATTCAATTCAAGAACACCAAGGCAGATTTTGAAACGTTCTCGAAGTCAAAATCAATTCAGAAAGATGAACTTTGAATAATACCACATTCATTTTTCTGCTTCTGTATCATTTCCTTTGACACCCTTAAATGCCTCGTTTACTAAAAGCACGGGTTCACGGTCACCAGCCGTTCAACCCGGGCCATCGGTCGCAAGGGGGTAAGGCATCTGCGCCGGCGGATTGCTGAGTGTTCCGTTGAATTGTTGAATCTCCCCCTTCTCCATTGTGGCAAGAGCCGATGAACCCTACAGCGCATGTGCCCGCAGCCATGCCGCTGCGTGTGACAGATTTTCCGGCGAGGGTGTTGGGCCAGGCGGCCGTAGGTGGAGCATTTCGCCACTCCCTCCGTTTCTTTGATTCAGGGGAGCACTTTAAATAAATTAATAAAAGGGGAGGTGCCTTCATTTTTTGTGGGAGTCCAATGGATTGCGTAATTAGTGATGTATGGGAGTTGCGCAGAAGTTTAAAACTCGTTTTACTTTTCAAAATGGCATTTTTTGAAGACATTTGAAATTTTATTTGTTTTGGAGTGCTTTTTTTTTCTGTGAGTTGAAAAAGCAACATTTTTGTCAATGTTATTTTTTTTTAATTATGATAGATTAGATATTGATACGCGAAATAAATGAAATTATTCATTAAAAATATTTTTATTAAGATAAATTGAAAATATTTCTTCTTAAAATTCTCTGTGGAGAGACGTTTTAACATAATTCTTATTTAATATAGAAGAAAAAAGTAATTAGATTTGGTTTTATATATACAGAGATATTGTAGTGAATTATAAACATGACATAGTACTCGTAAGAACTGTGTCATTTTAACAAATTTTACTGCTTTTTAAATATTTTATTTTACTTACTTATTTTTATTTTTCAGAATGCAAAACGAAATTGTTCATGTGTGATTTAGCGAGTATAATCACGACAGATGGAGAAGGGCAGAAAACCTTCCAGTCTCGCATCATTTGCAATTCTGTGCAAGCCTCCGTCGGCCATGCTTTAAATTGTATGGTGCTTCACAAGGGACACTTAATTTCTCTATTCTCATTTATAATTTCTTAAAAAAATTTTGGACTCATAAACTTGGCTTGGCTTACTTCTGCACTAAGTGGAAAAAATTATAATAAAATAAATACTAAAATTTAAAAAATATTTCTTTAAAACATGCACCTCCAGAAAAAAACCCCCTAAATTTATTAAAATATTATACGTATGTTTTTTTTTTTTTTTTTGTTTTTTGGTGCAGGATCTGAAAACTAGAAGTTTTAAAAGATGTGTTTATTAGCAGGTTTTTATGTAATTTAAATTTAATATAAACTATATAAACTTACCACAAAGTACCGAAAGTACCAAACTTGTCATGTTGCTTTTCTGTATTTTTACACGTATTGTGAACACGTCATTTTTTTTTTTTTTGGCTGAAGTCTTTAAAATTATTCTTCCCTCCCCCTTTTTTTACATAAATTTTGGAAATCACGAGATATTTAGCATTTATTTTGATTAAAAAAGTAGATTTTGTGTTAATAATTTCTTACCTTCCTTTTCGATTTGTAATAATTGCTAAAAATAATTTTTAAATTAAATTTTAGACAAGATTTTTGTTAGTATAAAAGAATTCACAACGCGCGCTTCTTTATTTTTTAAATAATTGTTTCCCAAAATGGTCATATATTCTAAAACTTGAACTTATCAATTAACAACAATAAATAAACGTATATATACAGTTTCTTTGCTCAAAAATAACTGCTAAGTACAGTTCCTGAATTTCCTTCAAAAGGAAAATCACTTCTCGTGAAATTATTTCACAAATTACACATGCTTTCGTGATTTCCTTTCAGTTAATTGGAGGAAGATTAAATAGCGGGATTAGGAAGATTACATTATTTATGGTAGCGGATGAAATTATAAGGAAAAACTCTGAATTTGTTCCCTAAGATAAATTATTTTACTTTTTACTGTATTACGCAAAATGTATATTAAATAAATAAGGCAAGTCATCATATTGTTTTAATATGAAGGTTAAATCAATTGTGTTGTACAAATTTTTCCTGTCTCGTTTTTTTCATAACAAAAGCAATGACCTATAACATCGATAGGACACAGCAAATTTCAATAAGGCGCATTCTGAAGTATTTTTTTCTTCTTTTAGAAACTCATTTCTGATTTTATTTTTTGATAAATGTTCCACGTTCCATAATATTTTGTTGTATGACAAATTACTTGGATTAGTTTATGTTATATTAGATATCGTGAGAGAATTTTTTGATGTGTTTTGTTTGCGTTCGTGATGCAATAGATTGTAAAATATAAAGGAAATCTCAATAATTTGGAGGGAAAAAAATTTTAAGAAAATTGAATGAGAATAATATCAAAGACTAAATTAAAACTATTATAACACTTTTTTTAATAATTGTATAACATTTTAGACAACATATTTTTGCCATAAAATATTTTTGGAACTTTATCAATTTTTGCAAATTAATACACTTCTCGCAAGTGTATAATTTAACTAATGCACAAATTAACACGACTGGTTATCTTTTGAATTAATTAAAACATTGTTTATTTTCACTCAAAACGTGATTTAAAGCTTATTTTGAAAATACGAAATGCACACACATTGTAGCATGCTACCTAGCTAATATAACTAGTATACCTAGTTCACATACACACACACAAAAATTGAGGAAACTAACTTTTGAAGTATATTGAAAACAGCATAAAATCTGAAACATGGTAGTTGTAATTTATATTTGCTTAAACTTAGAATTAAAATGCATTGAATAAACCCTTTTTGAAACTAGTAAAATGCTTAGCTAGTAAAATATTAAATATTGTAATTCGAATAAATACAAAGAAATTTAAATAGTGTACTAATGTATCTATAATTATTTAAATTTTTTACATAATGGGCATCTATGAAAATTTTAAACAAAATAAGCATAAACATATTTGTATATACAAAGCTATCTGAGTTTTTTACAATTTGTTGAAGGGGAAAAAATACTTTTTTAAGAAAAATGTCTTAAAAATTACGATTTTGTTATACCATAAAAAAAAAGCGCTTTTCTTCATTGGTGAAAGGCAAAAAATATTTCTGTCATCCATTAAAAGTAATTAACGTAAAAAGATCCGAAACTTTTAAGTTAAAAATCAAAGCCGGGAAAGATAGATTCGAAAAATTTGATAAAAATGAGTTAATTTATCAACGGAGACAGAGGAAGTAACTTCTAGTAAAGTTTTTCTGAAAGAAAAATATTTTTTTATAATAAAAATGATTGTGTGACTTTTATTTTTTAGAATAAAGTAATATGTATTTTACAAAAAAAAAAAATCAACAATAACTATTACAAACAATATTTCCAATGCTGTCTACTAAATACACAATAATGCCGTTGAAATTTTGCAAAAAAAGAAATGAATTTCTTAACAAAAAAAAAGTAAAAACTTTTAAGTAATAGTTGAGATTGTGATACTTTTCATATTAAAATATGCACGAATTGCAATGTAATTCTACTTTTTCATCTTCACTGCGCTTAAGGTAAAATTTTCTAATGAAACATCTTTGTTATTTATTTGCTCTAATTTAAGGTATATGAAAAAATCATATATTCTTAATATATTCTCATTTTCAGAGCTCAAAAGTCTTCAAAACTTTAAATGTAATTATGAAGAGGAGATGACTTTCACTATAAGATCAATATTTTAAGAAAATAAGCACAAACAAAATTCACTTACTCCAAAAGAAAAGAGAGCTACAATGCACTGCGAAAACATTAGCTTTTTCGTCTCGGTTACAGTTACAATTTGAAGAGAATTACATTGTATTATTTAACTTTTACCATCTTCATATTTAGTTGATGTAATTTGTATTCTAGCCCTTAACTAAAAACCTATGAAGAATAAATCTGATTATAAAGGATGCACACACATCCCAAAACAAATTTACTCAAGATGTAGATATTGATTAAAAATAATCAAATATCACCAAGAAAGATATTTTTAATGTTTTTTTCCAAATAAAGTTTTATTTATTTATTTTTTTTATCACTGACAACTGATCAGAGAGATTCGTAATAATATCAGTATTAATCAAGATTTTCAGACAAAGATTCAGCTACGGCAATAGTTTTATTTCGCATAATTATGTTACTGATAATGGGTATGTGATGCATTAAAGAATCATTTTAAAGTATTTTTCTACATAGACATGGATAAATAAATTTAAATCTTCCTTCAAGTCGAGTTAAAAAAATTATTTTGGATTATTCGCATTTTTTTTATATAAAATTAAACACATAAACCATTCAATGCATTTCTAAAAGAACATGTAAATCACTGTATACGATTTTCTAATTGTTGCTATTGTATTTCCTAACGCATGTTTAAGTCTTTAAATATTTATAATACCAATCTTAAAATATACCGAAACTTCAGTAGAGATCTTAGTTCATCCGATACTAAACAATTATATCTATAAAATGAATTAATCGTAAGTTTTATTCCCTCTTCTACCATCTTTTGTTTCGTTAAGACCACGATTTAAACCTTAAAGCACATCTTTCAAAACACACTGTTAAGTTTATTAAATTACTGCGTATCGACAGGAAAATCGCAACCGCTTTCACGAACGATGTCCAATTAAAACACAGCGTTCCAAATAAATAAAGAACATCCGCGAGATACAAAGTATTCATCTCTCTCTTTAAAATATTCCTATTGAAGATAACGAGATAAACCTCTTTTCACCAGCGATTCAAATAATTTTAAGTTTCGTTCATTCATTCTGACGATTTGGGATCCCGCGGAATTCAATCCAGGAGAAACAGCATAATAGTGTATCCTATTTGAATGTCAACGTAAACTTCCTTCCTTTTGAAAGGGCTAAGTAAATAATTTATATTAATCTAAAGGAAGTCGAGGCGCCTTTTATTAAAATCACGGAGTGATCGCATTATGCGAGTGGATTCTAGAATGTAACACCTGTTTTCTCTCTCCATTGATTTGAAAGGGGTGCTCTCTAAACATGGACAGAGGGTTGCTGGTCTTAGAATATTGTTCCTTAAAACTCACTTTCTCTCTTGTATTCAGGGTTACACGCGATTTCATGTCGTGTATGGAAGGATGAGTTTCGCGGGAGATTTTGTCGGGAAAATATATTTAAATACTATACAATGTGCAACTATCGCTGATGCTTATTTGCCATGCCTTTCAATGCCCAGGGCTACAGGAAAAGGAGGAAAGTATAAATCTTTAAAACTGGAGCTCTGGTGGGATTAAGAAGTGGGATAATATCTTTAAAGATTGCTTTGCGAGATATTAAATAGTCCGAATTATGTACGAAATGTTTGGTGGAGTTATTTAAGATAATAGGATCTCTTGAAATGGTTTTGAAAGGAGGACAATGTTGGGGAGTTTAAAATATTTGAGAATCTGTTAGGATGGAATGGCATATATTTACACGTGCAGATATCATATTCGTGGATGATGACAGTGTTATTTCTCTCTTTAAAATATTTGAAACAATATTTAACGGAAAATTATTCCCTCATTTTAACTCAAGAATTCTATCCAAAATTGGAGAAACGTATGTAATTTAATTAAATTCCCCGAACATAAACATATGAGATTAAACATCGTTGGGAAAAGCTCCTTTCTTCAACACAGTATTTGAACACGTTATTTTTAAATAATTTTTTCAAAATGTTTCTTTCTTGAGAATAAAAATTAATTTTTTTATACTAATAGTACTTCGAAAAATAAGAGAATTTAATATAATCATAAGAAAAAAAGAGTAACATAAAATTAATATTATCACAAAACCTCTCCGCTATTCCTTATAAAAAAGGGTACTTTCAGAAAATATTAATAACACTTTAAAAAGAAAACATATTATTATACTTTTCAGTTAAAAATTAATATTAAACAAGGAAATGAATATTCAAAAGTTAAAAAAAAACTATATTCCTTAAAATTATACTATTATTTCTTCCTTTTTGCCATACATAAGCTCCAACCACTTATGCCTCACACCTACAATTGTAACATTACATATATCATAAAATAATATCGAAATTATGTCAGCTATGTTTAATACGCCTTCTTAAGTCCGTATTATGGAAAATTTATTGATAGATGAATTTTTAAAAATATTTTTAAATGAAATTCAATTTGGAAAAACTAAAAGCACCTATTTATTTACAGTCTCAACTGAAAGATTTATATTTAAAATTATTTTTAAGTACATTAACCTATTTTTATTGCTTTATTTAGGGAATTTTTTTGCTCTGACCTTTAAAAAAAAAAAAAATCAGGGGGATAATGAATTTTACTAAAAAACAAACAGCAGGTTTAGTTCTATCGCACATGACGGAACTACAGTTATTCTTGTTATTGTTTTTTTTCTTCTTAATGTTTCTTATTGTCAAAAAAAAATGCTTGTTTAATTTTTTTTGAGCACAAAAATGGTTTACATTTTAAAAATCCTAAATTGTCGGTTATTTTATATATATATATATATATATATAAATTAATCCAATACTACATTCTCGATTGCAAACGTGACCAATATTTCAACAAACTTCTTTATTTCCAGTCCCCAGAAGGCTTTATCATTAATTTTCGCGATCATCCATCAAAATAGCTATCATCAATTCATTTATAAACTTGGATCAGTTTCGAAGAACGTGTGAGTTTCGTTTAAGCTACAAGGATCCAACCTTTGAGAAAAAGTTTTAAATATATAATATTATTATAATTTTTCTTTTAAAAAACGCAGTGGCCTTTAAAAAATTAATAAAAATGAAAACACATGAATGAATTGTGAATTCTGCAAACACCCCTATTATTGAAGTTTTTATTATAATTATTTTTTCATTTAAGTATAGATGAATACATTGTCATCACATGCAAAATTAAACCTATTCAAGCTAAATGATTCATACTTTCAGTGTTTGAAGCAAATTATTTGATACTCTCGAAGTTTTGTAACTTCTTCAGTGTTTTATATGACATTTTTAAATACGCACACACACACACAGATGAGTGTAATTAATTCTGATTTCAAAATAAAATTGTTGGAAAAAGTTTGCTTTTTTTTCTCTGGAATATAGCATTGCAGTAAAATGATAACAAGATAAAACACGAAAAATGATTTGTATTAAATTTTGTTAAAATATTATTAAATAATTTATATATTTCTGGTATAAAATTCTAAATTATTGCACACTAACATAAGTTTAGTTTATAAGTTTTAAAAAATGAAAGGCATATGTGTCTCGATAAAATGAAATATTTCATTCCAATAAGAATCCTCATTCTGTATTAAGGAAAATTATTTTTCCTCATTTTATTTAAAAGTAACCAATTAACTTATTTTGTGAAAGAATATTTATTACATCATGTTTACAAAATTTTAGGAATAAATTTAAAAAGAAATAATTCTTCATAAAGAACAATTAAAATTTTTTTTCTCGCATTAAGTATTAAAATTAACTGTATAGGATAAAAAATATGGAAAATTTAGCTGATAGGGTCAATTTTTTTAAATTAAATTAAAAAAGAATTGCTGATATTGTAATCATGTATACATATCAGTGGCGCACACAAGGGGGTCCTGGGGGTCTGGACCCCGCCAAGGCCTAGGTGATTTTTCCGTTTGATTATAATTCTAAGTATATAGTACGTAAAATTTAATTAAGTATTTGTTATTCATGATTAATTTTATTAATTAATGCTAATTATTTATTTAATAATTAGTTTTTTACTGTGTTTTGTTCCCGAAAATCGACAAAATCAAAAGGAGCACGATACAAGAATGGTGAACTTTCGACTCCGGACCCCCCCCCCTTTAAAATTCCTGTGTGCGCTACTGATACATATTATTTACTTATTTATTATTATTCACATTTGCACAGTTGGGTTTTACCAATTTTTCAATCTTTTATATTTCAAATTATAAGAAAATTTTCTGTAATATCGTTAAATATTTCGAAAATAACAATAATAATAGTTAGTTCTTGAATAATAACAGAATAAATTTTTATCAACATTTTTACCCTAACTGACAATCCACTTAGTAGATCCTCATTAAACCGGATTAAATGGAGCTCTAGGTCATCCTAATAAATAGAAATCCTGATTAAACAAAACTACCCATGAAATGAGCCAAGAAATATAGCAAAGCACTCTACACAGTAAACAGAACATATAGTTTGAAATAAGAGGGAACTAAATGGTAAACAATAGCACCAGAGAGAATTCAAATCAATGCACTAATACAATATGTGTTGGATCGAAAAAACTACTTAGAACGTGATGTTTTCAGTTTATTTATTTTGAATTTATTTGATGGTCATACGGATTAAACAAAGTCTGGATGAAAGAGGATTTATTGTACTTAATTATTCAATTTTGATTAATTTATTTTATCCATAGTTTCAGCTTATAAGTAAACATATCTTTCTCTTGATGCAAGAAAAGAATAACATGAATGAATTAAATTTCTGGTAACTCTTATACCCTCTTACTATTCTCAAATATACTTTAAAAGTCTTACCTTGATTTAAGTCAAATCCATAGCAATAAAAGCCTCACTAAAATAAAAACCAAATCCATTTCACTCTATCAACAAATCTCCTTCCTTCCTCTCTCTGTTCCTGATAGACAATAAGAGAGCAAAACACTGCTATTAAAAACAAAAAGGAAGTAAATGCATCTGGAGGGGCTGAGAATTGCTCAACCCCTATAATAAATACTTCTTGGACCAGAGGCAGAAAAACTATGAAGAACTGGTGATTCGGGAATAATATACTGCATGCGGCTTGAGGAAGTGAAAACAAGAGCCTGGCGGTATACTTACAACTTGATGAGCAAGGAATCAAACCTTAAAAAGGGAGGTCAAAAGGGGGGGCTTTTTTTGGGACGTTGCAGATGAATTTGGGGTAGGGAGGAGAGGGGGCGTTGGAAATCTTAGATCATGAGTCAGGGGAGGAGTCGAGAGGCAAACGGTTAGCACCTGCCCTTTGGAAGTTAAATAGGGAATTTGAAAATTCAGTCTTTCATTCAGTGCAGGAAATCGGAGAGTTATTGGTCTCATAAAACCACTCCATCATCTTTTGTCGAAATTAAGCTCAAAAGATGCCGAGAGAATAGAGCTATTGCTTCTAATGATATAATTACCGAAAGCATAATTCTTATTTTGGTGTATCTTATCTTCCAGTGTGAAAGCGTAATCATTCATTTCTTTCTTATATGCTGAAATATAAGTATTTCTTTCTTTTTTACTGTATATTGTGAGCATTCAGGGCGTGGAAAATGCATTTGTCTTTTAATAATTTTGTAACTATCTAGTCAAAACAAATTCCTCTTCTTGTCTTGTCTATGGAATTAGTGCATTTCTATATCAGTGTAAAAGCCCCAATAACAAGAGAGGCCAGGGCTGGAGCTTGAGGACTGTAAAGAATGTCCTGTGGTGATGCATCAAGTTTAAAAATAGATGCAAGAACGGCCTTGCAGTCAAAAATATAGTCTGGTGTTAATTGGGTTTGCCGACAATTTCTGCAGATGGAGTAAGAACGGGAATTATCTGAAGATAGTTAAATTGTTTTGGTTAAGAAATTGTTATGAAGCATTGTCTCCTGTGGGCAATCTCACAAAGATCTCCCGAATTTATTCAACATTCGAAGTTTATAATTGGAGTACAAGATTTTTTCGGTCATATAAAATAAAAGCAATGCTCTATCTTACATATGTCATATGGTCCCTGGAACAAAATTACTAGATACCTAGTTAACAAATAAATTGACCCTCTCAGGATAGAAAGAAAAATGGAAATAAGTAGTTATTTATTATTTTTTTATGAACATTTGTTTGATGTTAAATTATTTTTTTTTTATAAAAAAGCGCAAACGCTTTTTAAAATGCCATATGGATCTAGCAAGAAAAAAATAAGAATAAATATAAAAAAATAATTTACATCACGGCTTATTGAGTCATACAGTCGCTCAAAACAAATGAAAGCAAGTAATAATAAGTCTACAACATATTATGTGAAAAAAAATATATATTGTTCAAAAGAAAAGCAATGCAAAGAAAATTTATGATATCCATTTACCCACGGAGATACTTTGATTCAAGAAGAGAGAGGAATTACTTACTTCTCTCTAAAGACGTTTAATCCAGTTTGATTTTAAAAAAAAATCGAAAAAATGGATCCCTGTCCCCCCTCCTCCCAAACAACAATCCCTCTGAAAAACATTCAACAGTATGATATTGTTCATTGAGTTTATATTTTCACATTTGAATACACAATTTTCTATTATGATAGTACTGCAATGTAT